>OX243812.1:19343128-19435628 GCA_945859605.1 Lumbricus rubellus | reverse complement strand
AACGATGCCGAAGAATAAAATATTTCAATGTTCTGGTGCTCAAAAAAGGCGAGTAGCGAAAGAACGCGCTGACAGGGAAAGAAATAGCGTTTCGTCTATTCCAAAACTGGATAGATTTTTCATGAACTCCACTGCAGTGACAGCCACGTCAAATGAGTCGGAGCAGGGGCAGATTGGAAATGGTGACGATAGTTATGTGCCATGCACTGACGTTACATCTGAAGAGCCTGAAATTTGCGAGTCTCATGTCGTAGAGATGACAACACAAAATTCTGCATCGTCAGCTGCAGAGAATCATTATGTCGAAGACATACCATACGGTAAGGGTTCATTTGTGTTGGCTTTTTAATCAAGAACCTTGCTCATGTTATAACTGTGAAATGATTTAAGTCGCATACACGTTACAATGAGACGAGCATAAAGCTGCAGTCTAGTACCTGCGACTTAAAACTGGCACTTGACTTACTTGATTCACTACATACATTTACTGACGACATGCGGAATAGGTTTGACGAATTTGAAACCAGAGCAATGCAGATTTCTGGTAACTCCAACTATCTCTCAGTAACAGCCAGAACAAGAAAGCGCAGTAAGCGCAACGATGAGGGGAATGGAGTTGAAGTAGTACTTGAAGGAAGAGACAAATTTCGGACTGAAACCTTTTTAGTGATCGTGAATCAGTTAGCGCTATCACTGAAAAATAGGATTGCTGCATACAAAGAAGTGCGGCATGTCTTCAGAGTAATCACGGAATTCGATGTACTGGACGCTGGTCAAATTAGAGAATTGTCACTTGCATTGGCAAGAACATATTCTGGTGATTTAGAAGCCGCGGTATTCCCTGATGAAATGGTTCAGCTCGTCATGTTTGCAAAGAACAGGGACTGTAAATCGCCGGCTTCTCTCGCCATGTTGCTGCATACGGAAGATCTTCAGTCTACATTTCCCAATGTGTCCATTGCTCTGCGTATGTACATGTGCCTGATGGTATCCAACTGCACTGGTGAAAGATCCTTTAGCAAAATGGCGTTGATAAAGAACAAGCTGCGAAGTACAATGACTGACAAACGCTTAACTGCACTAGAACTTCTTAGCGTTGAGAGTGATCTCTTAGATACTGTTTCCTTCAATGACATTCTTGACCAGTTTGCCAATGCCAAGAGTAGAAAAATGTGAAAAATGTGAACCATAATTATTTGGTACATAGCAGGATTTAAACCGCTTAACTGAATATAATCTATTTATAAAGACAGTGTCATTCATATTATTTTTATTTCATTAAGCTACACATAATTAAGTTTTTTAATTAGGCCTACATAATCAATAATAGGCACGCACAAATACGTGGGGCTGTATAGGAAGAGTATGGTGACGGAAAGTAATGGTGAATTAAGGGCCCCCCTGAGAATATGGCGGCGGGCCCCCCGAGGGCTTAATCCGGGCCTGAGCCAGCTAATCTGTTCGTCTTTTCGCTGAAGCTCTCTCCGACTCATGCATAATATCGCAGACGCTTTGTCTGTTAATCTTGCATTCCAGATCAGAACATATTTATCATCGCATCCGCGTTCACGAAGCCTGGGTCAATCCAGGCGCGCCCTCCCTGTGAGTACCTTCGGGGAAACTAAGGATGCCACCAGCTGACCGAATTCATCTGAATCCCGGTCCACGCTCCGACAAGACCTGGAGCAGTAGCATACGCGAAGAAGAATCGCTGCAGCTTTCTCGCTTTCTCAAGTCGGTTGGAGTCGAACAATTTGCTATTCGTTTCCATAATATATCTGTAGGTTGTCTGAAATTCTGAATGATGTCGCCCAGGATCGGCTATAGCCTATTATATACTGTAAATCATATAGGTCCATGTCTAATCGTTTACGCTACCTGGTACATGTATACACCTACTGTATCTCGTCTTTCCCGGAGTATACAACCTCATGAATCTGAACTGGTTCTGTATCTAAACCGTTCTGATGTCGGATGTTCATATAATCAACCATCGATCATTTTTGCACCGACAGAAACATTTAACGAATGTCTTATCATCTTATGTAATGTATGTAGGGCTGTAGGTCTATGTATGTGCGTATGTAGGCCTATTCATGTGTGAATTGTGTGATGCATGTGTACTATTGTGTGCACCGCTGTCCCGTTTTAGACTTGTCTGACCATGGAATTCTTATATTTTCATTGTTCCTGGTAACAGTGTGGATTGGAGCGACTGCGTATCCCGATGTGCAGATCTGCACGGGAAGGACTAAGGCATAGGCTTAGCCGCTTATAATCAGTTGTTCCGTTTGCGCGCAATTCCACAACGCTATATATTGGAGCGCCTTTTAGAATGTGTCATAGCCATGAACCTCACTTTAACTTATGTAGGTTTATAGACTATTATATCTAACACGAGCTGCTGCAACATCCAAGTCTATAGCTCTGCCTACAGTTAGATTTGAGAAGCTTGATAGATCTTACCTACCGTTTCTCGTTTCAGTAGTCGATTAGATTTAGATCCACTGCAACAGGGCTGATCACGATTTCCGATCAACCAGATATTGATTTTGAAACGACCGCGACAGTTGCTTCTTAATCTAATCGATTCCAATCAGAATATCAGCAGGATTATCCAATTGAATCATAAGATTTGATTAGTCAAAACAATTCGTCGCAATTAGATCAGCACCTTCTGTACATATTGCGCTTTATAGTAATACTATAGGGTCTAAAATTACGTTACCAGGTAACGTAAATCCTTGAAGTTTCGCGTCGTTTAGGCTACAAAATTAATATAGGCTACATACGATGATACGAGGAACTACTGTTTGCTTTTGGTGGCACACCATGAGCCGCGTCGAGATAGGCCTATAGTACGATAACCAGAATCCTTCTAGCACATCAACACCTGTAATAAATCCCAACACAGATTTCATATCACGGACATCTTCAAGTTCAAGTCAGATTTCACTTAGATAGCTGCTGCTGCTGCAGTTGATTGAATTCAGTTAAATGCGAAATCGTTGATATACTTCAAGGTGTAGCCTCGACTGTGCACACGAGCCGCCAGCTGCGCAGGTTAGATGGCGAGATGTACACAACCACCGGCTGGCCATGAGGTGGAGTGGGAGGGGGCAGATCGACAACAGGTAGAAGAGAGGCCGAGGGGGTCTAGAGCAAGGACCAGATCTGTCTAGGTCTAGCAGCGGGGGAGGGGGTCTGGTTTAAGAAAAGATGGAACAGGTGTTCCACCTTCGACATCCTCTCAGTTCGATTAGCTGGCTCTGCAGATGCGATGGCCGTTTCAAAGTCAACTTGCTACATTCTGAATTGTTTATTGGACACGTGTATATAGCATATGCACACACGATACATCCATAAAATCATGCGTGTGTGTATGTGTCCGTGTAAGCATTATCCCTATATTTACGCAATTTGCTTGTGCGTGCTTGCATGCATATAGACCCTATAGACTTATGTAGGCCTGTTTATGCTATACGAACAATTGTATACATAAATATCATGTATGTGAATATACTATTTTTGTATATACAATTTTTGTGCACAAGAATGTAACTATCAAGAGACAAGACAGTCAATACATCAAAGCACGCATGCATTCATGTACAAAATGTATGTGAGCATAATATTATGCACGTGTCACGGTGTGTGTGCTTGAAATCATGCTTGCATGTAGGCTAGACCAATGCAATGTAATTTGCAAGTTAATTACTTGGTAACTTGTGAATCGAGCAGTGACATTTCTCGCAATGGTCTCATTTGGATTATTATAGTCGAATATAAGAAAGAAAGTTCTACCGCTTAAATTGAAGCGCATGCGGCATAGGCCTACAGCAGAGATGATTACACTGGTAGGGTCTTGCACACACACGCATAGCCAAATCAGTGAACTCTCCACAATGACTGAGTAGCCTACTGACTGATGGTTGATAGATTCAGAGAACTTGTCTGAGTTCCCAGACAATTCGGAATTGGACAATTCGCAGCGGCCATCAATCCAATTTCTATTGAGGCAAGAAATATTTTCAATGATTTTCATCAGTCCAACGCGTATTTGAGCAACTAGGCTATTGCTTCTATAAATCCAACTTCCATTTAACCATCTTTCATTTGTTACAGAATAATACATGTTGTATTGTGCAACAATAACATATATAAATAAAAAATTATTCGTTTACTCAATAAACAGGTTGACGACGGACCGTAGCCTATATAGCCTACACCGCGTGTATACAGGCCAATTTCTTTCTTCAAAATGGCGTCTATAGGAATCTAAAATGTCGGACGATGTCTCATCTCTGGCTGATATCGGTTGCAGTGCATGTAGACCTACAGTCAGTCCCATCTGCAGCTATACATGTAGGTCGCTGGGCATAGACGGCAAAAAATCAAGACCTCGAAGCCTCTTTATTTATCGGCTCATGAGCCACGTGTTATAATATCCACATTTTTAAGAGTGAGCGAACGACCGACCTAGGCCCATTGGGGAGGGGGAGGAGTGAGGGAGGGAGGGATGAGGGAGGGAGCGAGGGAGGGAGCGATGGAGGTGTGGACGAGGTCCCGCTGGCAGGGTGATACTTTTCTGGGACGCGCTGCCGGAGTGTCGGTGTGCAGTCTATTTGTGAATTGCTGACTGAATGGCTTTCTGCTTCATGAGTATGACTCTTTCTCCTTCTCTTTCTCATTGTATGTACGTCCCTCTAGTCTCCCTCGTGCTCCGGATTTTCCACTTCTCTCCACTTTTCCTTGGAAAGACAAGACTCTTCTTCCCGCCGATTTGGCGCAATGCGGATTCAATCATTCGTTTTCCATTATCTTTCATCTTATCTTCACCTATAGGCCTCTTTGCGTCTTCTCACCTGACTACACCTCTATTTTCTCTGATGATCTCCCTCCTTCTCTCATCTCTCCTTCCTTTCCTCCATCCCTCTCCTCTCTCTGTCTCTGTTTCTGGCTGTCTCTGTTTCTGTCTGTCTCTGTCTATCTGTCTGTCTCTCACCCTCTCTCTCTATCTCCGTCTGTCTCTGTAAGTCTACCTCTCGGTCGTTATTTTTTTATTCGTCTCTCTCGTTTCATTATCTCCTCCACTTCATCCTCCGCCTCCCCCTCTCTACAATTTAATATGCACCCAAAAATTCTCTGCAATAAATTCTTCCCCATCGTTTTTCTTCCCGTTTTCCTTCTGCTGCTTCCCATGGATCTTCTTTCTCTGCCTGCTCATCTTCCTCAGCATACTCCTCCCTATTTTATACCTCCAGCTCGGGTCATGCTCCTCTTCTCTATTCATTCTTATAACTCTTCCTCCTGTTCCTTTTTCCACCCTCTACCTTGTCCTCTTTCACTTCCTGCAGCTTCCTTTTCTCTTCCTCTTCTTTTACATATATAATTTCTTCCCTTTCTTCTCTTTAACTCCTTCCACTCCCCATTTTATACATTCTCTACCACTACCTCTCTCCCCTCCTCTTCCTGGTCTTTCCATTTATCTTCCCACTCTTTTCCTCCTCTTCCTCTTTTCCGCCTTCCTCCTGATCCTCATCTTCTCTGTTCTTTCCACTTGCTCCTTAATTTGTGTCTCACAGGTGTGCACCGTGTACTGCAGGAAAGATTGAATCCACATTGGACTTGATCAGCTGCTGCTAGAAGCCTCCGTCTCTCCTTGGCCCCGATTGCATTGCTCCCACATAGATAGCTTGTTGTTCAAACCGACAATGATACATTCCTTTAGGATACCACTTTGAGTTGTGCCAGAGCAAACTCTACATACATGTAGGCCCTATAGGCTCCTATGCGATTGTGCATACACCAACAGCAGCTGCTATATTACGTAATTAGGCTAAACAAGGCTGAACGTTAGACTTTCAGAAAGAGGGAAATACATGCATCATGCAGCATTTCCGCCATGCATGCGGGTCTAAATAGCAACACATTCCAAGGACGTTCGCACCCAAAAAGTCTAGTTAGAATTTAAAATATACGACCCCTTGATGTCTGAAACGGTCTCTATATATTCTCTAACCACGGACTGCTAACGATACTCCATATAAGCTTATGTGGCTTTCAAGTGGCACTTAAGAAGTTTGGCAAAATAACGATGGCGAAACTGCACAATCGGGGACCGCTATTAATAGATTTTAGGCGTCGTGAGGGTCGTTTAGGGCTCAGGTTAGGCGTCGTGAGGGTCGGTTAGGGCTTAGGTTAGGCGTCGTGAGGGTCGGTTAGGGTTAGTGTCGTCACTCTTTCCAACAAATTGAAAATATTACGTAAGACCTATTAATAGCGGTCCCAGATTGTACAGTTACGCCTGACTCAATTCGTGGGACTTTGCCATGCTGACATGTCAAAAATAAACACCGAATGATCGAGATGAAATTATTGTAATGATAATTTATAATAATAGTATTTAGTAATAATAATAATAATAATAATAACAACAACAATAATAATAATTGCACTACGTGGGCTTACTTGATGCTAAACTAATTAATAGACGACGAAATGATTCTTATGATGCAAAACAGACTATATGACGTCATAAGGTCAGTTGCCTAGGTTACCGCGTTGACAAATTGGAAGGGAAAACGATCTGAGAAGGTGATAAAAGAAATCGACTTTGCGTGTATAGCATCATGAGCTGCAATATTATGCCAACAGTTGCTATCCATCTGTATAGCAAAGCATAGCATATGATCGCCCTGAGCAACTCCTGGCAGGGGGCTTTACAATACCTGCCAGGGACATCGGGTTTCGTTATATCTCGGTTCTCGAGATATAACGAACTCCGATGGATACGGGTCAGTTGACCAATCAGTCGACCCGTTTTATCAACCGTACGCTGGTCGATAACGGGTCGACTTGTTTGGTCAACTATAGTTGGTCAACTAGTTGGTCAAATATATAGTTGGTCAACTGGTCGACCGAGACACCCACTCTGAAGAATGACTCGAATGAGTATGAATAGGCCTAAGTATTCATCACGTCCAAAGTCAAATTTCACAGTAAAACCATGGAGACTCTGATGGAGTTCAGCTGGAGTTTTCTAGTGTTTAACTTAACTCAGTTCATCAGTGTAACATTACATGCTTTGGTTTATATTTCCTATTATTGATATATATTACAATGTAGGCCCTACACACTCTTAAATCGTTGCCAGTTGCAAGAGACCTGACAATACATGGCGACCATGCTGTCGGGAATTTGAGGCATAATAGTAAACCATCGTTTCCCTTCCGGAAGGCGATTTTCCATATTGAATGAGCGTGTCCTCCGCACAAAGGTTGTCTGCAGTCTAGGTCATTGTTATTGACGATAGTCGGAAGTGTTTGTGTGCTGGATTGCCAATCTGAGTTCAAATCTTAACTTGAACAGAAATTTGCTTGCGAGTAGGCTACACTGATCGTCGTACACCGTTAATATGAACCTCAGACGAAGAAGAAGAAGGTTGTTTATTATAAATATGATTTCTTGTTGTGCTGCTATCTCTGATATGTTGATATGGATGTTGTTGCTGATATTGCTACTGCTGTCACTTTAGATAAGGTCAGGCCAACATTGTCATTCATTGAATTTGAGTCAGTCTCCAGTCTGAGCAACCATCAACTGAGCTGACCCATTTAGTTGCCCTGACCCATTTTATTGCCCTGACCCATTTGGTTGCCCTGACCCATTTGGTCACCACGATCAATTTCGAATAGGCCTGTCACGCTGCCGACTGTGATTTCAGTTTAGTCGACAATCGATTGATGCCCTTTGAGTTTATAATGGCGCTACAGAATTGGTCAAAATACGATGCATTGGCAGCTATGTCTGGCTATCGGTTGAACGGAAAGACAATAGTTATTCAGGCAATCGACAGAGGGCTGGAGGCATCCTGGATTCTTCTCCGTACATTCGAAAGATGGCGATGGAGTCGTGTGCATGATATCACGTGATCGATCGGCGGTCCAGTAATTCAGATTCATTGCGTCGTCCATCAATTCTCCATTGAGAGTCCATTGGAAAGTAGCGATTGTGGTAAACAGACGAAAACACATTGACCAGATCCAGGCCAAGTAACAGACGCAGCAGAAGCAGAAGACTTTGAAAGAGACGACCAGTTGCAGTTGATCTCTGTTATTCAACTGGAGAATATTCTTCTTCTTTCCCAAGCGCCTTCTCGGAAAACATGGATTTAAAAGGCCTAATCATCATGGCTTTAGGTAAGCAATACACTCAATCTTTATTAGATCTTGAAGAGCATGCACCGATTGCATGATTATTGGGTGAACACACCGAACAGGAGTCGCAGGATCCCCTAGCTGATAGTTTTGGTCCGACCGTCCGACCATGGGCCCCGAAGACATTTCTTGCAGAAGGAGCAGACCACAATGGCCATGGCTAAATTTTCTGCAAGAGCTTGAAAATTCAACGGTGGAAATTAGGAATATTAAGAATATGTTTTTATAGGGGTTTCGAAATGGGAATTATTCGGTTTCTCTTTTTGATGTCAATTTTCCAGGAGGGGGCAAGTGCCCTCCCTTGCCTCTATGTGCGGCCACAGTGCTGGCGCCCATAGGTCCGACGGCTCCGGACACAATATAGGCTACCTAAATGTGAAGTACATGTATACGAGTGAAGTATGGAGACTTGGAGAGTTACGCTTTGCCCCTTGTCTCTTCCGTAGTATCTTTTACAGAAGATTATAATTAGAACGAGATATAAGGTAGGGTAGACCGTGGAAGAACTCCGCCACTGGTTGCATTTTGCCAGTTCCAAGCCTGGATAAAGGAGGAGGGCGACACTAATCATCATTGATAATTATGGCAGTGTCGCTAAGCAGTATAACAAGGTAGGGTAGAATGAAAAACATGATGCATGGTAGTGTGGACACAAGTAGGGTAAGTTAAAGTAAGGTAGCAGGCGCGGATTTAGAGGGGGGCGGAGCCGGCGTACGCCCCCCCTAAACCTCAACAAATGTTCTCAAACTAAACTGACCTAAAACTAATATAACTGCAATTTGGGAATAGGATGTTTGAAGTAGCTGGACCGGCAGAATGGAGCTCTCTTACCGGCAGGGCTTAAAGTGTGCCAGGGCGGTCATGGACGGTGTCCAGGCACTTATTTTCGAGGCTGGACGCCGTCCTGCCACTTATTTGGCCAGCACTGCCTGGAAGGTCGTCCATGACTGCATGGACGGCGTCCATGCAGTTACGGACGACCGGCCATGACTGCCTAAAAATGGCTCCATTTGAGGTCGATACAGCCAAAAATGCGCTGCAGGTCGCTGGGGCTCCGCCCCAGACCCCGCTGCGGGAGCTTACGGTCAAGACAAAACCTTTGTCTTTTACAATAAATTTTTTAATTTTTATTGTTATCCTGGTAGCTTGCGACACTGAAAAACACTTATTTTTTTGAAGTTTTCGCGACTTTATCGTTCACAAATAGCTGGCAAAAAGAGCCTAAAAACAGACCCCGCTGCGGGAGCTTACGGTCAAGACAAAACCTTTGTCTTTTACAATAAATTTTTATTGTTATCCTGGTAGCTTGCGACACTGAAAAACACTTATTTTTGAAGTTTTCGCGACTTTATCGTTCACAAATAGCTGGCAAAAGAGCCTAAAAACAGACCCCGCTGCGGGAACTTACGGTCAAGACAAAACCTTTGTCTTTTACAATAAATTTTTTTATTGTTATACTGGTAGCTTGCGACACTAAAAAACACTTAATTTTGAAGTTTTCGCGACTTTATCGTTCACAAATAGCTGGCAAAAAGAGCCTAAAAATGGCTCCATTTGAGGTCGACACAGCCAAAAAAAAACGCTGGTCGCTGGGGCTCCGCCCCAGACCCCGCTGCGGGAGCTTACGGTCAAGACAAAACCTTTGTCTTTTACAATAAATTTTTAATTTTTATTGTTATCCTGGTAGCTTGCGACACTGAAAAACACTTATTTTTTGACGTTTTCGCGACTTTATCGTTCACAAATAGCTGGCAAAAGAGCCTAAAAACAGACCCCGCTGCGGGAGCTTACGGTCAAGACAAAACCTTTGTCTTTTACAATAAATTTTTAATTTTTATTGTTATCCTGGTAGCTTGCGACACTGAAAAACACTTATTTTTTGACGTTTTCGCGACTTTATCGTTCACAAATAGCTGGCAAAAGAGCCTAAAAACAGACCCCGCTGCGGGAGCTTACGGTCAAGACAAAACCTTTGTCTTTTACAATAAATTTTTAATTTTTATTGTTATCCTGGTAGCTTGCGACACTGAAAAACACTTATTTTTGAAGTTTTCGCGACTTTATCGTTCACAAATAGCTGGCAAAAGAGCCTAAAAACAGACCCCGCTGCGGGAACTTACGGTCAAGACAAAACCTTTGTCTTTTACAATAATTTTTTTATTGTTATCCTGGTAGCTTGCGACACTAAAAAACACTTATTTTTGAAGTTTTCGCGACTTTATCGTTCACAAATAGCTGGCAAAAAGAGCCTAAAAATGGCTCCATTTGAGGTAAACACAGCCAAAAATGCGCAGGTCGCTGGGGGACCTTGCGACGCTCCCCCAGACCCCCTAGTCGGGACGGGCTTCGTGCCTTCGGCACTCGCAACTTCGCGCCTTCGGCGCCGCCACTGACGACCAATTACAATACAGCGTCCAGGCATTTCTTTTTTTACACTTTAAGCACTGCTTACCGGAGCACTCTTACCTACTTACCTGAATTGCTAGCAGACGTTGCCCACGTTACCAATGACTTTTGCCGTTACGTCATTCACAAAGTTCATGTACAGACAAATAATTAGGCCTATACCCCTTCACCACTGCGCCAAACATATGCATGTATGTGTGTGGGCTTATATGCCTATGTATTTATGTATATAATGTACTTATGTATGTATGTATGTATGTATGTATGTATGTATGTATGTATGTATGTATGTATGTATGTATGTTTGTATGTATGTATGTATGTATGTATGTATGTATGTATGTATGTATGTATGTATGTATGTATGTATGTATGTATGTATGTATGTATGTATGTATGTATGTATGTATGTATGTATGTAATTATGTATGTATGTATGTATGTATGTATGTATGTATGTATGTATGTATGTATGTATGTATGTATGTATGTATGTATGTATGTATGTATGTATGTATGTATGTATGTATGTAAGTATGTATGTATGTATGATTGTATGTATGTATGTATGTATGTATGTATGTATGTATGTATGTATGTATGTATGTATGTATGTATGTATGTATGTATGTATGTATGTATGTATGTATGTATGTATGTATGTAATTATGTATGTATGTATGTATGTATGTATGTATGTATGTATGTATGTATGTATGTATGTATGTATGTATGTATGTATGTATGTATGTATGTATGTATGTAAGTATGTATGTATGTATGATTGTATGTATGTATGTATGTATGTATGTATGTATGTATGTATGTATGTATGTATGTATGTACGTATGTAGTATTTACGCCCCCCCTAACCAGAAATCCTGGATCCGCCCCTGGGTAGTGTCAAGTAAATTGAGCGTAATGCATGGTAAGACAAAACACTGTAAGGTAAGTCTAAGGTAAAGAAATACGGCAAGATTAGGTTATTGCAAAGCAAGGTAGCGTACTTATATAAGGTAAGTCAAGGTAGTTTAACATAAAGTAGCCGAATGTTTGGACAGCGCCTGAGAGACCTCAGCTTCCGGTTGGTGTACATTACAATGTAGGCTACATACGCGATGAAGGCATCGTTCAGCATCTGTTTAGGCAGAGTAGCCGGATACGATTAGTGGCGCCAACATTTTTCGGCTTCTTTGGTGAATGCCGCCACCGCCGCGTTGCTGCAGGCGTCCTCTGCCAGTCGTCAGCTGTCTGCAGGATGTCGGACATTCCATGACAGATCAATTATTAGAGCACTAGCTGGGGTACCCGGCGTTGCCCGGGAAATTTAGGATTAGACCCGCTCAGGCCACAACCAAATCACACCCCACCTCCACCCCACCCCGTACACTCCATCCCCTTCCATCCGTTCCCGCTTCACCCCTCCACGCCACCTCCACCCCATCCTCACCACACCCCCACCTTCACTCCAAAAACCCCCACCCCACCCCGTACACCCACCCCTCCACCCACCCCCGCTTCACACCTCCACCTCACCCACCCTCACCACACCCCGTTCACCCGCCCCATCCCACCCATTTCGCCCACCCACACCACCCCACCTCCACCCCACCCCATACACCCCACCCCTTCCATCCACCCCTGCTTCACCCCTCCACGCCACCTCGACCCCATCCTCACCACACCGCCACCTCCACCCCAAAGCTTCCACCCCACCCCACCCACCCCCTCCACCCGCCCCGCTTCACACCTCCACCCCTCCATCTCACCCCCTCCACCCGCCCCGCTTCACACCTCACCCCCACCCTCACCACACCCCACCTCCACCCCACCTCTACCCCTCCACCCAACCTCCCCCCCACACTCTCACCACATTCCCACCTCCACCCCCAAACCCCCACCCCACTCCGTCCACCCCACCCCGTTCACCCGCCCCATCCCACCTTTTCCACCCTCCACCTACCACCTCCACCCACCCTACACTCACCCCTACCCTCCACCCCACCACCCGAACCCCCAGCCCAAGCCAGCTCCCACCCCACCCCACACCCTCCACCAACACACCCCAAACTCACCCGCCCGACAACACCCTACCACACTCCGACCTCTCCACCGGTACGCCACCCGTGAAATTAGGGTTTTCTGGAGAAAAAATTTCCACCCCATCCCCCACCCCAACCCCACTAACTCCGACCTCCACCGGTAGGCCAATTATAGTAGGACTTTACAGCAAAGCGGATTGGAACATCACTCACATCAGCTGCGTTTATATAATGGCCATGCAAGCGTTTAGAAAGGTGTTTAATAAACGTAGGGTTTTTGCCCCCACCCTGGCCCCCATGGTGGTAGAGATTAGCCAACCCATCTACCGTGTGGTTCTGATGGTCTTCTGTCTGGGTACAAAGTTTGAACAAAAATAGCTGCGTTTTTGTGAAAAAAATTTGGGGGTTTCACCCCTCTCCCTGACCCCCATGGTGGTGGAGAATCGCCAACCCCTCGACTTTGCGTCTCATGCCGAGACCTACACAGTAGTGAAGGTTTGGAGTGAAAAGGTCAAAAACTGTTGAAATGCATTCCGGTCAAACACACACACACACAGACAGACAGACAGAATCTTCTCTTTATTAATATAGATAGTAGGCCTAGTACCAATGCCGTATTGACAGGAAATCAACTCTGTAAATTTTTGCTCTGCAACCCGCTGCTGCCTTGGGCCTCGCAAATCCTAGGGCCGGGCCTGACTGTGGGCAAATTGTTATACCAGGTGTGTGTTAGGTGGGGGCGAGGTGACCCCGTTAGCACTCTGCCTAGCTGCAGTATTTCAGTTGAATAGCTGTGAAACTATGGCGACGGAATGGAAAGTTTGGGTTTTGGCCTCCCCCTCCCACCGTGGCCCCGATGATGGGAGAGATTCGCCAACCCCTTGATTGGGTTGTTCTGATGGCCCTCTGTCTAGCTAGAAAGTTTGAGAATAGTAGGTGCATTTTACGGAAAAAAGGTTGGGTGTCTCGCCCCCACCCTAGCCTCCATGATGGGACAGACAGACAACAAACCTCGGTGAAAAGTAATTTTAAAACGATGAAACCAAATTTGAAAGTTACACAATGCATAAATCAACATGACCGTCGGCGACCGGAAATGTATAAGTAAAGCAGTAAGGCAAAGGTCCAAGCGCAAGGGAAAGCTATAATTTGATGATTTAGCTCCTTTAAACATGTACACTGACATGAGAAATTGGTACGACACCCGTGAAATTTGGGTTTTCGGGGAAAAAATCCCTCCCACCTTCTCGAAAAATTCCCTCCCACACCCCTCCCCCCTCGCCAACCCCACAACACACGACGACTAACTCCGACCTCCACGGGTATTATAGTAGGACTTAGCAGCAAAGCGGATTGAAAAATCATATACATCAGCTGTGTTTATATAATGGCCATGCAAGCGTTTTAAAAGGTGTTTAATAAATGTAGGGTTTTTGCCTCCAACGTGGCCCCCATGGTGGGGGAGATTCGCCAACAACTCTACTGGGTGGTTTCGATGGCCCTCTGTCTAGGTGCAAAGTTTGAAATCAATAGCTGCGTTTTAGTGGAAAAAAATTGGGGGGTTTCGGCCCCCACCTTGGCCCCCATGGTGGTAGAGAATCGCCAACCCCTCCACTGGGTGTCCGGCGCCGAGACGGACAGAGTAGTGAGGTTTGGAGTGAAAAGGTCAAAAGCTGTTGAAATGCATTCCGGTCAAACACACACACACACAGACAGACACACAGACAGACAGACAGACAGAATCCTCTCTTTATTAATATAGATGGGTCAATCAATTAAAGACCACAACAATTATTGTCGCTGTTGTTTTGTCTATCAGATCAGCGTCATCGAAACCGCGGGTGGCCTTTACTTTACGATTGTCGTTGTCATCATTATTATCGTCATTGTCATCGTCGTCGTCATCATAATCATCATCATCAGCAGCAGCAGCATAATCATAATGATCATCATGATCATCATCATGATCATCATCATGGTCATCACCTTCATCATCAACGCAGTGGCAACAGCATAGTTTTATGCAGTTTATTATAGATACACGTTCTAAAGAGTAAAGGTTGCACGTGCGTTCGATTGAGATGCTTGTATAGCATAATTATAGGCTATGCATATAATTAGCCGACGACATCGCCGACGCTGCAAATGGAAGCCAGTAGGCCTACATTTTATAATTATTAGATAACTGTGCAGCAGTCCATATTGGACAGTCATGATAAACAGCATTTTCTGCAGTTTATATTGCAGAGTAAATGGAGTTTGTCAGTTATAAGTTGATCAATCAATCAATTCTTTTATTTAATCTATCGAAAGCGAGATTGAGATAAAACAATAATTTTTCAGGATTTGTAACAATTAGAACTCGGAGGGGATTCGTTAGATTGGGCACTTATTTTTATAGGTTGTTATTAACATCAACGTGAATAACGTGGATGGCGACAACTTAGCATCGATTCTCAATCGGTTGCTTCGATTCAGATAATGTTAGGCCTATCACAAAACAGATGATGTTATCACAAAATAGATAGCTGACCGATCAACCTTAGCTAGAATAAAACTGAATCAAATCACGGATAGTATTAGCATCGCTATAAGCTAGCGTCATCCACTATCAATTGAGAAAAACTGGAGAAAATAAGAAAAAATAAAGAAGAAAGCCAATCCAATTAAAAAGAATCTAGAAAACTATATTATAAAATATGGAATCTAACTCAAGTGGAATTGCACGAAATGACCTTTTGAATAAGTATACGCAGTTGACGAATACTGATACGTAATTGTTTCATGCAGCTTGGCCACGCCATTTTATTGAAAATAAACAACAAGGACAGCTTAGCAGTTAATAATTTCATCTTTAAAATGTCGAGACTCGAACTAACAAGATCTTTATGACTACGCATGCAAGTACATTGACCAAAATCAACCATAATATGAATCAGGCTCTTCGCAGATTTCCATTTCGCCTGCAGACGAATCAATCAAGTGCCTTCGTCCGTGTCATGATCGATATAAACGAGAGAGGGAAGAGTGGACAGGAATTCATTAACTGCCTATAAGTTTCTTTCACGGAAGTCCAAGCATACGCTCCGCTTGGAGAGATCTCAACGCCTTTCATTTAACCGGTAGAACGAAAGTATGAGTCACTCGCAGAAGCGATACATGTCCGGTAACGGCAGATATAGTCATATAGATGCCACATTAGTTTCGTACATTGTACTACTACCACCGCGAATCGGTTAGAACTTATACATGTAAGATGGCTAATTTTTTCGCGTCTTTAAAAGTTGAAAGAATGCTCTACAAAATGTCTGGATGCTGATTTTAGCAGCGTTTCTCACAACATTTTAACAGCAGTAGTGTCTGCTGTTAAGAATCATGAAACTTGGGTGTTCTTATAGTTGCGATCATATATATTATCGATATCTGTCGCTCGAAGAGGCATCGGTTATTTGGTTCATTGGAGATAATAATGACTCAATTGTGAAATCAGTCATGCGTGAACAGTCCATCGATGACTTGTGACAAGCGCCTCCTTCTGCCTCCCTGCCTCCCTCCCTCTCCCTCCCTGTGGCGGTGCCAACAGTTGATGGCAGACACTTCTGCCACTGCCTGAAGGAATAGGCGACAATTATTTGTAGCCTGGATAACCAGCTTTGATGGGCAGCGAATAATTATTATGAGCAGATGAACGAGGCAGAAAAGTGGCCAATAAATTCTTGGCAAACTTTATCTCTGGGTTCCTCTGTGTAATTGCAACCGTCGTATAATTTATTGGCTGACCATTTTGATGTGGTCAGGTTAATTATACGTCTATGCAAATGCGGTGATCGTTCAGTGAGTCATTACATGTACATAGGAACTGAAGTATGAGGAATTATGGTGTGCTGGTGACAAAGAAAGGCTACTTAGACTATTATAGGCACACCAGTGGCAAAAGAGAACAGTTACAATAAACTGAGTATTCTTTATATGGCACACGATTTGATGTTTCTCACAATAGTTTGACTGCTAGACTTGCCATGGAGAAAGTCATATACCCAGTATTAAATTTAAATTCACTCAAAAAATTAGTTTGATAGACGTCTTCTTTGACAGATATTATTATCCAAGCCCGCTTAATTGACACTGCAAATGAATTGAGATTAGCTAAAGGCCTCAATATAAAGACCTTATCTGTGCCTGCTTCTTTACGATCAGAAAGAGCGCATTCGCTTCAGTCACGTTTTATGGAAAAGTGATTCAAGGGAAAAATCTCCAAAAATGAACTTGAACCACTTTAGAACTAGAGGGCTCATATATCCCAACAGCCACGCCGTCCGACCCAGCAGTTGCGCATGTTTATGAGATCAGTGAACTTCTTTGACTGAAAGCAGGGCTTTAAAGTGTGGCAGGACAGTCATGGACGGCGTCCTGGCACTTATTTTCAAATCTCTATTCCGTCCTACCACTTATTTAGCCAGCACACCTGATAATGTAAGGGGCGTCCAGGCACTTCTTTTTGAAAGGTAAGGGGCGTCCAGGCACTTCTTTTTTTACACTTTTAGCACTGACTGAAAGGATGGACCGGACTTCTGAGTTCTGACAGTAAACCGTATTGTTTTTGGAAAATTCTTCTGACGCGACGCAGCTCTAGAGATACATGACACATGATACTTGTGCTTTTTAAACTTCAAGACTACGATGGACCAAGATTAAAATGGCAGCATTTTGAGCGACTACTTCTCATCAATGGCTTACATGCGTGAAGAAGTCCCCCCCTCTCCCATATGTCTGTCAAAATTATATCATATTGACGCCACGAACTATATTGGTCTTGGACATTCTGGACATACTTTCATCATCCAATGACCTACTTTTTTTATATAATATCGTGAGTTAAGAAATCCACTTGGTCCAGAGACCAAATTCACGCACTTTGCGCCAACGTCGTCATACTCACCAAAATAACATTCGAATGGAGTCAGATCGTTGGTCCAGATAATACTGATAAAGAGTAAACAACATCTTCTGAATTCCCTGCAGTACTCTGCATTCTCCTTGACCATGTACTGCTGCTGTTAATGGCTTGAACGCAAAACTTCATCGGCGTCGTATTCCAATCGCTATAGCCAGTAGTTAGCTTGCCGAACTGCTATCGGTAATTGTCAACCCAGAGGCAAGAGGGTCAAATCTCCAGCAGCAGGGTGGAATGATCAACTAAGATTCCTCTTATGCTGGTACCACACCGCCCACACGGTTACCCGATGGACCTATTTTTATATGCATATCATCCCCAGAAGATACTACCCGTGTGTACAATTCAAAGCTCTTGTTTTGGTTCTAAGGTTTCAATTGAGTCTGATTCCGAAGTATATTTGTGGTCTCATGATTACTCCTCTTCGTCACTTCGCTGCGTCCTCTTAATCCTCTGATCGACTTGAACACTTTGTTCCCCGCGTCAGGACCGCCATGGCTCAATTCAGATGTTTTGCCTGCACGACCAATAAAATTTTAGTATCGTTTAAGATGTTCTCAAATGTGCTGCCACATGTCTCTCTCTTTGCCTGTCTCTGTTTCTCTTTCTCCCTCTATCTTCTTTCTCTAACTGATCTGAACAAATATGTTTTAAAATAGTTTGAGTATGTTTGTTGAACAGATTAAAAAAATAATGTACCTACGTGTATACTGTATAGCCTATCTTTATGCTGAAAGAAGAGCAGGCTTCTATCGTCTTTAAGTTACTTAAAGGCGAAGGTTCAGTTTACGGAGAAACCAGACTGTAGGCGTGTCTATACAGAGACGTGCTTGCCAATCAGCCTCCGAGTCAAGTCTGCTGGACAGGCTAGTGCCCAAGATCAATTCACTTGCTAAACACACCGAGCTGCCCGGTTCCTCCGAGGTTATTTATATGCAAATTAGCTATAGGCATACCTTGTTTGTGTTCCAGATCTCCCCACTCACCTGTGTCTTCACCTCAAACTAGGTCGTACACGTGATCCTCTCCTACTCCCCTGTGTGTTTACCTCGGCCTAAGTCGTACAAGTACAAGTGATCTTTCCACACAATTGTGTCTTTTAGGCCTACCTCAGCCTATAGGTCATACAAGTGTTCCTTTGTTTATATAATGCCTGTAAATAATCATATAATTATTGTTTCTTCTAATTGGCCAGGGTTGTTTATATTTGGGCATCTCAACTGGTCAGCTATACATATAGCTTGCATGGTAACACATCGTATCTTGCATTAATATGCATCTCAATAGGTATAAGAGTTGAATATAAAACAAACAGCTATTACCTATTGAGATGCATATCAATGTAAGACACCATGTGTTACCATGCAAGGAACTATTATAATTATGTATAGCTGACCAGTTGAGATACTGAAATATAAACAGCCATGGCCCATTAGGAGGAACGATATAATGATTATTTACATGTATTATATATATATATATATATATATATATATATATATATAAACAAAGGAACAGTTGTAGAACCTGGGCTGAGGTAGGCCTACAGAGTACAGACACAGGTGAGTGGAAAGATCACTTGTACGACCTATAGGAGGTGGTAAGGACACAGGTGAGTGGGAAGAGATCTTGAAGGCAAACAAGGTATAGCTAATTTGCATATCAATAACCTCGGAGGAACCGGGCAGCTCGGCATGTTTAGCGAGTGGAATGATCTTGGGCACTAGCCTGTCCGGCAAACATCAAGCATAGGTTGTATATGTATATATATATATATGTATATGTATATATACACACATTTTACAATACATAATCTTAGTTGAAAATATATATTGAGCGCCTCTGATTAGGTTGTACTGTGAGAAGCGCTTTATACATGTAAATACCAAAATAGTATAGTATGGTATGGTGTAGTCTGGTATGGTATGGTATAGTATAGTATAGTATATAGCATAGCATAGCATAGCACAGTGTAGTATTGTCTATTTGTATATAAGACTAGATTTATATTGCTATGCAACAGATTGCTAAACTTGACCTCGCTGCACTTGCAATTGAGTTCCATGGTTAGCCTGGAAAGACATAGGCGCTATACAAATTGACGAATGAGCATACCTTCTGCACACGCCAGCTAAACATGACACAAGTTTAGAATACATATAAACAAACATACATACATAAATACTATATATTGTTTTTGCAATATTTGCCAATTTTGTCAACATTCCAATTGTTATGAGCCGAAAAGGCCTCCTCTTGCTCACAATCAACACGAATTGTTAGGTCGTACTTTTGCATGGTTCAAATAAAGCTTGCCAGTTCTTTGGTAGGCATATGTGTATTTTCATTGCAATGAACAATGAAGCGATTTGGTTGGTGAGGTAGGCCTAGCGGTGCCAAGTCAAAATCAATACGCACATTCATAGACTCTTCTTGGTGCCAATTAGCTCATGTTGGAATCCTTAGACATTGTAGAATAACTATAACAGCCCTGACCGATTTCGGGCGAATCACTGGCAATGGGCTATATAAAATTATATATATAATATATACGCGAGTGTATATATATATATATATATATATATGTAAATACAGAGGTATACACAAAGATGCTGCCTCTATACGTGAGTGGGAAGATCTTGGGTATACACGGCCTAGCTAATCTGCATAATGACTCCATGCAGCAAGTCAGGAAGTCGGTGTACAGTCGACCTAGATCAACCCCTGGGGACATACATGTAGCATCGGTCATCCCTGTCGGCCAAACTTGAAGAAGACGCTGCCAGACGGTCATTGGTTCTATTAGCCATCCAATCATAGCATTCTACCCAGAGAATGTGACCGATGGATCTTGGCCTTTAAGGTATTTTACTGTCTTTACTCGTCTCAGTGGGTTTTATGTCCATTTCATTACAGAGAAGTCCAGATGCTTCAGCATCACTTGAGATGGACTCCCGCTGCATGGAGTCAGTAACTGGTCTGACTCAGCCGAAGAGATAATGAGGCAGAACACAAAGAGGATGGAGGAGAGGACGGAGGAGAGGGTGGAGGAGAGGATGGAGGGGAAGATGGAGGGAGATGGAGAGGAGGGGCATCGTGCGGGAGGGAGTGATAGGAGGTCTGGGCTGGCGGGGGAACACTGTATAAGAGAGTTGGGCTGAAAGTGCCACCGACACGCACTGCCATACTTTTGACTCTTTTCAAACAGATGAACACGAGAAGAAAAGGGGAGAAGAATGGGAAACACCATGGGGAACTGTTAAGTAGGAGTAGTTATATTATTTGCAGAGTCCCATTCCTTTCAATTCATGAACTTTTGCAGTTTACATAGATCTATTCTATTAGTGCATATAGGCCTCTGTTCCTATCCATTTTTGAGTATAAATAATTAATTAGCCTTTTTTTGCATCTGACATGTGCAACATTATGAACATCATTTTTTAATATCACGGTATTTACACCATGTTTTCGCGGCAATGTTGGGCGCCAATTTGCCTATAATAATGTTAGTTGTTTGGCAAATTAGTTCGCTTTCTGAGGAATTTGGTGGATAATTTTATACAACCTTGTTTTTGGCCTCAGTATTTATTTCCTCTTTTTTTTCGATGTGCAAATCCTTGGGCTAATTAAACAGAATAATTTCAATGTATACAAACGACTTGAATAAGTTCTATAAACAGATTAAATATATCTGAAGATTATTTGGAATGCTTTAGTGGATATACTAGAACATTATGTAGGCCATTAGGCCTATGTAATAGTATCCTTATAATATACTGGCCTACAGTTTTGCATCGTTGCCACATTATAACAATAATACATAAATACCAATTTCGATGCAGATCTAAATTGCCATCCAACGCCGGGTAATTGAATTTATGTTTGTTTACATCAAATGCATTTATTTTATCTTGGGTCGAAATGTTGCTTGTGATATAAATTTATTGACTTGTGGTTCTGTACCAACTAAAGGCTCCACTGCTGGAGGTGGCATTCTATCACATAGGTATAAATATTGGATGTGAAAGTGAAACTCTTATGAAACCAAATAGGACCCGCTCATCGGACATGCCCCCCTACATTACACATTGCATTTTTAGCATAGGTCATACTGTGTACATTACTTGGTAGTTGGTAAAGAAAGAAGAAATTGAACAAAATAAAGCAACAGCTCTTAGAAAAAAACCAGCTAAAGAAAATTGAACACTGTATAGTTAGACAAGTTAAGGTAAGAGAGCTTCGAGAAATGTAGTCGAGTCAATGTGCCATGCAACATAAGTGAGTGATTTTAACCGTACCCGAGCTACTACAATCATGTAGGCCTTCACTAGCGTCTACTCAAGTGCATAATTTGCATAACAGCTTAAATAATATTTTCTTCTTTCTTTACTTTTCGTTCTTGACAAAAAAACTACACGCATATATAGGCCTACATCGAATACAAAACGAGATGAACTGATATGCAGTAACAATATTATTGTTTACACCAAGAACATACTCTCTAGATCTGTAATTTTCTTGCGCGGCTGCCACCGAAGAAGGAACAATAGTAGGCCTATAGGTCAAGAGCTACCATATAATAGCCCTTTATTTTATCCAGGGATCTGTATTAGCTTATAGGTTCACGAGTTCAGGTCCAGCTGCATACATTAGGCCTATACGATTAACTCTGACCTGTGTAGCGCTCAGTTGCCGTCTGATCCACAGATTCTGAGTTCAGTTACCCGATACCAAGGAGGTCTGGAATATAGGAGCCCTTGCACATACCTTAATTATAGGCTCGTGGCGTATGGCGACCGCCTGAGGATACTTTCAGCGTCTAGACTCTATAGAGTATTATAGAGTCCTATTAGTCTGACAATATTATGCTGACACAGATAAATGACTGCTCCTGACCAAGGTTGATTGATCTTGGCTCCTGACGATGCCTGTAAATGCGTCGTATACCAATTAAGTTAATTAACCCTTTCCTGCTTGTCGCGTTCAGGACAGACGTTGATAAAAATAGAACGAATTGTCAGTTTGGTCGCCCTTTGGCGGATGCCTTTGGCCCCGACCCCGACCATTAAGTCTGCGCCGGGGTGGGTCGTTTATTCCCATCCATTGCCGACAAAGGGCTGGCATCAGGACCTAAATGATGACGATGACGTCTATGATGAAGCAGCGATATGTGATCCTTGTCTAAGAAACTCAGACAAGGTGACGTATTTGCTCAGTCCCTGTGTCTCAAAACGAGTACACTTGTACTCACATAAAATATTGTATGTAGCCTATTAATACATGCAAATTGCTAAAGGAGCCTAGCGTCAGATTCATGAGTGAAAGACTTTGCAATGTTTATTTTAATATTCTAATTGTCGTCGCAAATTTGTAGATATCTAGCCCTTCTTCATGAGGAACTCCACAGAGATGGTCATCCCGGGTCTTGATCTGCAAATAATAATATTATTGCTGAAACTTTTATTGTCAAATAGAAACTTGTCCAATGTCCAGTCTGTTTGATGACCAATTTATGGGCACTTTTGGTACTTCCGGTGTAAATATCAGCATGCATGCCATGAGTCAGCTTGACGTGAGTCATATAATTATGTCTGCGATTATTCATTGGGTCATGACTCCATGCGTCATAGCTCATTATTTCGTAGAAGAGACCATCTAAAGTGGTCACCAGTATACCAAACGACAAACAATAAACAAATTGAGTCCAGCCGTATAATTAGGACCGTATACCCTACTCTTAAAACTGGTTGTGGCTGGAGGTATAGGAAAGTCAGGGAGACGAAATAAGGAAATGTCCTCACAAGTCGAAGCAAAGTAATGTGCATGGGGTCGTTACATTTACATCAATTGATACCTTTTAGAAGCCTTGTTTAGGGGACTGCTCTTCTCCATAATATTAGGCCTACTATAGATAATAATTAGTTATATTGGCTAACGTCTCAGTTGCCTCTCATTACTGTCACCAACCCATCGCTGTCTACCTCAGGATCCTCCGATTATAGGCTGTAATTCCAATTGAAACAGAAGACTAACGTCCTCAGGCTTCCTATGGGCGTATAGTACCTAATCCTTACCTAGCCTTCTCGTTCTCACCTAAGCCATCTGTCTGGTATTTCTGGCAAAACCGAACTTGAATCTTCATTTTACTATCCTTGGACGACCCTTCTGACACGTAGAGCTCGTGTATTGGCTGGTGCCATATGGTTACCTTTTTTGTCTATGAGATTTGTAGAGAACAGGCCGTTTGTGTCTCTGCCACTACCAGACACTGACGTGAATTGCATCCATCTGGTGTGATATCCACCACTAGGTCCCATCATGTGGATCGTTCGGACCACCTGGAAGGAATGCCATGAAGACATTCCGACCACAATTTTCGACAAGTCTTATCTCCATCTCGTTCTTATCTCTATCTCTCGTTGGCTGTAAATGTCTTCTCCAACATTGCGGTTTAGAATGTCTGCGAATGTAATCGTCTGATGAAATGTATGCCCGCCTTTGAGCAGGTATACTTTGGAGAGTCGTTAATTATAATGCTTTGAATAAATAAAATTAATTAGTGATTCGAAAGCAACACTTTACAAACGCGGTCTCTAGTGTAAGATATATCCGTTATGGATGGGAGGTCGACAGGTCGATGGTTGGAATCCATGTTTGCGTTCACTGGTGACTACGACATTCTGTGCATTGCCCTGTTAACTCCATGGTCGTTTTATTCCTTATTTTATCCAACATCAATTAAGTTATAATATAGCGTAGAACTGGTTATTGGAATGTTTATATACATAATTATATAATTTACCTTTACAAATAAATTACAAAATAGTTTGACATTGTAATCTTCGTCTTCTACTTTCGTTATAGCCTATGAGAAGGCGTCAATGATTGAAGTTGCTTTAGGCTACTTACACCGCTCACTTTTCTATACTGTCGACGATACAGAAAGTGACAGACGTTTATGATGTCTGATATGAAAGTGTTTGTATTTTTGCACTATGAGTTTAATTTTGTAGAAGAATTAGGCTACTGGGTTGCCAGCAATGAGTAAGTAAATGAACGAACAAATTAATTAATAGGCCTACCCCCGGTACACTGTACAGGTCTCAAACCCACCAAATTATATTAGAAATTTATATTTAGTATATTCGTCTTGCTTGAGATGAATTTGTATAGCGCCACAATGCACCAATGTACAGAAACAAAATCTGTGTGTCATGTTGTCACGTGCTGTACAAAGACGATCGCTTTCAATTAATGAAGGAGCTATAACAAAAGGCCGAGTAGTGTGATTTATGGATCGACCAGTGAGGATAGAATTTCCAATAAATTGCTCTGATTGGTTGATGGTCGTTCCCCAGCGTCCACTTCCGCTAACCAAATATATAGCGCTACGATGTTCTCACCAACTCCCTGCCTTTGTTTATATATCAGCACTACGCCCTAGAAATGTCTCCCAGTGCTCGGATCCAGAAGTCAATTGCACCCTTCCCTCGTTCCCTGCTGCGTGCGTGCCGTGTGAGTGTAACCTGTTGGGATGAAAATGGGGCGAGTGGTTCTGATTTTGCACGCAAGTCACGCACTATAGAGTTCGCTTGCAGCTGAATATGAGCAGTGCATCCATTTAATCAATGCATGGAATGGGGAACAAAGAGAGATTGGCTTTAGGAGTCCACCGAGGAATCTAATATCGAAATGCACATGTTAGTCCGTCATGTCTGGTAGAATACACCACAGACAGACAGACAGACAGACAGACAGACAGACAGACAGACAGACAGACAGACAGAAAGATAGAGAGATAGTGTGACTCTGTTTCTAGGCAATTTCACTGTGGATTCGTGCGTTTCAATTTTCAATCGACGTCCCTTGCATTGTTGTTTTGCGAGTCACAGAGTCAGTCTATAAAATTGAATTTAAAATAAAAACATCGATCGACACTGTATAGCCTAGTATATACTGTGTATTGCATTGATTATTTTTGGAACAAACATAGAAATTATGTCGTGTCCTCTATCTCGATCGATGGTTGGAGGCACGATTCCCCGTCCCTCCCGGTGCTGTGGTCTAGATTCTAGAATCTAGAGCATTGAATGATGTACTGTATAGATTCTGTGAGGGATAAAAACAGTCATTGGGACCACAAACGACATTTAGGCATGCATCATGGTGACTTGTCTATATGTGAAACCGTAATCTGGCCATTTTCTCAAAGCTGTAGTCCCGTAGAATGGTGACAAGGTATGGTAGCATAGGCGCCTGCACATAGGAGCAAAAAGGGCACTTGGCCCTCTGAGAAATTGTAACCTCTTTAAAACTACTACTTTTGTGCTTTAGCTAAATTTCTTTTCTCTGAAGCACGAATAATACCAATGATATACAAAGTGAAAAGGGGAAATTTACAGTAAAAAATCGTCCATGATAAATACCCACGGTGGTAATTTCCTGTTTTGCAATTTGCAAGCTCTTGCCAACAATTTGAGCCCGTCCATCATTCGTGGCACTCTTGTGGTACGGTGGTACTATACATGAACTGTCCATGTATGGTACCACACGAGTGCCACGAAGTGCGTTTCAGCCATCGGTATACACTATACACTTTGCAGAATGCATTTGTCAGAGAATCGATACAGACGACAATTATAGCCCAGATTTCTTTTGTCACTGACCAAGGGGGATTTCCAGCAACACGCCCACCCACCCCACTCTACCCCACCCCAAATCTCCAATCCAATCAGCTGAATGGATGCAAACTAGGACCGGGTTTTGGAGAGCGACAGATGTGAGCTTATTACTTATCTCTGGGGATCTCAATGACCTCCTTCTTCGTGCATGGTTCGCCTCCTCCTTTCTTCTTCTTCCCATGGCTGCATGATCTACGTCGTGCTTCAATGGTGCAGTCATTGCAAGAGCGGCTTTGTTAGATGGTCATGGGTCATGAGTTGCGCGTCATGCCCGGAGGTCACCCCCGGGGAAAGGGCTTTTGTGATTGAGAAAGGATAAGGATTAATGAAGGGAGCCAATCCTGATAATAAAACAGACAAAGCAATACTGAAGATCAAGGGCTTTTGGACAGATACAAGTAGACTGAAATAAAGGCAACATTACTGATAGACGGACGGACGGACGACCGACGGACGGACGGACGGACGGACAGACGGACAGACGGGCAGTTACCTTAGCGCCGGTGAACAAGCTGGTCTCCCCGACGTGGATTTTGTGGGCGCTGAGAAATTCTCAAAAGATTTACATTACAGATGAAAAGATTGAATCGATTGACACTACACTGTAGCAGACAACAGTACTATTCGAACGTCAGAAGCTGCAATGTCTGACTGACTGCCGGATTGGCTAGCTGAGCGGTTGACTGGGTGGTTGGCTGGCTGATTAGCTCGCTACGTACAGTAGCCTAATAAATCGAACGGGTGAAAGAGACTCAGACAGAGAGAGATGAAGAAAAAGACGGAGGAAAACTCAAATGCATTTTTCATAGACCGAAATAATTTATTATTAGGCCTATCAAAACGACGCACACGAATCTTTTTTTTTCACAGCTTCTTCTGCTGACCTACCAGCGGTAAACACAAGCACCAGAAAATTTCATTTTTGCATCGAACCTCACGCATTGGTCAGAAGAAGTGAGACTGGAAATATGTCCCTCCCACCATCACCACCACCACCACCAGCCTAGACTCTTCTATTAGCGGGTCATTCAGGCCGTCCAATCCGAATAACTTGGACTTAGTTTATGGGCTGTTATAAACAGTGAAAGATCCAAGCCACTTGGTGATGAAATACAGAAGTTGTAGGCTACCATTTACTGTAATGTAGCGTTACACCAGACACTATAATGTGACCAAATCGACTCTTACATAATGTATGTAATGCACACGTAGAGAGCACAACACTAGGCCTAGGTCTATATCCATATGGAATATAAAAATTATGTTTGGCAATCACAAATTGCCCGACATTAGACTGCAACGAATTGTGATCGTGACGGAGCAGGTTTTGATGAGCCAGTAAGTTTTGGACAGGTCCGGAAGTATAGGCCTATGCTATACCTGAATGTGTTGTGACATACATGTAAGAATGATAATAATTATTGTAACGTGGACTTCAGCTGACCTATATAATGTTCTTGTAGGAGATGACTTCACGACCTCATCTAATTTCGGCGATATATGCGAGAAAATGATCCATGTTCTTTTCGGTCATCATATTAGCCTACACACACACAAAATCTCTCACTTAAAATAAAAGTCTTCGTTTATTATATATATATACATGTGTATATATATATGACCTGACAATAGTCAATATATCGATATATATATATATATATCGATATATATCGTAGTCGTGATAATCCGTGTGAATTGGATAGAACGGCGGCTTTGCTGTTGAAGCGTTGAAGCAGAAGAGGAGGAGGATCGGGAGGATCGGTTGGGGAGGAACTTTCCGAGGAAGACTGGCTAACTGGTCGAACTGTCCGTTTCAATCTCTTGCAGCAGCAGCCTGCAGTTCGCACATCTGGACTTAATGGAGCAATCACTCTTCATGCCATTAGCGCAATCTCCTCGCAGAGAATTCATTTAGCGCCAGAATTTAGACAGCGCCTAAATAAATGACGTCTGCCTTGGTCAGAGACTCTGCAGCAGGCTGCAGCCTGTGGTTAGACTCGAATTTCAGTTTTCATTATTGCAAAAACACAGGAACTGCAGTCAGTTGGCTGTGGCAGACCTCTGGCCGCGGTCGTCATTAAATATGACCGACAGTTGCTATGGCTGCAATAGTCGGTCAGAAAATTGCTGACCTTTGTCCCATGCAAAGGCCTGCTCGGTGTCCTAAACTTAACCTCATTTTCAAGCCTATCTGCTGGAATTATAGGGCTCTATGCATACATATCCATGTTAGTATAAGTATTCGTGTGTGTGTGTGTAATACTGTGTATTGTGTGAGCTGGTATATATAGATGTATATGTACATGTAGATGCATGTGCCTGGTCGATTTCAGCTCGGATGCGTTGGAGAAGAGAAATGCTGTAGAATAGTTTGAATCCGTGATGACTGAACGTTCCCTTATTGCCAGTCATAAATGGCTCTACACGTTTTGACACAACGCACACCTGCACACACACACACACACACACACACACACACACGCACGCACGCACGCACGCACGCACGCACGCACAAACATTTACACACACATTTACACGCACACGCACACACAAACACACATTTACACGCACACACACAGTAGACAAACATAAAGATACAAGGCAAGTGAAGAACTGATCTGTGAGGATTGCAACTGATCTATAGACATTCGAGGGACTTAGCATCTGTCAGTTCATGTGCTAAATCCATTAGTAAGAAGGAAATAGTCAGTCAATTCACCAAGATCATAGCGTTTGTTAGACCATTTGCGGCTTTGCACACTCCAATTCCAAGTGGATCATAGTCCGATCCTCCAAGTTATTTTCCACAATTCTCACACTGGTTATAAGATCAGTATGAGAATTGTGGAAAAATAACTGGGGGGGGTTGGCCTATGATAAACTTGAAATTGGGGTATGAAAAACATACTTTAACATGGGGCTCTAAAAAAGACTGGGGGGGTTGAACCCCCCCAACCCCCCGGCAATTCTCACCCTGTATAAGATTGGTGTTAATTAAGATAACTGCATACTATTATACACTGTAACCGGCTGTTCTGTCAACCGGATTGTTGAATAAACGAAAATTATTACACGTAAACCTTTTCCTTACCGTATATATACAATATAATACATGTATTATACTTGACCTTACTTAACCCCACTTGTCTGTTGTTTCCTCAGCCACCGTGTTAACACTTGCGCAAGACGAAGACGACATATCGGTGGGTGGGGTGACGGGCAAGAGCGTCCGTCTGACCTGCGACCTTCCCACAGCCCGGCCAACCAGGGTGCGATGGGTCGACTACGTGTACAACACGGATTCGAATCCCAGCGTCATATTCAACAGCGAAGATAACGAGGCTCTGGTCGTCGATCCGAGGCACGAGAACGCTGCTAACTTCTACGTCAACTCCGACTTCTCGTTGACCATCTCGAATCTCAAGGTTGACGCCGACCCCGGCAACTACATCTGCGAGAGCAGGGTCAACGGTGACCTGCACAGAAGATCATACTACCTCACAGTCGGGGGTAAGATTATTCGAAAGTTCTAGGATTCAGTTACTGATGGGCTCATAGCTCCTCCTGCTCCTCCTGCTCTTTCTTATCTTCCTTATCCTACTTCCACTCTTACTCCTCCTCCTTCTCCTATACTAATACACTCATCTGCTGGAGTTTTTCAGTTAAGAGTGAAAGACAAACTCCCTTTTAAAAGGAGTTGCTAAGATGAGGCGATAGAGAGATATCCATAAGGAAATAAAAGCAACTGTGAATGAACGTGTACCGGGGACAACATAGTTTCCAGCTGATGTTGACCGAAGAAAGAAGTAACCTTTGATACTTTAACCATGATAGTTTTACTCAAAGTGACTGGGAAGCCATGCAGTGCAGCTTTATGTTAAAGTTGCTAACGAAGTTGCAAGGTGTGACCATGGACGAGCAGTAAGCTAAAAGATAACAGTTGGCCTTTCGAATGAATAATACCAGTGATATAAAAAAATTGTTTTCTTTTCAAAAAACATTACAGAGAAAATTCGGTCAATGGCCGATTATCAAGTTCAACGGCCAGCACAAAATTGCTGCTAATTTCGCCAAGGCTCTCCATGTGTTGAAGAGAATTACATTGAGCCTTGACTCAGTGATTTTTTCCATTAACTTAAAGTGTAATTTAATTAAAACTTTTGAAAATATCCGCCATTAATTACTACTGAACGATTAACATCGAGGATCAAAGTGTTTTCTAAGTGGGTCTGCAATATAAACTGAAAATTAAGTAGTACTAAGCGCCCATCAGAAACCCATTTGCAACACAGATTCAAGTGAATCGGTTTCCTGTTTGTGGCTTTGAGTTTTTTTTAGATGAATGTCTTGTTATCCTGTGAGTGGCAGATTGCTAATGCTTTTGCTTTTCATCTCTTAGTCTGGAGTCGTTCAATCTCTTTTGCTACTTCTCAACTTGACAGCTGCTGTCAGGTTAAACTGACGAATTGTTTTCCAGTTTTTGGACAACTCCCTCTGAACAGAGGAGGCCAAAGGTCATAAACCCCACCTAACATTTGCTCCAGGTTTCCAATTGTAGGCCATAGTTTTACGCTTTACTATCCTAGTAGGCCTACTGCCAATGTTTTGGATGGCTGCAATCAACGCCGTCGAGAGGAGACAAAGGGGAATAGCTGGAGCCCAGTAACCCTTATGGACCTGGGCTAGATATACATAGTAGGCCTGCTGTTATAATTATGTACGCAGCTGATATTTTATGCCTTTTAAATATAATATTACACAGAATTAACTAGTCAGTTTAAATTTCACATTGGATCATTATCTAACATAACAAATATTGCATAAATCGTGGGTCGTATCTGCAATTTCATTATGTCAATTCAAAAAGCTCCTTATGAAGAATTGAGATAGTTTAGGGGTCCATGTGATTGCTCTGCCTATAATAGGGGCCTGGAATATCTCTCGTCAGCGATGGCTGCAGCTCTGTATTCTCTACATCCAAGAAAATCATTTACTGAAGGAGGAGGACTGTTATATACAAAATCGTGGTTAATGGCCATTAATTGCATTAATAATCTCTTGTGTTTTCCCAGGCAAACCGGAATGTTCCGGTGAAACCGACCTAAGGGAAGGATCGCAAACGACCCTTGAGTGTCAGTCAGAGTACTCTGGAAGTCAGCCAACACTGGAGTGGCTTCGAGGATCGGAGAAGATGGACAGCGAGGAGAACTTTGAGATCCGTCTGGCAAAACGATCGGTCGGTGTAACGGTGACTTACAAGGACGACGGACAGAGTTACATCTGTCGAATGACGATTGGGAATGTGGTCGAAGAATGCCACGTTACACTCAGCGTTAAACGTAAGTGCGATACATTTACAGCAGGCTTATACGCTCAGTCAGTCAGTGTCAGAATATTATGTGAATTACAGTTAGTAAAGTACCGGTAATGATATCAAGTTGTTTGTGCACCTTTAAGGCTTTAAGTAAGCTTCTCGTAAGAATGGTCCTGAGGTTTGAAGGACCATTTGGCTTAGGCTGCGTTAGGCACAGGTAAGAATAAGATCACACTAATACAGCAAAAATAGATCATATTATAGGTCTAAAACTCTAAATGATTAACACATCTAGCAAATGTCATTCATCAAACTTAACTCCTTCAAAAGGCTGTAACCGGTAGGCCTAATTAGTCTAATTTAATACGATCCTGATGGTGATCTGAATTATGCTTGTAATACCAATCACTTGGGTAAATGACTGTACAGAGTATCGTGCTATGTTTTTCTGTGAGAATAGTAGGCCTGTGCGATTATTTGCTGGATATATGCAGAAGCTACTCTTTCGAATACGCAACAGAGAGTAGACCTACTAATTATTATATTGAGACACGTCGCCGCGTATTCTTGTTGTTGTGATTTCTATGGACGTTTTCGTTCCCCTGGGAAGCCACCAATCACTCTTAGGATCGGTTGTTTGTTTTGATGTGCCAGTTGTTCCACGCTAGAGAGAAACACGCCCAACGATCCCATCACACCATACACCTCTGAATATCGTTGAGCTGTATAGTCAGCTGACCCACTGCCCCACTTCCAGTGCACCCAATACACCACCCACTCCACTGTCAATATTAGACTAGGACTTGTAACAGAGGGCAGTAAAACATTTCCGATTAAGCTGTCACCATAATATTATAGTCTGTCCAACGTGCACATAGGACCTAAAGAACAACAGGTTACAAACGCGGCGTGCCACTAATTTATGCTATTAGTGTACCGGCGCCTTGTCTGCAATCGTCGATATACAGGCCCTATATGTATATTATAAATATACATATAAATTATATATAATATCCTGATGTTCTCTTATTTGTGCATTATTTATGGGTATATATACCGGGCGGGAATAGAATGGGGGCCTTGGAAAATGGACAGGGCCATCTTAGCATTCAGCATGAAAAGGAACCTGAAACTCACCACAGAATGGTTTGATATTAAAATATCGGGGTGGGTGGGTTCCATTTGAGCATTGTCGTCTCATACGTCTAGAAGTCTGGACTGATTAATCAAGTACGTGGAGCTACAAAAGGTCACTGCCACCCTCAGCGTTTGTACACTGTCAGTGTTGATTATTAATTTCCTGCCTAGGATAATTATTATGCCTTGAAGGGTGCTGCATGGCACTGCATGGTACATGTAATAATGTTCGGATCTGCCACTTCCACATAGTAGCAACATAAATTCTATCATCCTAGAATGTTGTTGAAATAATTTTTAAAAATCGAACATTAATTTTGGTTTAATTTGTGTGTTTCTTAATGAAGGGATGACATGAACAAACAAATTGGGGCATTATACAAGGTTCATGTTTTTGCATCTCTGCAGCTGCATTGTTAAATTGTTAAATAAGAGACTACGAGTCGATGCCATACCAGTAGGCATGCGTTTATGAAATTTCTCAAATGAAGCTATTCTCTTTAAAGAGAGGTTCTTTTGATTGATTGATTGATTGATTGATTGATTGACTTATTGATTTTTGAAGTAACTTAAACAATGACATTTGATCAACAGATGTTCATGAAGTACACAGACCACAATCATCACAATGTGTCGTAAAGAGGGAGAATGCTTTAGGAACCATTTGAAACCTCATAATTTTATGAAGTCACACAGAGTGACCCAGTTGCAGCAGACGGCATTACAGGACTGGTGGTAGCTTTAATGGCCAATTTCTCCCGTACAAGCTATTTTGTCACAATTTCTAGGCCTATTTAAATTCGTAATTTAACAGTGGCAACGGTTTAATATCACGGTCTTATAAAATATTATATTTAATGTGCTTTGAACTGGTGCAATCATGTTTCATTAGAATAAATGACCTTAGACCTACTACTGCAGTTGGAATCGCTTGTGACACAGACTGCCCATCCATTGTGTTTTGACAGCGCCTGTGAATAAGCTGGTTCCCACGAGTTTACGTCTCCGTAGAAATCTCGAGGTTACGAGTACGAACAGCTGGGCGAAACTGATTACCACTTTCTTGCCTCACGCATGCGCTCACTTTGGTGCTAAACCGCAAGCGAGGCGAGGAGGAATGAATTCCAGCGGTTCCCATAAATTGCCAGATGCCCCGTTATCCAGGATAAGTGCAGCTCTTCAGAGATGCTATCTTGCCCTTTCTGTGCTGCGAATTGGGCTACGACGGCTGCAGCGGTTGGCCATGACGATTGTCACCATGACAACTAGGATTGGAGAATGGAATATCAATTGGGGTGATGAGGGACAGTGTGAGAACTAAACATCTCTGACACACTGCCCGAATGATGTAATCCAAATGCTCTGTCTAGTGATGTAATGAATGAATGAATGAATGGATGTATGGATGTATGGATGGATGGATGGATGGATGGATGGATGGATGAATGAATGAATGAATGAATGAATGGGTGGGTGGGTGGGTGGATGGATGGATGGATGAATGGATGAATGGATGAATGGATGAATGGATGAATGAATAAATGAATGAATAAAAGCCTTTTCCATAACGAAGCCAAAGACTCAGAGTCATTGCCTGCCTTTGTCTGCCCGTGCAGCTCAGACAAAAACTGTGCTTCCAAGTTCAATCAACCACAGACGTAAGCCACGCCACCTAATCATTCACATCTGTATGAGGTCTTTGTTATCATCATCTGCACTTGCACGTGCTGAAAGTACGCAAGTGTGATTGCGCATTAAGTATTATTTTTGTGTTTTAATCGTTTGCCGATAACAGGGCACTCTGAGGGCAGCTCATTGCTCAAGATGCATTTCGTTAATCATAATGTGCTATGCTCTTCCTTTACTTATAACACTATGTGTATGTGTGTGTGCATGCACTCATGTGTGTGTGTGTGTGTTTATGTACCTTTTGTAACATGTATTGTACATGTATAGTTGGGTATACGTGTGTGTACATGTACAATGCACATGTGCTTGTGTGTGGCTTGCTGGTGCTTGGCTTACTTCTGGATGGAGCAACTTAAATTCATGGCCAGTTGTATGTGTGGCCGCTCAAGTGTTGGGTCATTTGCTTTTGTGGGATAGAGAGCTATTGGCCTATACATCAATCGTTTTACACGCAGAACTGTACTTGAGACGGTTGTAGGACATTGTCCCCCCTGGACACTATCCCCCCGGACACTATCCCCCCCGGACATTGTCCCCCCCGGACACTTTCCCCCCCGATTTTTCCTAGGACATTATCCCCCCCGGACAAAATCCCCCCTTCATGAGACTTCGAAAGTTCTTCATGCCATTTAACTTGTAGGCCTAACTACCTCTGACCTCTCCTTTCGAAATTAAATTCAAAACAGTAGAGAAATGAACGAAAGTGAGTCGATTTGAACTAAACGAATGAGAATCGTATGTAGGACCTATTTGTTTAGTGTCTACAAGAAATGTTTGTTAACGTCAGTTAGGCTACGTCTAACCTTCGTCGTTTTAAAATAGAGTAGATGTCAATGCCAATTAGTGCCAGTAGGGATAGAACTAGATTTGAACTAAACGAATGAGAATCGTATGTAGGACCTATTTGTTTAGTGTCTACTTTGGACTTCTGATGTATTACATTTACGCGAGATGTTAGACGATGTTTTGGTGCATTTATTATAGGAGAACTTTACGCCTATGGGGGGGATAATGTCCTACCCCGGGGGGGATAATGTCCGGGGGGGACAATGTCCGGGGGGGATAGTGTCCGGGGGGGATAGTGTCCAGGGGGGGACAATGTCCGGTTACCACTTGAGACACGTACAAGAGTCAGAGGAACTAAGATGCGTCGTTGTTATCAACCAAATGGCCACATTCGCTATTCCTCTTGTTTTTATTCAAAAAAACCAAGCTGAAGTATAAGCATGCAGTGTATAGGAGGCTATCGTTTTAAACTGCAGTACTCTTAACCACTGTCTTCTTTCTAATGATTCATCCTGCATAAGTGCCTTTCTAGTGCGCAAAGACTCATGTTCTGGTATACAAGCAGACATTTGTGTGGTCAGATCAGCCACTAATCAGTATGCTACAGTGCTACTGATTGATGTCAGACAATCTGTGTTCTTGCTACAGTTTTTTTTATGTATGTCTAAAGTACTTATTGCTAACATTTAGTTTTAACCACACGAGAAAGAAAGATACAATAACTGAAAAGAACTGTCTGGTGCATGCAGACACTACTGTAGCTAGGATTCACAGATTCTTGTAGAGGTGATATTCTTTATCATGAGCAGGCAGATACCAAGTCAGCAAGAAAGCTCTTAGAATTCTACTCTATAGTAGAAAAGTGCATTCTGTCTGGAGCTACATAAATTTCACATTTAATGTCAGGCTATACCTTAAAAATAGTGAATAGTGATGATGTCTAGTGACGTCAATGCAGTCCATGCTTGAGCTATCTAGCTAGATAACGTAAACTAAAAATTAATGTCTTTTAATATTTACTGCGCTTATGTAATTCAACGGATAAACAGTGAGCACATTAAAGTGCTTATGTAGTGCTTACGAGCATGGTGGTGACATAAGAGAGCCTGCTGTTACTAGACACTCTTTTTTAAAGACTATTATACGACCTACTTCCTACGGAGGAAAAATATATATGAAACAAATGTGCGAAGGAACGGGAAGTGCTTGCTGTGGTTAGCCCGGATGGATGAATCAGACAAACAATGTCGACCAGAAATCCGGATTCCAGCTGTGACGTGCAAATGGAGGAGCGCTGTCTGGTGATTGGTGAATGGAGGACTGGTTTGTTCATGTGGTTTGCATCTGGACTTCTTTAAACCAGTTCATCCTGCTCTGCATGTGTTTTACTCCCAAACTGTTCTGCAACTGTGCCAAGTGCCAACCCCTTGACCCGGCTGAGCCTGGCAGTGTCAGCCGCATTGGAGTGTGGTGCAGCTTGTATAGGGTTAACCAAGGTGTGGAGTTTAAGTGGTTAAATTGGAGAAGGGCGTGGCTCGTCCATTTATTTGCGTGCCTCAAGTGCACTTTTCTTTAAAAGGGTTAATGCAATACAGAGTTCTTGGGGTTAGCGTAAGCTTTCGGTGAAATCTGGAATTCAGTAGGCCTAAATAGCCTATCAGTGAAAGAAAAATGGAGTTTTAAAAAGTATGACCATAATTATCTAGGGGCCTAGTTGATTGAGTTATAGGATGTAGTTTTTAATACAGATCTGTTTAAATCTTTTCGGGTTTTAAGCATCAAAGGTTGAGGTTCATCTGCATGATATTGCAGAAGGTCAAAAGACCCATGCTTGAAAATTGGGTCTTTTGAAATCTGAGTCCAAAATTAATCATTTGCCACTTGGGTGGCTAGGCTTTGTATGGTGAAATTAATGACAACCGCTCTGAGCAAGGCCGTAGCCAGGATTTTATTTCGGGGAGTGTTTTCAGTGGCGGCGCCAGGATTTCAGTTTTGGGGAATCTCAATTTCCTGAAAAATGTCCATTTTTATCGGCAAAATTTTCTGACGATCGTTTTTTAGTCATCCGGTCGAAATCGTGGAAATATTTTTCATTTTCGCCGTCAAAATTTCTGACGACCTTCTTTTTTTAATCAACTTAAATTTTCAGATCGAAATGTAATCTATTATTTCATTTCGGGGGGTGTTTTCATGGCTTTGTTTCATGGTTTTTGCATCACGAACTAAAAAAATGTAATACTTTTTCTGCATTTTCCATTTCGGGGGGTGTTCAAACACCCAAAACACCCCCCTGTCTACGGCCTTGGCTCTGAGATTGCGCTCTGAGATTGCGTGCAACCAGCATGCCCTAAATTTGCTTATAAAAGGTCGTGATCCTGGAAGAGAGTTTGTTATTGCTAAACCATTTCAAAGACAGATAATGAAAGTGGAGCCAGGCCTGGATTGAAAAGAACAGCAATGATAATTATGGCCTTAGGGTGAGAGGGTATGGTATTCCAGGGCAAGGGTATGGTATTCAAGTTGCTCTGTGGGTTAGTAGGTCTCTTAAGGTAGTTGATTGATACATCTCTTTTCCAGTCACAACATGATCACGGAAGAGAATTTGTGAAAGTGTGTGTGTGTGTGTCACAGTGTGTGTGTGTGTGTGTGTGTGTCACAGTGTGTGTGTGTGTGTGTGTGTGTGTGTGTGTGTTTATTAGTTCTTGGAAACCGGTATATACTATAAACCTGGGATCTAGACCTAGTGCAGTGGTTCTTAACCAGTGTTCGACCGAACCCCTGGGGTTCCATGAGCCAGTGCCAGGGGTTCGGCAGAGGTCCTCTGGAATAGGCCTATATACATAGACCTATTCAGTGAAAAATAATTTGCTATTCTATTTTTATTTTTTCGACTTTTATTTAATAAATTTTGTTTGAAATAGATTGCCTACCAGGCCCTAACTCATGAAAATTTGTTCATCCTGTAACCATAGTTATGTCTTACTGCACTTTCGATAATTAACACAGGCAGCCAATGCCATCTTTCTGTGATGTAATGTATTACCGATAAGATAATAATGTAATTTTTCGGTGTTTTTCTGCAGAAATAGCATGGTATGACGTACGCTGAAAGCAACTATGGCCCTATTCTTATATACTTATACCACAGAGTATGTTGAGCAAATAAGAAAAAAAATTCAAACTTGAGGGGTTCGGTGAGTGGTCATGGATTTAAGAACCACTGACCTAGTGTATCAACGTGATTTATTATAGTCTAGCATTTAGTGTGCTGAACAGCTAACCCGTAGTTTAGATATTTTTGTCATGTTATGTCTACAAGCTAGTTCTGTGATGACGATTATGACGAAAACAGTAGCGACGGCTATTGGGATGATCATGGGTTACTAATTTAAAATAATGACAACAATAATAAATAAGGCGTTTCAATGAAGAAGCAGTGTTATTTTCTGTTTAGATCTGACGCGTGACCTCATGCTGACCCCGGAGCACCGCATCCTACAGGTGGGAGAGGAACTGAACTGTTCGGCCAGCGGCAACCCCACCCCAACGATGTCCCTGCACCCTCTCAGCTCAAAGGGTCAAGCGGGGATGGGGTGGAGATCTATTGTCATGGAACCGGAATGGCAGGGCCTAGAGATCGGTGTTAAATGCATTGCCAGCAACACCCTTGACGGCAAGACAGAGGTCATTGCCACCAATGTCACCATCAAGGTCATCGGTGAGTCATGCGAAATACTGAACTTATATTTATACGTGACCACATTTGGTTTACTATCAAAACCGTGCTGACTCACACATGCTGAAACCATTTGAATGCATGAAAACAGGAAGATACATTGTAACCATTGAGAGCTGTGCTTAAAGTTGTTAAAGATTAATCCAATTTTGCAATGAATGAGCACTTTGTACTTTACATTACTTAAATTTATATTGTTATTTCTAGGAACAATAATAATCATGTTCTTGTGTAAATAGTTTATTGCCATTTATGTGCCTGACAGAATATTTTTAGTCTGAGTTTTGTGAGTAGAGTCTTAGTTTCATCTTAATTGCTTTATCAGAGGTTGCTTTTGTAAACCTGTGGTGTTTGGTTTGATTCTTTCAGAGCCAAAGAAAGTCGAAGAGCCTCTTGGTAAGTTATAATATTGATATCACCCGGGGTGACATCCAGGTTTGTTGGGCCTCCACCCCTTTCAAATGATACAATCCCAATAATGTTGCTATCTGGTACATAAGAAATGTTTTATCAGAGTTCTTGTGATTTAATATTCAGTGTAAGAAATATGACGAATTGTTACTGCTAGAGATTTTATGTGTAGTTGGTCTTTACTTTTGATGCTGCATTAAACTGTTCTAATTTGTGAGATACTAAAGTTAGCAGCATATATTATTTTAGACGTTAGGTCTTTATAAATGGTAGGGTTAGACCTACACACATGTTTATATCTAGAAACTCTATAGATAGACACTTGTCAGTTGTCACACACACAAAGATGAGATCGGATATTTTAAAAAGATTTCCTGTTTCTGATTTTTCAGCGGCTTCAGCATTCAACTTCATGTCAGCTGTTGTGATTGGAGTTATCATAGCTGTGTTCATCATGGCCTGTGTTCTTGTCATCATCATCATCGTTGTGGTCAAGAAAAGAAACCAGAGGAGACCAAAAGGTTAGTCATTATCCTTGTTGCTGAGATTGGTGATAATAATGACGATGATGATGACGATGAATCGTCGATGACGATGATTACGACGACAATGACAACGACGATGATGCATGTGAATAGTTTTGTGATGGTGACAATAAAGAGAAAACAGGTGATGAAGCCAACAATAGCCTGTTAAGTCTTCCCGTTTCTTGGCTGAGGCATATGCGAGTATATGCCATCATCATACCATGCCTCTACTTGCCAGTTCTTTCCCTCACAATCACATGACCTTCATATAAGAGTTTTAAAACCAAATTATATAACCAAATGCGATTGACAGAATGAGAATCTTCAAGTCTTTTACGTGACAATCGAGAATCAAATCTTAGACTTCAGCACCAACATGGTTCCGAATATTTCAGCAGCTTACCATTATCACTGTTCCACAAAAGCCATCGTTGTGAGCATAATTGAAACATTAAAAATGCTTGGCACAAATGTTTAAGAGTATGGAGATGTGCTTGTAACTTTGTGAACTTTGCCCCAAAATTTTCTGATATTGTTTAGTACTCGAGCTCTGTGTTCTTTGAATTGCGAAGATCAGCAGCAGATTCAAATGCATGTGACATAAGTAAGAATGCTCGTACAAACCATCCAATAAGATTATTATCGTCATCGTCATCATCATCATCATCATCATCATTACAGATTTGTCCAACAGATGTTATAGTTTAGTAAATTACATTAGAGTTGTTTACTTTAGTGGTAGAGTTGTTTACTTTAGTGGTAGGCTATGTCATGGCCTATAACATACATGTACACTGTACAGCCCTAGAATAGCCAAACAGCCTAAACTGTCGTTTCTAATTTCTTATAATTGTTTTACCTAGTTTCTAACAATATATATTGTTTCTTAAATGCATTGTCCATATAGGAGATACAGAAGGTCAGTTGAGAATGTTTTGAGTTTAAACAAAGTTAAATGTATTTGGAAATGAAAGCTTTTCTTGAAATTTTATTTTATTCATTATAGTTACTGTGATCATTTGTGTTAACTGTTAATTTTTTTTATTACTTTGGTTTGTTGTATTTATCAACTTTCGGTATGGTTACATCATTGAGAATGGTTTTGTTTGTGGTGAGTGACTTTAGTTAAAGCTGATTTCTTAAATCAGAAAATCTTGTGCATGCTGTTTGTCACAGTTTTTACAGGGTTTTTAAAAGTCATCCGTAATGCACTGTCTGGAAACTGTTATTAAGGTGACGACGACGATTGATGTTGGTGGTGGTGGTGGTGGTGGTGGTGGTGGTGGTGGTGGTGGTGGTGGTGGTGGTGGTGGTGGTGGTGGTGGTGATGGTGATGGTGATGGTGATGGTGATGGTGATGGTGACGACGAAGATGAGGATGAGGATGAGAATGAATGGCAATGTTGATAATATTGATAATGATGGTTTGACGATTACAAGGGAATGTTTAGTCAACTATTTTTTACTGGTCCATAATAGTTTAAACTGAATTAATTTCAAGTCACTTCTTTTGCGTGAAAAGTGAAAATAACTTTGTTTTCGTTTTAATGTTATTTTGAATCAGGTTCAAAGCCATTGCCGACAAAGTAAGTTAAAACTGCTCAGACTATTTTCTGATATTGTAGGCTACTTATCTGTTTTGGCGAAATTGCATTTTCTTTGTAGCTCTTAGAAAATTTATCTTTCTAGTGACATAAGTAGGGATCCAATGATCTGGACCTGTGTCCTACTTTACATCTATAAAAGAAATTACGACTTGCCATCAGATTAAGTACAAAATGGGCCACTGAAGTAGGCCTATTCATGCTTGGATACATGCAATTTGAAATTGCTAAGTTTTGAAACAAAATCTCTAGAATGGTTTGGTTTTGAGTTTCAACCATTGACTTCTAGTATATAGCCTAGAAGCAATGGTTTCAGCTTCCTTGCTTAGAGTCGTGTGCATAATAAAACACTGAATTGCCATGAACAGCTGACTTGAACCTAACTGTCACCTTTATAAATCTGATTTTCTGATTTGTGCAGATTTGGATATGGACCTAAGTTCTAATTCAGGTTTTTTAGCATGGCCCTTTAACACAACGTCTTTATAAGAAATCAAGGCACTTGGTGCATATCGCTCCTAAAGATAGAATTCTAAGGAGTTTATAGGGAGGCTACATGATGTTTACTTGTTATTTTGCAGAGAAGAGATTAGCCAAAGCCAGTATGGACAGCGTAAGTTTAAAATGTTCTCTGCTGTGCCTACAATAATTAACCAGAGCTGTAAGATACACTGCACATTTGTCAGATGCTTAAAAGAATTACCATGCATACATACACACATATATACATGCATAACATTGCATACTAATAGATATATATATATATATATTATATAGATCTGTAATTATACAATGTACATTACGCATTTTATAATAATAGCCTATATATTAGGGTGGCCCTTAAAAATGAAAGTTATAAGTAATCAACAGTTACTGGCACCCCTCCAATATATTTCAATTATGAAGAAAATAATTTGTGCAAAACATCTTTGCAACAGTGCAATATTTAGGGGTGCCCTAGGAACGCATCTAAATGCTTGAATACTTAACAAAATTAAATTAAAAATAGGTTAAGATGTTGAATGATTTTTTTCCAGCTGTTTAGATCGACAGACCTGAAGTCATTGAATCGATCATCGCAACCACTTCGCTCTCGTTGCCGATTGATTATTGCCCGAATGTGCATCTTTACTGGTCGATTTCTTGCATACTTTTTAATGGACTATGTTTTTTGGTGAAGATTCTGAGTGCGGTGTGTGTTACACTGTTACAGCGATAACTTAGAAACACCAATAACTCAATTTTTACTCTCCAACCTCTGAAGTCTTACTTTCTTATGCATGAGGAACTATTGTCCTAATTTGCCTGTGAACGAGTTTAATACCAGTATTTCGTTTTCAAACTGTTTTGTTCAATGGTTCAAGTCCAAAATGATCCTAGGATAGACCTAGTATTTATTATAGCTGATTACAACCTAAATTTATAATATCAGCATAAGTTAAAATAATTTTATTTTAGTAGTTTACTGTTGATTTTTTATATGAGATTATAGTTATACTATTGAAAACCACCAGAAACTTAACTGAAGTTTTTAGTAATTGGTAATAATAATAATAATAATAATAATAATAATAATAATAATAGATTATTAAAAATAATAATATCCTAATTTCTACTTGAGTAAGTCTGTCTCAGGTTAAAAGTAGTAAAACGTAGTAGTCCTTTCCTCGTCAATGTTCAACTAAGCAACTCCCTGCAGTGTTTCAGGCGATATTACACAGAATGTGTAGCAATCTTGGTATTAGGGGGTTTGTCCTTGGATACGTTTGCATATATCTGCATTCAGCTGTGACTTCCTCTTAACTCAAGTCCGCCATTCTCAATCATAACGACTGCCTTGCAACTGAGGAGATGCAGCTGCCTGACTTGTTGATGACTCCCGAGGATAGACAACACATTACATATCCATCTGATTTTGTCGTTTTGACCACTGTTGCCAAGCAACCTGAAAGGGGAACCTTTGATGGAAGTACAATTATAATTATAGTTCGGTTTGTTGGTGGGGGGGGGAACACATAGTTGTAGGCCTATACACTTGTTCAGCATCCCATGTTGCTTTTACAACATGTTTAAAAAAAACAGGTTGCCATACATAGGACCAAAATACTCAGGTTCACTCAGGTCTACACATTCTACCATTTTGCCTTTGAAACGCTGGACCTGATTAGCACTGCCGGTGTTGATTTCGTCCTTGCTGTCGATCTTTTATTTATTTACCATCTGTGAATAGTCAAGTGAGGTTAAATTCCTTTTCCAGGTGCACCTTAAATGCAACAGTATCCAGCATTATAATCCCTTAGCACTTCAAAGCTTGTTTGTTGACGAGGCCTATTTTTCCAGGCTGTAATTGTAAGATAGTTTAATCGTAAGTACTTACCTTTAATTCAATTAATGAAGGATTACACTTAGCTCGGGGTAAAAGTAACAATAAATTAAGTAATAATTAATAAACAATAATTGACTTACGATTGCCAGTTTGTCTTATAAGACTAGCTAAACCCAAAACTAATATTTTGGGTTTAGCTAGTATTTTATTCTTGAAATCTGAGGAATTGGTCGCACATTTTTAAATGCTGTGCCAATAATTAATGATAATATATGAATAGTTATTGCTTATGTTCGCTTGTGAAATTTTTTCAGGTTGAAAACAATCATAGAAATATTTATAGTAGTTTGAAATTGTGTTTTTATTTGTGTTCATTCTATGTGTATTGTGTAAAATGTATCTACGTGCATGCATTTACCGCAATGCAAAGCGATGTATTATGATGTTTTTGTGTAAATAATTTGTGTAATTCTTCTTTGATGCATTGTGTGTCACTCATGGAAGTTGCAATAAAGTCTACATATTGATGCATTGACTCTATTGCCACTGTCAAAAAGAACTGCAAGTACTCATGAAGAATATTTACAGGTTTCAGTCGTGAGATTTCAATTACCCGTACTGGTAGCTATACTGGAGTTACTTGTGTGTTGTACAGTGTAACTGTATTTGTTTGCTACTTTTTTATGATAACAGTATTGTGGCTAAATATCAGTTATTGCATTTTGATTGAATATTAGAGACTACCTCAAACACTGTCAGTTGACATTTTTGAAGGTGCTGCATAATTTTTTGAATTAAACAATTTCAGAATTATTTTTAAAGCAATTTCCTCTATTAATTTATGCATTTGATGTGAGATTTTGCTTAAGGGTTTATGAGCCGAAGTAAACCATGGCCAATTTCTGTCACGTTTCTGGTTATAAGTCAGATCAGGTGAAAAGACTATAATTATTGGGAACATTTGCTGATGGTCTGCATCCCATACTAATTTTGAGAGTTACTGACAACATCAGAAAAGTTTCAGCACACATTTATTTTGTAGACTCACAATTGTTCAGATGACTTATGTGTTTCATCTGTGCGAACGTTTTTCATGCAGGCACTATTTCATGTTTTAATAGTGTTTTTTATCAAAGTTTTCATAAAACGCAATCTTGGAATTAGAATAGTTGCATTTATTTCTAGTGCTTCAGATGTTTTAAGGTCAATTTTGACGAAGCCATGCATATGCTGACTTATGAAGCCAATCACGGTGTTCTCTATTCCAATGTTTAACTCGTCTTTTCTGTTTCAGATGTGTGACAATTATTATGACTATACAGAAAATGATTGTTTGTTCTATAGAATGATGAAAATCCTTTCCAATTGTGGTGAAACAATTTTCTAAACATTTATTATACACTCTTGTTGCATATAAATTTTTTGTGTAATTTTTTACAATGTATTCGATTCATATCTAAGTCAACTTTCTTATAGTGCAATATCTGCACTTCAGATATTGAAAATATCAGGTATCTTCAATTCTACATTGTAAATAAAAGTTTTCTATGCAATTGGTATGCAGCATTAGGAATGTGTGCCTTTACATTGCTGTGTGCAAATCAGGCCCATTTAGAGAGCATCTAAGTGAATTGCCATTACGATAAAGTAATAGACTTCTGACAAATCATATTTTAGGTTGGGCAGTTTCTCTCGAAATATAACGATGTATGGAAATGTATGTATCTTTAGCAGAAATTTCTTTTCCAATTATTGTGAGAAATTAGGGTGGGGTCTTGGACCAGCTGTTGATCCCGGAGCATGTGCTAAAGACTGCTTATGAGTAGTCTATATGTAACAAGTGCTTTTATCATCTGCCCCATTTTCTCCCAGTGTGCCTTTTGCTTGCAACTCAAACGGTCACAACTTTTATACATCTGTTCATATGCATAATGGTTGATTATGGTAATGCCAATAATGTGGGGGTAATTCATTCTCGCTTAAGCCAACGGCCGTCTGTTTTTGATGCTGAGGTCCTCGCTTTGGAGGTATGCCTGGGTTTTGGCTTCTATGCTGCTTCATGTGGGAGGAATTGCATTGTTTTCTTATGCACATGCACATTGAGTGCACACCTACTTTATTTTAAGTTGTGAGCTTTGCTCCATCTTATCTCAGGGAGGAGTTGTTAGTCTCTGCCTCATCCTTACCTGAGTCTGTACAATTTCTTCACTTGGTTACTTTGTTCTTTATGCACAAACTCATTGAGTGCAGCATCTTAGCATATATAACTTTATTGACTTGCGAGCTGTGCTGCATCTTATCTCAGGGAGGAGTTGTTAGTCTCTGCCTCATCCTTACCTGAGGCTGTACATTTTCTTTACTTGGCTACAATCTCTCTTGGTGCAACACAATAGCTTCACTGTGGCCGGTCCAATGCGGTCCATCTATCTGGAATAGTTTGTCTAGCATCTTGCTACATGAGTTCTATAGGACTTTTTCCTTTACCTGTATTTTTCAAAAGTGCTTACAACTATTCTGTTTTGTCCATGGCTTCTGCCTCGTATGGTCGAAAACATCTCTGACGAGTTTCTCTTGAAAGTGGTGCTATAGAAATCTGGCATTATTGTGAGGCAAGACAACCATTCAAACAAATTCATGTTTGTAAGGTAATAATATAATATTGTTCAGCAAGTTCATTTTAAGTCTGAAATTATTCAGCTTCCAATAATGTGATCGAAAAACAGGCTAACAACTACTAATTTCAGAGTCTGTTAAAAAGTGTTTTCATAGTCTACACCTGTATCTGGTTTTTCACTGTTTCACGTGAATTTCTGCTTTCAACTGAAGTGTCTACTGTTACTGCAACCACCTGGATTTTTTTCTATAGTCATGTACAGGTTTTTTATGTATACTTCAGAGTAATCAGACATTTATGTAGTGCCGCTGCGGCAAAACGTCTGTTTTATACTCACTTGCTTGAGGTACTTGTTATGTGGTTTACAGACATTTCATATTTGAATTTCATGTACCTGTGTACCAGATTTGTGTCCGTTCGTCCAGGTTATGTTATTTACTTTTAAATCTTGTTTTCACAAGGCTGGACCTGTTGCTGTGTCCTGCAATCAAGTATGGGTATCAGACTGCATGACTGAAATTAGCCACACTAATGCTATAATGCTATAATTTCTATATTATCAGACAAACTATGAGCCACCTGTGTCTGGTATTCCTCGATTAGCCTATGGTTACAGTTTCAATTTGCTATTGTTTAATGTTACAGTTTTAATGCTTAAATTGTAAACTGTTATAGTTTTATCTAGATGTGTTTGAGTCTGTTAATGTTAAATGTCTATCCTCGCATATTATTGTGTTTTACTCAACTTTATTGAGCTTTATCTGAGGTATTAGAAGGTGCTATATTAACTGTGTTTATACATACTCATATACAAACAAATGTACATACATGTAGACGTACACATATGCATTCTTATATAATACATAATATTAATATAGCCTACATTTACATGCATTAAGAGTTATGGTGAGCCTTAAACTATTAATTCTGGGTTTGAATCTGAATGTACTGGTTTAAATTGAAATCCTTTGTGAAGCTACACACACGTTGTTCCGCTGCTTTAGGCTACCGTACTCATGTTGTCTTTGTTCTCTATAAGACACTGTCAGGGACACACCTGTACATCGGAATACTGGATGGGTAAAACCACTTAAATTGTATTACATTGCATTAGGTGCAAGTAATTATTGTCTAACTACTTAGCTATACATGCACCATGCATGCATGCAGGGCTGCAAGCCTACCTTCTCAATCCATACAAGGTCATGTTGTTTCTAAATCCACAAATGTACCTTCTCAATCCAATAATGTGCCTTCATGATCCATAAAATTACTTTCTTAATCTATAAAATTACCTTTTCAAATTTCAATCTAGAAACTGGTGCCTCTGCATCCTTAAATGTATACCTTCTCAAGTCGTACATGTATACTACCTCGATCTATAAACGTTCCTTCTCAGTTACTGCACTAAACGGATGAGACAGAACATCACATTGATCACGTGATTCTGCTGGAACCTTGCATTTACTATGTGGGTAAAACTTATATAGTAGTGTTAATAATAATTATGTAATAATATTATTAATTATTAGCTAAAAGTATTTGGACATTCACGTCCGTAAATATCTGCTCGAGTTGATGTCATAAAATGTGTTTGATGTAATACTTATGGTGTCATTTTTGATTCATTCAACGTCGTCTTATAACCCATATGGTAATTCGATGTACCAATAGCGGGCTACTAATTTACCCTGGCCACATCCATGTAGGCCTAGAAGTAAGTATATAAGTAGGCAGCCTTTTAACAGCTTAGTGCTGCCAAATGCCAACACTCCAGGATTCGCCTAGATAGGTCCGCAATTGACCTTGTCTGCGACCGAGTGGAAGACCTATGTAATGTAGCGAATGTTGCTTCAGACTAATACAGTTATATAGGATCCACACTCCACAGTCCACTTACATCAGTAATTAATAGTTACAGCTAGATTATCATAAGTGGCCTATGTATAAAACTAGAGCCATCTTCAAGAGCAAACGTCTATTAAGTAGAGAATATATTACTATCTAGCTAGACCTACCATCTAGCCTCTAGGCCTATTCAATGGCCACACATACTGTACAACTTATAGGGCCTATATTTACGACCAGCTGCTCGATTTTAGTGCGCTGAAACAAGAATGAGCCGGATGCTTGCTGGCGAGCGCAACGATCAACCGAAAATCCCCGAGCAAAGGGCATCCATCTCGCCATTCGCCAGGCGCTGCACTACGGTGGCCAACAGCAGCGCCTCTATCGGTGGACAAGGTGCACAATAAATTTAGTGACCTAATTCGTCACAGGTGTACATTGTGCATGCTACGCCGTGTAAGTGATGCATTCTGTAAAATCTGTTGCATTTGCGGTGATCTCTATGACCTTCATCTTTTTGAACAGCGGATAAAGTGACGATTTCTTTTTACTTAGATCTATAAAAAGTCTTCGTTGCCGTTGTCTTGGTATTATCGCAAAGACGCGAGTCATTGGCTATGTATAGCCTATAACTAGTTTGTTGGAAGCCAGGATGGTCGTTAATATACAGCTTGAGTACCCGACATTGCAGTGTAAAATTTTGATCTTTGTTCCACCCAGCCGCCCCGATCGCCCCACCCCTCTATCCCTCCACCCAATCATCGAAAAACTTGCCCTCAAACACTTCACCCTAGGGGTACCCGACGTTGCCCGATATCATAGACTTCGGTTTTCGCCCCCACCTCGCTCCTCATTCAGACGTCACTACGCTCATCTCAACACGCCCCCACATAGCCCCTACCGCTCTGTGTTAACCGGCGTTGTCCTAAAAATTTAAGTTTTTGTCCGCAGCCAAGTCCCACTAGACAAGTGACTAAGACAACTAGCTAACAATAATAATTATTGTTATCGTATATATATATATATATATATATATATATATATATATATATATATATTACACATACATTAAAAAATGTGCAGCATTCAGTATGCTCTCATCTGGAGTAACATACATGGAGGTTAAGCTTACACTTGTGTTTGTGCAGTTTAATCAGAGATGATAACAATAGAAAAATTTATTTTAAAATATGGAATTAATTTCTCTGCATGGAGCGAGACCAGAGTCAAAATAAGTCTGTCAAAAGCAGATCAAACAGTTGATAGCAATGCAATTTTCCTCTCTTAAAATTCACTGAAACTTGTATTCAGTCTCAGCAAGTACACGATTCAATTAGACTACACGACATCTTTCCACATTTTAAAACAAATACAATGCAAAATGCAGACGAGAGACTCCTGCATTGGTGCTATTTTGTCTATCAAACAACTTGAGTTGGTTTCTGTTAGGAATTGAACAGCAAGCCTAAAACACGACAATAATCGTAAATTGAACAATTAAACATACATGTATACATACATACATACATACATACATACATACATACATACATACATACATACATACATACATACATACATACATACATACACACATACTTGCTTATTTGCTTACTTATTCATTGTAAATGTTCAACTGCAATTACTATGGTCTCAAGAGGGAACAATCTGGTCCACCAAAAATGTCTTTCTGATCAATGTAGGCTATCTTGCATAAAGACTTAAAAGTTTTTTAAAAAATATCAAATTCAACCCCAGATTGTTCGCCAGTGTACATGTATGTATGAATGCATTTATGTATGTGTATGTATGTAATGTATGTATGTATGTATGTATGTATGTATGTATGTATGCATGTATGTGTGTATGTATGCATGCATGTATGTATGTATGTATGTATGTATGTATGTATGTATGTTTGTGTGTATGTATGTTTGTTTGTATGCGCACTTGTTATAGCGCCCCTTCAAGCTCTCTCACTACTCAGAGGCGCTCCCGAATACAGAGCAGACACTGCATCGGAGTTTCACGCCGAAGCGCTGAGCAATTGTGAGTAAAGGACTTGCCCAAGGTCCTTACGCGGCAAGGTGGATTCGAACCTCGAAGATTCCGGCTTCAAGGCAACGACGCCGCCACTACACCACCACGCCCCACAATATATGTATGTATGTATGTATGTATATATGTAATATGTATGACATTGTATGTATGTATGTATGTATGTATGTATGTATGTGTGTATGTATGTATGTATGCATGTATGTATGTATGTATGTATGTATATAACAATAACCATACATTTTTTGACATCCGAGTAAAAGTATTGACATCGAAAATGCACAGTAGAGCACTAACTATCTGCAACAACCTGGAATAGACTTTCCTTGACTATGCGACACCTCCCAGGCTGTTCTCAATTTCACAAACTGTTGAAGAGTTTTTTCGCATGATCTCGGCCGGGAGCGCCTCTGAGTAGATGCCATGAAGGGGCGCTATATAAAATCTGGTTGATTGATTGATTGAGAAAGCCCACATGCAGCCTACCAAGAAACGATAGCCATGATATTGATACGAACCGAACATCGATTCATGACTAAGCGATTGTGCGGACTCCTGACCCTTCTTTAATTTCGTATTCACGGGAGCTCGTAAAATTCCGAACTAGAAAGTTTGCAAAGAAAACAGAAGCTTTAATTTTGATAACGATTCAATAAAGCGATAATGTTATTATTATGTTAGCACAATTTCGATGTTGCGGACTCGATGTTTGCTTAATTTTCAAATCCCAGGTCTAAGCTTATTGTCAATTCGAACGTCTCAAAAGAAAAACAGAGTACGGGAAGTAGAGACGAGACGGACCCCGTAACGCATTTCTGGTTGTAAGACACCATAAACGTGCATCACGGGTGCACATTTTGTTCTACTCGTGGCTTATAAAATAACATAGCTAAGGGCAACACAAATGTAATTGCATCCCTTTTTGATAAGAAGATTTTTTAAATAAATTTTTTAGTACTGATGGTCCATCTTGCCTCATAGTGAACCATTGCTCTATTACGGATAACTCATTATTAGCTATATCAAATAGGTGACCTATTGAATGGTGAGAAAGAAAAACATTTGTGTCATCAGCGAATAGTATAAATTTGAATACAGTTGAGGTCATGGACACTTTGGACATGTCATTAATATATAAGAGGAAAAGAAGTGGTCCAAGTATTGACCCTTGGGGACACCACAGGTAACATCCAAGGCCACAGATTTTTTACTTTTAAAGTAAACATATTGGCTTCTGTTACTTAAATAGTCTAAAAACCAGGAGTTACAAACACCTCGAAAACCATAGTATTCAAGTTTTTCAGAATTTTATGATTAACGGTGTCAAAAGCTTTTGACAGGTCAAAAAAGATACCCAAAGAAAATTTTTTATCATCCATTGCATCAGTAATATTAGATTGCAAGTCCAGTAAGGCCATATAAGTTGACAGGTTATGCTGAAATCCATATTGCGCAGGGGATAGTAGTCTGAACTTATTAAGATAATCAGTTACTCTATTAGACATGAGTTTTTCAATTATTTTTAAAAAAAGATAGTACCGATATTGGTCGATAATTACTAGTCATATTCTTATTCCCAGTTTTATAGATTGGAGTGATTTTAGCAATTGTTAGCCCATTGGGAACTAATCCAATAGAGAATGAAGCATTTATTATAGAGCTAAGAGTGGTAGCAACAGCATTTATAGTTGCTTTTGCTATCAAGGGGCTAATTTCATCAGGACTTGATGATGAGCTCTCAGTAAACCAGAAACCTGAATAACCTCAAGATCAGAGGTAGGAGCAATACCAAAAGAGCACATAGGTGGAGTGGGCATAAGTGCTCAAAGGAGGTGGTGGCTATAGGGATTTTTGCTGCAAGATTAGTGCCTATGGTAGTAAAATAACTGTTAAAGGAATTGGTGATGAGTACTGGATCCTGCACTAGTTCCGACCCAACAATAAAGGAGTCAGGGAGACAGGATTCTTCCTTGGTATTAAGAATTTGCTTAATTATTTTCCAAGTCTGATTAAGGTTATTGCCACACTGAAAGAAGCAATCAGAGTAATAACGTGATTCACATTCTTTTCTAACAGATTTAAATTTGTTACGATATTGAGTGAATAGTTCTTTATTTAAAGCTGTAGGGTTCAACAAGTACTGCTTGTGGAGTCTAGATTTTTTTCTTGCAAGATTTTAGGAGTGATTTAGTCATCCAAGGTTGTTTAATGAAATTACGACCCTTAGTTTTAACAGTTAACAATGGAAAAGCTTTATCGTATAACATTTTATACCTATGGAAGAAAGCAGTATATGCTGCATTGGGACCACTAGTTAGGCATAAAGCATCGACAAAAGCCCAGTCAGTAGAGTTAAGAGAATTGAAAAATGCTTCTTTGGCTTCCATTGGAAATTTACGTGCCCGTGAAAATGGAGCAAGAGGTTGAAGTCGGGGGCAGAGATCAATGTGAAGAAGGATTGGGAGATGATCCGAAATATCATTAATTATCATGCAAGAATCTTGCCCAAGGTTTAAGCAGTTAGTGAATATATTGTCTATGAGGGTTGCAGTAGATTCAGTAATTCTAGTGGGTAGTAGTGGGTCTAAGGATGGTTGGGACAAATTTATGAGAAAACATAGTATTCAGAAAGGTTCACTACATCGAAGGAGATTGATATTAAAGTCACCCATAAAAAAAACACGGTTAGTAGCCTTTGATAAATACGATAGCGAGTCATCAAAATCCTCAAGAAAATCCAAGATCGAATTTCCAGGGGGGCGGTATACAGAGCCAATTATTATGTCTTTCTTTTTATTTTGAGGCAATTTAATAAACATACATTCAAAGGTATTCATTTTAGATTTTGTCCAGTCAGCCTCCAGGACTTTCAAATTCAATGTTAGCACGAATAAAAAAAAACAACACCACCACCTATTCCAACCATCCTGGATTTATGGATAAAGTTATATCCCGGGATTGAGATAGTAGACGCCAGTTCGTCAGAAAGCCAGGTTTCAGTAAGGCTTAGTGCAAGAACTGATGTGTTTGATTGGGCCAAGCCGCCAAGAGGAGATTAATTTCAGGAATCTGTAAATTCATGCCACGAAATTTACATTTGAAATTGGATGAAAGAAGTCGAACCACGAGAAAAATTCACACAAACGGGGCAAGATGAATCAAGGAGTCCGCCTTGCCCCGTCGGTGACTGATCCAACTCGCCCCATGCATAGGCCTAAGGTAAAAACTTTTCACCAATAAAATCTTATTAAATCTACAGGGTATCCTGCCAATATTGAATTCGCTTTTACAACATAAAAGGGTGTTTAACCAAATATACTTGTATCAAAAGTCTGTCACAATGTGCAATTGAATTATTTGAATACTTAGGAAATACTTGTGTCCTGAAAATAGGATCGGACACGACGGACAGGTCGAAAAATCAACTTTTCATCATAAAAACGAATTAATGTCGTTTCGGTCGTTTAGTTTGACAAATCACCAAAGCGGCAATAGTATTACAGTAATTAAAGTTCTTTCGCAAGGTGGCGACATCATAAATACCTTAAATTGACGGATCCATCATGCCCCAAGGCCCACCTAGCCCCTAGTTCCCCTATTTTGGTAAGAAAGTTTCAACGAGTCGATTACTATGCACAAAACAGTCTCCGATGCGAACCCACGGTCTGTTTTGAATTTGCAATAAATTGCAAATAATTCATGAATGCCCACGAAACTGCGGCACCCGTTATGTTAATGAAATAAGAACGGCTTTAAAAGATACATCGCCATACGGTAAGGTCACGACATCGACTAAACGATTAGATTATTCCTACTAGGCGTAGTTCAGATTGGCGGACTCGCGATGTAAATAATTCATTATTGTTTATTAAATTCTCGATAAGCAAAAAGCGACATTTCAGTTCAGAGTAATTATTCAACTTTTTCAATGAAAACAATCGTTCACCCGAAGGCCTATAAATAATAAGCTGCAGAATCTTCCTTCCTGCGACAGAGACGACGACGTGTAAACAGAAGATGCTACGAATCACCTTCGCGATGTGTGTTCTGGTGTTGCTGCTGCAAGCTGCCATCGGTAAGTCAATTTCCGGTAATTTGGGATTTTTATAAATCAAAATATTTATATACCGTACACGGGGAAAATTTCCCGAGGTACGCTTATGTGAAATCTCTCAGCAGTAAAAAAATGCTAGAAGTTGTTGCTGGATGATTGGAAATTCAGGCCTCGTCCTCAGCAATATCCAGGGCCGGCCTTAGCCCAAATGGCACCCTAGGCAAAGCATACATTTGGCGCCCCAGGTATGGGCCTGCATTTGGCGCCCTTAGATCCCCACTCAATTGTTCAGCCCACGTCAGAATCTAAAGATGCATTAGCTAGAGCCGGTATACGCTCACAAGGTCGTAGCCAGGAATTTATTTCGGGGGATGTTTTCTTGACCGTGAATTTTGAGGTGCGTACACGCTGCGTCCGACTTTTTGAGCGAAATTTCTGACGACTTTTGTTAGTCGTCGAATTTTCTGACGTCCCAAAAACATTTTTCCGCAATTTTCGACTATTTTCTGCTCAAAATTACATTACACTGTCATGTGCTAGCAAATGCATAGTTATTTCATTTTTTGCATTATTTTATTTCGGGGGGTGTTCAAACAACTGCCTGCTTTTCCTATGTCTAAGGTCGGCCCTGCCTCGGCTACTGCCCTTTCTTCATCGTCGTCCCTACTAGACTATTTATTTGAATCTGAATAAAAGGCAGGCTGCAACGTTGTAATCTCATCTTCATACTCAGCAAGGCCCACTCCAATTTAATACGTTTCATTTCTTGCAACATTTTCACTATCGAAATTGAGCGTCGCGTAGCCTATTCTAACTTCTGTCTCCTAAAGCAAAGACTACGGAATGCCGTTAAAAATCGAATTTTATTTGTCGATATAAAATTTATGCAGTTTTTGAAATTGACTTAGGAAAGGCTGAACAGGTGCAATAAATCAATAATCATTTTAAATTCTTTCCATTAGCGAAAATCTTGCGTTTAAAAATATAGCCTAGTGTAAAAAAATGAATTCGCCGGTGCCGCGGCGCCCCATCAAGACTGCGGCGCCATAGGCAACTGCCTACTTTGCCTATAGCTAAGGCCGGTGTCGCGTGACAGAGTCTACCCCTAAAAGTCTCCCCCCGGAGACTTTATTTCGAAATAGATTCTTCCCCGGAGGATCTGTTCTAGAATAAATTCGCCCCCCGGAGACTATATTCTGAAATAAAGTCTCCGGGGGAGAGAATATTTCCTCCGCTCACGAAACAAGGTCTCCCCCCGTTGATCGTGAAATCGGCTACAATCGCATAAAATTAAAAGATAAGCATATCAAACCGTTAGTTTATGTTGCTAACACGTTATTTAACACGTACATAAAATTATATACTTTTACACCAGAAAAAATGTCTTCCAAAACAGATTTTCAGCCAGGGGGAGACTCTGTTTTGGGGGGGAGACTATGTTTCGGGTAGACTTTATTTCGTGACACCGGCCCTGGCAACATCAAGCAAAAAGTGCCACGAAATGCGTTGGCGTTGTCGTGCTGAATGCAGATAGAGGGACGTTGAAACAGTAAGGTCACCTCCCGCGGCTCTAGACTCGAGAAATGGACGATAGACGTTGGTTAACCTCACGAATGAAGTTAACCACGGCAGAGTTGATGGGGGACCAGTGTTACCAGAGCAGTGGGCAGCACGGGAGCTTGTTCCGTGGCGGCTTCCGCTGCAGATGCTGAGTGGACGATGTTGGAAGCCACCGACATATGAACCACGGTGACATCCCAGGCCAAATGTTTGCCCGCTGCCCAGGGGATAAGTGTGGCCCAACAGGTTTCTTGTCGTAGGCCTATATATGACCCAAGTGATAAGAAGTCAATTCCGAATGACTGTGATCCACCCTTGTATGCCAGAGACCTGACTGACACTAATGTCTACGAGTTGTCGTTCTCCCTACCAAATATGTGACTTCAAGCGAACCGTGGGTTCGTTAGTTCGAGGCAACATAGGTTTTCGACAATAGTTTTCGTATTCCAGGCCTTTATTTAATAGGAATTCAGCAAACCCCCCCAATTTACACCCGAAAAACGCCAAACCCCCTCCACTTTCAGAAGCCGTGGGAGAACGTTCTCCCAACCCCCCCCTCCCCCATTGGTAGACGCCACTGCGTGGAAGACCGCGTAGGATGTGGACCGACGATGTGAAAGAGTGGACCGGGATGACAATGGAGCAGACGATTCAAGCAGCGCAGCAAAGATCTTCATGGAGACAAATCGTCCTTTGTGCCGCCAAAGTTCGAAATAACGAATAGGGCACCGACGACGACGACAGTTTTTAAAAGTAAAACATTAAACAATGGAACAGGGAACATTAATTAATTAATTTATTTGTTTATTGACGTCTTAAAGCAACGAAAATGAGAAATTTTCGGAGTTCAAGAAAGTCATCAAATTTTACAGCATGAAAATTTAAGGAAAAAAATAACAATTCGAGAAGACGCTTTTGATGTTTTAAACCACGACTATCAACACTGAAATGACGAGCAATTTCGTAAAAATGGCAGCCTAAAATGCTATCATTGCATTGTAGAAATCAGGGCTGTTTTAAAGGAATTTTTAAAACTGCACAACCACTTCGTTTTCTTCCATCCTCCATGGTAAACTACTTCCAATCGGAGGACAATGACGATTTTTGGTAGTATTAACTGTACAAAAGTGCTTCTACACAAATCTATTTAGAACTCCACATTTTCGAGATTGGGAGGGGGCACATCCCCTGCCCAAACCCTCCCTCTGCTAGACGCCTCGCGCCTCGTCGATCCTCCTTTGGTCGTTCGTTGGTCTCCCAAAGCCAGCACCATGTCTTCACCTACGATCTATACACTGTCAGGAGATGGAAATGGACACATTGTCATGTTTCTCATTCTATAATTCCGCTGTGTGCTGATTTATATGCGCATTCGAATCAATGGATAATTTTGATATGTTTCATGACTATAATTTTGGCGCCAATTTACCGTTTCTAATATAGCCAAGGCCGTAGACAGGGGGGTGTTTTGGGTGTTTGAACACCCCCCGAAATGAAAAATGCAGAAAAAATCTATTGCATTTTCTAGTTCCTGATGCAAAAATCATGAAATAAAGCCATGAAAACACCCCCCGAAATGAAATAATAGATTAAATTTCGATCTGAAAAATTGAAGTTGATGACTAAAAAAGGTCGTCAGAAATTTTGGCCAATAAAAATTTAAAATTTTCCGTATATTCAGCCTCCCCAAAACTGAAATCCTGACGCCGCCACTGAAAACACCCCCCGAAATAAAATCCTGGCTACGGCCTTGAATATAGCATATGCGTAGGGGACATTTTAGCAGTGGGAGCAAAATGTTACTTTTCCTCGAAAAAAATAAACCCGGAATAAATGACGTCGTGCACACATATGCTAGGTATTTTAGTTATTTACTTCTGTAAAAAAGCCATCTCTGTTCTTGCACCCACACCCAAAGACAAGGGGCAGAGGGGCCCGGCCATATTTCGGGAACAGGCTGGGTAATTTTAGGCCTATATGCAAATTTATGATGTAGCCCATGTAGGGCTTATAATATTCCTGACACTTTACTACAACCAGATCAAACTACAAACGAACAACTGATTAAATTCATAATTGTATATTGTTTTGTATTATTGAATTATTGAATTAGTGCGACCTGGTGGCGGACCGGTAACGCGTCGGCTCACGGAGCGGGAGGTTGCGGGTTCGACTCCGGGTAACGACCTTGGGCAAGTTGTTTACGCACACATGCTTCTGTCACCAAGCAGTATAATTTGGTACCGGCGTAAGCTGGGAAGTTAACGGCAAGTCCTGCGATACGCTGGCCCCGTGTCCATGCAGGACCTTGGGATTCGTCCATTGCTGGCTCAGGGCCATGGAAAAGGAGATGAGCGCCTCCCTATGTTCTTCATGGAACGGAATAGGACTTTAATTTACTACTTTACTTTGTATCATATCGTATTTAATCATCTTCTTCCAAGGCGCCTCTAGTAGAGTGAACCGTTCAGAGGCACTCCTTGTGCGCAAGGTCACGCGAGAAGAGGCAGGTTTTAAAAAGGAGAGAAGGAAGAAGACTGACTGCCAGAGAAAGTGTAGAGCGAACGCGAGAAAGCTCATTTCAAAGAGAAGGACTAATTGAGGCAAATGATCGAGACTGAGCCATAGCAGTTCTAGAAGGAGGAAGCAAAGGTCGGATGAACGAAGTGGACGGTTGGAAGAAGCTGAGTGAGGCCTTTAATAGTATAATGTCGGTCAGATATTTGGGCAAAACCCGGCTGAGCCTTGAAGATCAGAGTCAGAATCTTAGATTATTTGTGAGCACGGAAAGGAAGCCAATGGGTGGAGACAGAACGGCGAAAGATCCTGAGACACCTGAAAATAAGAGGAACGTGTGCTTTGGGTAATGGGCTCAGATAAGGTATACCCGTAATTTAAGTGAGCTATCAAGTGCAATACCCTGATCCCGCACACCTGACAAGAAGGAAAAGATCGAAAATGTTTCAGAGAGCAGAAAACGAGATCTGCACTCTCAGCGTGCACTGTTGATGATCGCAAGATTATCGACGATTTATCGTGTCTATATTTTGCCTCAGGACCAGGGATAGTAGAAATTTCCGATGTCATTTAGGCAGTGAATTCCGTGATCTGTGGCGCTTGGCTTGAATGCTGTGAATTTCCCCAAATGCCACGAATATCCGCAATTTTCGGGGAATTTCGGCTCGTGAATTTGCTGCGATTCTCGCCACTATTTACAATATGCTAGCGTGAATTCTGAACGTTTTCGGGAATTTCTGCTATCCATGGGTGTTTTGAGATAATATTTAACTCGATTCGGGCAAGTTGAAACTGGAAGATAATGTGTTGTACTAATAAGCGTTGAAGTTCAAGAAGTTTCGTTAATATTTTCTCCGGTCTACTACTCTACTTGCCCGAAAAACCAGACTTGCCCGAAATTGGGGTGGGTGGGTGGGCATTTGCCCCACCCTCTGGACCCCCGTCTCCTACGCTTATGTAGATTGGTTTCTGTAATAATAAGCGGAACTTCGATCTGTTTCTTTTTCGGTTAGTCGGAAATGAACACTCATGATTCTCATTCTTTGGTTCCACTCAGTGGCGTAGCTAGCTTTTCAAGGGTCCGTGTGCATGCAGAGGTCCGCATGGACCCCTGATTGGCCTTGTGAGGCCGGAACATTTGTGTTCTTGCAATCAAGATCACGAAAACTCCTAAATGACATTAATTTTTGCTCTTAGACTATAACGCATGCAATACAACTAACTCACAGGCTAAACTTGAATGCTGTACGAAAGAGACAGATAGCCTACATGTAGATTAAAGCGTTAGGCCTATAATTGCAGCAAGTTCTCAGTCGAATATAAAATCTGTCACGTTGCTGGCTTATCCACTTATTATTAGTAGGCCTAGCCTACTTGTAGGACTCAGTAAAAAATGTCATGTCATCATTGAATTTTCTTTCCAAGATTTTGATCAGCAAAAAGGCAATCAAATCTGGTCCATTATTTGCACACCAAAAACGAAATTTTCATCGATTTTTAATAGTAGAGCTCCAACAAATTTAATAAGTTTAGCAATATTCCCTGGAAATGCAAAAGTAGCGACAAATATGTGATTCACTGATTCCCTAGCTAGGACTCTATCCACTCGCTCTCAGTGTTCAGTTCTTGACAAAACGGGCGTTTCTAACTTGATTTGGGCAGTTGTAAAAGCACTTCTGTACAGCTCGATGGAGTTTTTAAGCCATTAAAATTGTCATCCCAAAAAGTCATTCTCAATCGTAATATTGTCAACCTCGCAAGAGATTTCCATTTAGGGGCAATTCCACCGTCACTGACGTAACATTCAGACAGAAATGTTGCATCGTTTTTAATTCTAGCAGACTATCATATCACTGCTTTGCCAAAAAATTTATGCCAAATTATTTAACTATATAAGCCTTCTTAAAAGACAAAAAATATTTGGCAGGAAATATTTATCGGTATTTTTAAAAACAGTTTTTGAGTGTCGTCACTGACGTAACGCATTTTGGACACCAAAATTATTGCAATTCATATACGCATAAAAATCTTCTGAAACATCACTGCAAAAATTCGATTAATACTTTTAAAATTATTAGTATAGGTTGTGGCATACATAGAAAGTTAAAAATTTTATCCAACAGTAATATTTGTCATAATTTCAATGGTGCCTAAATGTCACTGACGTAACATTGAAATGTCACTGGCGTAACTCTTCTGAAAAGACAAACACTAATTGCAGTAAATTTACTAATTATGGTTCACAAGTATGCAGAAATTCTTTAAAAATTATCCAGTGTTGCTGGATACTGCAATGTGTTCACTGAGAGTGAAGAAGCCCTTCTGTTTACCATTATCGGCTTCATATTTACAAATGCCTTTGCATTTCCACAAGTTAGCACTACGAGATAGCAGCTCATGGACTGACTGAATCGGCAGCTCGATTGAGATCTGGTAGTGCATAAGGCAACTTCTTCAAATCAACCTGACATCTTCATAGATACTTGTAGCAACATACATTATGATCTTTTACACTCACTGAAACAACATGTTGTGGACTCAATGAAGCAAATTTTCATGTTCCAATCATTGACTGCACACTTTTGATCTCGAACGCATGCCTCCATGAGTGTCATCATCAATGTTTTATTTTAAACACTATCACATGTGCCATTCATCTTCACAAATATTGCATATAGTTTTTTTTCCCAGCAGTTCATGTGAAACAATATCACTTTCTGTCCATTAATCTACATCATTTTGTACCTTTTTTAAAATCTGCAGTGCTATGCCAAAGTTTCTTGTTAAGAAGTTCATGAGAGCAACTTTCTTTGGAGTACTTTTAAAAGATTATTATCTTGGATCGAATAACTGCTTTTTCTATGTATAACTGAGCAGATAAGAAACTCTTGAAGTTGCTGCCTGATCTGATTCAGTTCGAGTGACGACATTTTAAACGTCTGACGAAGATCGTGCATTGTATATTTTGCAGATTTCTTTCTGTTTTTGTCCCACTAGTTGCCATTATTGTTACTACCCAGCATTCTTCTGCATGATGGCCAGCTTACTCTGGCTACTTCTTCGTGTGGCACATTCACGTTGGCTCAGTTCCAGTTTTGTGATGTGTCTCACCCTGTGTGCAAAAGCAAATGACGAGTTTGGTTTACTGTGATCATGAGAAATCGATGATGATGAGAAGGATGATTATGATGATGATGATGATAATAATGATGATTATAATGAGGGCCTACTTCAAATCGAAGCTAGGATGACAATTACTGGATTTAGAAGTACATTTTTACTATTGTAACGATCGTGGATCGTTGCAATATATATTTTATTCTTGCTTAATTTTGGTTCGCACTCGAAGTTCTATATTTAGCCTATTATCGGTTACGTAATATCTATGTATAGATATTGCGCATTAAAAACTGCACTGCGGACGTGGCGTGAGGTGAGCTGTTGTGCTCTTGGCCAATCACGAGGCTTCCCGCTTGTCACGTGGGCCGGGTGGCGCCGGTGCATGGTCAGTTGAAGGAAAATCGTTGAGAGTGAAGGACGTGTAATTTTCTTAGTGAAAGATTCGCACTTTGTGTGCAAATAATTATTATATCTGTTCTTCCGCGATTAAGTTGGAAGCGGGTTTCATTTGTGTTGCTGTGTGTTACCTCCTGAGTTTCTTATATACATTGATCGATATTCTGGACTGTCGTGGGTTGAATTGAAACATCGCAAAGTATCTTTTTACCGCAAGCTGGCCGCTTCGATATATAAATATTTCTGGATTGACAGGGAAGTGAAAACACATTATATTAATCTGGCTATCATAAAAATTGTTGTGATAATTTAATAGAAATACTAGGCCTCTCTAAAATTACACCTCGTGCGAATAACCCATTCGGTAATTAATAAATAATAAACTGTTACTCAGAACTTAAACGCAAAGTAGTCTGTACAAATATTAGGGCGATAAATACTGTTAAAAGATCCCGAGGAGATCTTTCCGCTATAAATAATAAACTGTTACTCAGAACTTAAACGCAAAGTAGTCTGTACAAATATTAGGGCGATTAATTATGTTAAAAGATCCCGAGGAGATCTTTCCGCTATCAAAATAACAAACTAAATTTCAGTGGTTCATTAGGCATTGATAGGTTGCATTTACCGATGTACATGACACTCCTTTTTGTGTTACATGCTAATTACAAATAATAAATTAAGAAAATAACTAGAAGAAGTTATTGCATTGCTATTCACCAAATATAATGTCAGAAAGTGGATTGTCAAAGACAGAGGAGGTTGAAGAGAAGGAAACAGGAGAAGGGGAACAAGAGGGCTCCCACTCAACTCAGTCGGTAGAATTAAATGGGGATTTTGCTGATAGATTTAAAGAGCAAGAGGAGAAGTTAGAGAAATGGTCTAGCTGCCTAACAGAAATTATGGAGCGCCAGAAATACTTCGAGGACTTGGTCTCTACCTTAGTGAACAATCAGGAGGGAATAGGAGAATTAAAGAATGAGTTAAGTAGTCTAACTGAATTCCTTTCGAGGGGAGTTGGGTCCCAAAAACCTGTTGGGTGGGAACTGAACCCAGATGAGCCATCTCGAGGGGCTGTCGTCGCCGACCAAACGACCGTGGGACTATGTCCAGCCGCCACTCCTGCCGATCCTGGTACTGTATTTGGTCCAAGGGCCCAATTCTCCCCGGAAGAGGGAACCAAGGCGAGGGGCCGGGCCCCTGAGGATCCATATCCATTTCGGGAACCTGAGGCAAGGTTTGCCCCGTCCGACAACTGGAAGAAGTACACTCCCGCCCAACAGTTAGCGCCCTCGCAGGTGGCCTTGTTCGAAATCCCTGAAAAGCAAGAACTAGGATCAAGAATAGGTGGCCACCTGGCGAGTAGACCCGTCGCTACACTATTATATACCGACTTTAAACAAGTTTCTTGCTGTCACTGATATATATTGTTACGTTAGTGGCAACATGACAGTTACGTCAGTGACACTATTTCTTAAATTTCTGAAATTGAAACAAATTTTCAACTTCACAGTTGTATTCCTAATATATTGCAATTATAGGTTTAAAATTTCCAGAATTTTTGCTTTGCTACTTTTTGTTATAGTCTAAAAATTCTTAATATTTGTCACTGACGTAACATTGAAAAGTGCACCCCAAACTTCTGAAGCCAAAAAATGAACGGTTATAATCAATTGTTCAAAGTTTTACTTGAAAATGCTTACCAAGTGATTCTTCCATCCAACTGATGTAGCTTGTTTGATAAAATCAACCAATTGCTGCCGTTATTTACAAAACAAACCTTTTAATATTTCTGCAATAGAATTGCGCAGAACAGGTCGACATCAAATGTAAGCTGGCTGACGGTCATCTCACCAAAGATTAATGATTTCAATTATTATTTTGAACACTATGGTCCCTTAGCTTTAAAATGATACCTTTATATCAACAAAATTCCAAAAATATTTTTTCGACTTTTTTGTCTCATTTCTCGTGGAATTGCCCTTAGGCCTACTAGAAAAGGTCATCAGTAAAATCTGGAAAACGAAGCATTAGGCCTACCTTTGAGAACGGGAACCGTCGGGAAGGGAAAGAAGACGATGTGCAGTTGCAAAAACTCATTTAAAAGCCCTGCAATGTATGCACTCTGTGTGTAGAAAAGCGATTCAAAGAAATGAAAATCTTATACGTCGGTATATAATTTATATATGATTCATTTCATGCTCTCAACTCAAAAACTGTAGGCCCTACTAGACCTATTCTTTATTCTCGTTCACACATACTAACGTCATTTTGCAATTGGATCGCCACGACTACAAAATGAATACACAAGTTGTATGGGCCCGCCCTAGTTTTGCCTGCTAACAGCAATGTGGTTGATATGCGTCAGAAAAGTAACAAAGTAATGCAAGTGTGTTCACAAAACTACATCTGTCAGAAAATACTGTGAATTAATAATTAGGTTAGATTAATAATTCAACAATCTTTGTGGGCCCCTGGAGGTCGTGGGCCCGTGTGCTTTGCACACATTGCACACATGGTAGCTACGCCACTGGTTCCACTGTGTCTTAATTTATGTGTAGGCCAGGGCCGGATTAAGCAATGTGGGGGCCCTGTTCGGGAATTTTTTTCCGGTAAATTTTAAATTTTGGGGAAAATTTGTTTAGTCATCTGGCGAAATTTTTGGGAAAATGATACCATTTCATCCGCCAAAAAAGTTGATGACCTTTTTTAGTCATCTGGCGACATTTTTTGGAAAATGATACCATTTCATCCGCCAAAAAATTTGATGACCTTTTTTTAGTCGTCTGGCGAAATTTTATGGAAATAGTCGTTTCGCCGAAATTTGCAAAAAAAATTTTCCCCACATTTGTGAAGGCCCCTAAAGTGTGGGGGCCCCTGTTCCGCCGAACATGTTGAACATGTCTTAATCCGGCTCTGGTGTAGGCCTATTTTAAAAATCAATGAATATTTGTTGCATGACTTCTGTCCCTTTTATGGTAGGTCTAGGCTTTGCAGCCCCAGAAGCTGCGCCATTTTTGTAAGCAATGTCAAATGTCAATTACTATGGCTCATGAAGGGATTGGTTGACTGATAGATTTAGTCTCTCACAGATCGAGGTGGTTTAGGTACTTTTATTCCGATATCATCGTTGCAAAATTTTAGGTAAACTAGAAGCCAAAATGCACTCGATTTGGCATCAAATAGGCTACTCAAAATTGCGTCGGTTTGTGGGGCTCTGCTCCAGACCCCGATGGGGGAACTTACGACGATTCCCCATACCCCCTAATCGTTAGGGCTTCTTGCCTTCGGCAATCGCGGCTTCGCGCGTTTCGCGCTCGCTATTATTAGCCTACTCCAGTACTCCTACTAAGAATTTCCATTTGGTCCCCCAACTTTTTGGACATGCTTTTGCTTTCGCCTATGGTATTAGCCTATGAGATGAATTTTAAACTTAGTACCACGCAGGGGCGGATACAGGAATTTTCGAAGGGGGGGGGCCAAAATATTTTGGGCCTGGGTCGGATTTTTTTTGTCGTTTGGCCGAAACCAGAGTTTAATTTAGTCCCCCCCTCTGGGGATGAGAGTGGTGAGGCAGGGGTATGGGGAGGGGGATATCCCCTCCCCACCAGAAACTTTTTGAATTTTCACATGCAATTGTAGCATTTTAAGCTGTTTTCTTAGCAAAATAGCTGTATTTTCAGTGCTTATAAGAGTGCCACAAAATCTCAATAAATATAGACTATACTTTAAAAATAGTTTTTTTTAAATTTCCACACTGCAACAGTGCAACAGTGCTCTTGTGAGATGTCATTTGAACAAAATTACTCAATTTGTTCAGTACTAATAAAAAATATATATAATTACAATATTAATAATATCTATATTATGTATCGAGTTCAGCGGCTCAGTTTTGCTGTTGCTGGGTTATTATAGTGAATACCGTCAGACATGAGTGTAATTATATTACATAAGCTGACTTTTCAGCACAAGAATTAGCTTATCCCTGTTTCTTAAGATGGTCCTGAATTACCAGAACACACTTTGCAGTTAAATAATAACAAATGGTACACAAACCAGCCAAGAACTAATAAATTGGGGGGTCAAAATCTGAAAGTCATGTAGTAACGATGTTGTTTTACCAGGTGTTCAAATAACAGAACCAAAACATTTTGAAATTTGAGTTTAAAATTTGAAAGATAGCGCTGGAGAGAAGCTATTCGGTTGAACAAAAATAGTATTTGTGCAAATATTAAGAGTAAGTAACACTCATTTTAACAGGATTGTATCAGATTGCTAAAAACAATTCAGTATATGCAGTATACATGTAGCCTATAATACAAGGAATGCACTCTTATAGGCATGCACGGAGTTTATCAGGGCTAGGGGCTAAGGCCCCCGCAAGAACCCACAGATTTAAAAATTGGCCGTACATTTTCAGGGGCTAGGAGGAGCTTGCAATCAAATTTTTTCTATTTTTTTGCATATTTTATTTAGATATTTGCACAAGAATTAAACCCTTTACCCAGAGTTAAATAATCATGTATAAGCCTAGGCCTACATGTCATTTAGCAGGAAAAGCTCTAGCTTTATCCTGCATTCCATAATGGTCAGGATTTGGAAAAGAAATTGAACATTTACCATCGGTAGGCCTATAACAGGCAACTTTTTGATGTGCCCATTGAACCTGTTGAACTTTTAACATAATATAAAAAATCCTTCAAAGTTATTTCCAAATGTGTGTCAGGTAACGCATGGGCTTACTGTTGACAATTCCATCAGCGGTAGCTTCTGCAAAGAGATCATTTAGCAAACACAAAATGATAGATTTAAATGTTTGAAGATCTACAATATCTAATTAACATCTTGTGGATTTGGCCAGGTTGACCTTTGAAGCCTTTGAGTATAATATTGCTAGAACAATCGATTTTGAAACTGACACAAGAAAATTTGTAGAAAAAGGGGCCAGGAGTGCTCCTTTCTTGAGCAAATAGGTAAATTAAGGTTTTTTAGAAGCATAGATCAAACTCTTGTTCGTGAAAGTGGTTTCCAAAGTTTTTATTTCACAATGCAATTGTGCAAGAGGCTTACATTTGAGTCTCAGATTGAAGTGAAGGCACACACTGGCAGTGGACAGTTGGTTGACAAGTTGCATTGCAAATGTTGCCTGGTAGACTGCATATATAATATTATATATATATATATATATATATATATATATATTATCCATGAAATTATGTCTATGTTATGGATCATGGATGTATGTTATATCTGGCTTAGGGCCATAACCAGAGACTTTCCCGATAAATAATAATAGTGAATAATAGCTATTGTAGGTCTACTGCATACAGCATACAACATTGCTCCTATTAGCTGCTATTAATGGCAAACAAAAGTATTTTAAAAAGTATTTATGTAAATTTATAATATGAAGCACAGAATGCTCAAAACATTTCCAAGTTAAAGTATGAATAGACCTCACTGTATTATATTATTTTTAAGACTACAGTAAATAAAATACGTCCCACCACTGAATGAAACATAGTAAGAAATAAATAAGAACAAGAAGTAAACATGTGTGATCATTCACCGCAGTTTCTTGCACATATAGACTAAATTCAAAACTTAACAAGTTGCATTTGAAAAAAACTAAATTAATTCCTAATACTATTGTTAGTGTTAACTTGCTTTGTAATTAATAGTTAGTTGCTATTAGTTATAATTGTGTTTATTGGTGTTAATATTTTTACATTTTACTAGGAATATATACACGAATAACATACATTGTATGCCATAAATTATAGTCGGATACTGTTGAAAGATTATTTCTTTTCGTTGCTTTATATTAAGACAATGCAATTGTCTGAGAGGCTTAGATTTTAAATACATTTATATATTAATTCTCCTGGCCAGGACTGATCCCCTGCAAAAAATCTTTTGGGTGACCATGAATGGGGGGGGGGCCACGACCCATGGAGATTTGGAATGGGGGGCCATGGCCGGATTGGCCCCCCCCCCTGGATCCGTCCCTGGTACCACGTCATAATTGGACAATGAACACAAATACTAAAAAGTTCGTCATATATTTTAGTCATTAGCATACGTATATCAATGTATTCGTTTCGGGAAAAACTGTAAAATCTGCGAGAATTTTTTTATCAGAAACAGAAAGAAAGCTGGCCTCTTGGCGGGATGCGGTGACTTGCGGTCCGCCCTCTCTAAAAAACCTGGATTCCAAAACCAGGGCGACGAGATTAAACACTAGCTTGTGCTTTAGTTCGGTTTATTATTATTATTCCTGTTGTCATTATTCTTAGTACTATTAATTTTTCTTTCTTCGAGGTATATAAGAATACCTCAGGACTTCATTGTTATTATTACTGTTTAAAACTAGAATGGTTGGCTATAGTTAAAATCATATGCTTTGGAACAAAATGATGAAAATGTCTCCATACTGCGGATAACCTTGTTTAGGATTTTAAAAGATGACCAATCGGTTTGTGTGCAAATATTTTATTGTGTGTGATTAGGCCTATGTCTATTATTGCACAAACGTCTGAACTGCATGTGCGTCTGAATTTTGAACCGATAATGATAACAATTTATTGAGCTCTGCGCTGGTGATGAGTCAATGGACCAGAAATGGTAGTGTTTAAAATGCTGACTTGAAGTTTACTCCTGCGATGAGTCATTTGGGTCAGAAATGCTTAAAAATTCTCAATTGCTCTTTGAGTTGTCGATGAGTCATTGACCTTTGACCTGGGCCAGGACCGGCATGACGTCACTTTCGGGGACCAGCCACCAGACTATATGTATACCAGGGAACCAGCGTAGATCACGTGATTGATATAGAAGATAAAGTCATAAAACTAAACAAGTTCCTCGTCCAAGAGCTAATCGACAATCTCCTTGACTCCTTCCATTTCTTACCGTGCTCTGTCAGTCTGCAACCGGTTGATCCAGGAGGCTCAGCTACATTACTGCCGTCAGGGTCGTGGCTAGACCGGGAAATAGTAAATCTCCGAAACCTATAGTGACAGTCCCGATTGCTATTCTGACAAACTTTTTAGTACCTATCCTGTGAGAGATGAAATCTGCTTTGAGACTTTCTGTTCTGCTTTTTTCCTTTGAATGCGGAGTTGAAAGATTGCATCATATTTTCTAAAGCGTTCTTTATCTTGTACTATAGGAGTGCCAGCCAAAGACCTTGATATCAACTTGGAACGCGCTTCTGGTAGCTTGGGACAAATTCGCATTCCGCTGCCGCCGCCATCTAATGGTTGGCTGGTCATAATGCAACGCTTTGACTTCAGCCTCGACTTCAATCGAAACTGGACCGAATATAAACATGGATTTGGAGAGTTGGGACTACAAAAGGAGTTCTGGCTCGGAAACGAAGCGATACATTTTCTGACCTACGGAGTCCCTCATAAACTTCGCGTAGAGGTACATGCTTACTTTTAAATTTAGAACACTTTTCTTCTACTTCTTCTTCTTCTTCTTCTTCTTCTTCTTCTTCTTCTTCTTCTTCTTCTTCTTCTTCTTCTTCTTCTTCTTCTCCTCCTCCTCCTCCTCCTCCTCCTCCTCTTCTTCTTCTTCTTCTTCTTCTTCTTCTTCTAATATCATCATTATTATTGTTATTATTATTATTATTATTATTAGTAGTAGTAGTAGTAGTAGTAGTAGTAGTAGTAGTAGTAGTAGTAGTAGTAGTAGTAGTAGTAGTATCAGTAGTAGTAGTAGTAGTAGTAGTAGTAGTAGTAGTAGTTGTTGTTGTTGTAGTAGTAGTAGTAGTAGTAGTAGTAGTAGTAGTAGTAGTAGTAGTAGTAGTAGTAGTAGTAGTATCATCATTATCATCATCATCATTATGAAATGCATTCGTATCGCGCGAAATAAAAGGTCAAACCGAAGTGTGACTCTGAGGTGCGGATAAGCGATCCGCCAGAGTAAGATGCAGTTAGAGATCCATGTACTTGAAAGTCAAGGAGAAGTACTGAGTTTTGAGCCGCTTTTTGAATGTAGAAGGTGATTTTCAGCTTCGTAGACAGAGTAGAAGCCGATTCCGTCCCCTGGGTGCAGGGGTATGGAGCCATGGAATGCACGCGTTTTGCATCGGGGTTCAGCTAAGTGACTTGTTCCCGATGATCGCAAGCCGCGAGAAGGAACCTTGGCAGTTAGTTGTAGTGATTGAAGGTAGACAGATGCGTTGGTGCTGATGAAATTGGTGCATTTCGTAGACACACTCAAGCAGGTAGAGGCAATGCTAATTCTTTGATAGGAGATTGGAATAATTATTGTGACAGGATTTAACTCTACATAAATCCCAAATGAATTTGCAATCGACCTATGTAACTTATTTCACAATAATGCACACCTGGTGAATTTATCTGAATTAGGCTATTTGATACCAGTATTGAGAGAGGCTGCTCGCCTGTCCGCCAGCGCATCGAATACAGAATCTCTTCTTTGATATGGCGATACCACATAGGTCTTGTTTCAACTTACCTACTTGATCTTTGTCGACCTGCGTCAAGTACTCGGACTGGTCGGTCCCTGCGCTCGGCTGATAGGGGAGTGCTATTGGTTCCGTTTGCTCGTACCTCCATCATGCAGAGTCGTGCTTTTTCTGTGGTTGGCCCGTTGGTATGGAATGCCCTCCCACTTGAGCTTCGCCTGTTCCCTAGATCACTCTCTGACACATTCTATAAACACTTTAAAACTGTTCTGTTTGGTCGCACTGGAGTCGGGAGCGCCTCTGGGTAGTTTCCTTTAAGAGGCGCTATATAAACACTTGAATGGATGAATGAATTAATAATAATTTATGTAAGAATCTAGTGATACGTTATGCTTCCTTGCGTAATTTACCGAAGGAAGCCTAGTCTGGCGCACTCCTTGCCAGCTAGTCGGATTAGCTTCTCTCGCATCCATCTTTGGATGAATCAGTTCTGTCGTATGGCAGACTTATCGTAATCACAATTGTAAATTTATATAGCACCGCTTTAAGAGAAACTGCTCAGAGGTGCTCCCGCCCTGACAACACCACATAATTATACCGCCATTGAAAAGGGTAATTTTCAAAAGATTTCGGATAGAGGCAAAATTAATATATGGACCTACGGTGGTGTGGGGTGACGTGTGCACCGAGAAAGAAGAACAGCCTACTGCCGTATAAACCATCACCGGCTAAGAAGAAATGTCGTGACATTAATTGTGTCCGCCTAACCTTGTAGAAAGGTTGCAACAGATTGCATAAACTGCAACTGGCATGCCTGTCCAACAAGCACTCCGTTATGAAGCTTGGTTGTTTTAGGATGTCCTGAAACCATTTTTACAAGCCCATAACCTTCCCAAAGTTATACGTGGAAAATCGGTTTGTGGTCCGGTCGGGCCTCTGCCCTTGGGCAATGGGCACTCTATGGCTATAAAGACTGCAATCCTCGCTTACACCATTTTGCCGATGACCATTTTTAAAAATCTGAATTAGGCTATTTGATACCAGTATTGAGAGAGGCTGCTCGCCTGGGTCTCAGACTGTAGTAGGCTAAACATCAAGAAAACCACCAGGTGAAGCCCGTAGGATATTCCATGTATGCCTATGGGATATAAAAATTTATAATATGGCGTCACCATGAAATTTAAATATGGAATACTAGTGTAAGAAAAGAAGTCATGGAGTGAGTCAATTCCGAGATTCGAACCAGCTAAAACTAATTTGTGGGGCGCTGTGGCGTACGGTAGTGGGTATGTTTGTCACCTTGCAACCGAAGGGTTGCAAGTTCTAATCCACCTCAAGTCGCCGCGTAGCCTATAGTGACCTTGGGCAAGTCCTTCACTCGCAATTGCTCAGCGCTTCGGCGTAAAACTCCGATGCAGTGTCCGCTCTGTAGTCGGAAGCGCCTCTGAGTAGGAAGCTTGAAGGGGCGCTGTAACAAGTGCACATACAAACAAACAAAAATCTGTGAAACGATTTCAAAAGTTCTGGATGAGTTTAAATATGTTATGGCGGTGAAGAAAACGACGGACCAAGGATGATAGTTTCAGCTCCTCAGAAAGAGACTTAGGCTACATTTTAGCCTACTTTGTTGCAGATACTAGCGGGCGGAACTTTGTTCTATGCCGATTATGACTCGTTTTCTGTTGATTCGGAGGAGAAGAAATACCAACTTCGCGTCTCGGGATATAGCGGAAATGCCGGCGATTCGCTGATAGATAAAGCAGAGAAGGATTACTGGAATGTTCATGGAGCGAACTTCTCAACTCCGGTTGCACAAAAGGGCAATTCAACTCCCAAAACCTGCGCCGATTGGTGGCATGCAGGATGGTGGTACACGGGCAGTGACTGCTGGGACGCTTGTCTTACCTGCAAACCAGAACAGGCATCATTCCCATTGTGGGAAACCTTGCCGTTGCCGAAGCCTATTGGAAGCTTTCGGATGAGGATCACGCGCAAATGAACAAAACTGCTGATGCATTGCAATGAGCTCTCTTGTACATTTAATTTTTCTTTCTGGCAGTTTCGTTTGCTATCGTAAAGGTAGCCTACACGGATCCCTTGTTGCATGCAAGCACGCACACTTTATTATGAACTTCTCTTTGTTTTCTTCCTCGTAATAATAATAATACGATATTAAGTGAAGCAGAAATCGCACAGGTTTCAATTCGTTATTCGAGTCAGAAAAAAATCGTGGTTATATTTAGCACCTTAATAATGTTGTAACTGGAATGATAATAGGCCTACTAAGAGAAACTGATGGTAACACTTTAGTCAGTAAACATTTGTAATTTTCATGTATAAAAGACGCTGAATTTATTGGAGAAAGTTTCCGCCCGCAATGAACAAAAACTATAAAAAAATAAGACCTTTTATAAAAGATTGAATCGCGCAATTATGCATTTTGATTTGTACATTCCTTTGTTAATGCTACTGCGAACATTGGTTCTGCTGTAATCTATGATTTCATAACTTCATGGTTGCATGCAATATGACGCTTTGTGAAACTGAATTGCCAGCGTACAAATAAACTTTTCAGCATTTACTTGAACGTTGTGCTTTTTCTGTAAGGCAATTGAAGAATGAGTCTACATTGAGAATATTCAAGGTAGTTTTGACATTTTTCTTAACAGCCGAGTTGAAAGACAATCATCATTCCGAATACAAACCAGAAAGCAATTAGCTAACAGATTAGGCTATGATACATGCCTACAATTTGTGTGCATTTAATTAATTTGTGACAGATAGTCTACCTTCTCGAATGCAGTTGTAGCACTATACTGGCAGAAATAGGACTTCCTACGATAGTCTTTACGGACAGCCTAATACTTTTATAATGACTATGTATATCGGGAACTTGGATTACATTACATCAAGGTTTTTACTGCAATCCTAGCAAACATCATGACAAAAGGCATCTTGTAGATTTTTGTAAATATAGGCCTATTAAAAATAAAGTTAAGTTAGATTATATACAAATTCACAATTCCTATACTACCTATGTACAGTGGCATTCTTATATTAAAATATATTATTTTTGAGATCTTATCTGCTCCTTCAGATAGTTCTTTCTTGTGTTTGACTGGTTATTCTCCACGGACAGTTCAGACACGGAAGACGGAGATGCTGGACGGCATATGTAAATTCGCACCAGTAGTCGCTACTTCACCGACGACACAAACGTTGACTTGACGGTTGTCTCAATCAAGACGTTGACTTGACGGCTGTCAAGTTGTTGCTCGCAGAGTTAACTTGCCGTAGATAACAGTTCGAATACAGGGATATCCAGCATAAATTTAGTTGGATGAAACCTGCCTTTATTCCGAATGTTACGTATGAAAGTTTAACCGTACTCGACGATGTGCAATTTTCTAAGTCCTTCCAAACAACGGTGAAGACTTGGTGAAGACGAATAACAGTACTCCTTCTTCCAAATTCAACAGTCACAGTTCATAGTCCGAAGCTCAACCGTTCGCTACTATTTCCAACCAACGCACAACGACCTTAAACTAGTCGTTTCAAATACATTCACTCGACTCACGCAGTCCGACGTAGTGTCCGCAATGGGTATAACAACCCAACTACACTTGACGACTATGACAACTCGAAGTCCTCCTGATTCGATCTAGACGACTCGAATCTTCTCACAACGACCCTACGAATCGGTCTCCACAACTCGAAACCTTCCGTCGGCCTTGTTCCTCCAACTGATCCAACGGTTTTTTTTAAAGACCCGAACCTTTAATCTGATTTGTTGTCATCCTCGTTGTTGCTAAGCGACGTCGCATTACGTCAGGGTAGCTTACGTCACGTCCACCTTCAACGTCATGAATTAATTAAGTTTTATATAAATTATAGCCACTGAATTAACTAATGCCACTGGTAATTATCTGTCTTATACTAGGTAGGCCTACCTATATTGTGTAATTAAATTATACAGACAATAGTTAATTTGATAAAATGTACACGCTACAGCAGTCATGCTGACTTTGAAGATAGCCTCACACATATTCAAATTCATATTATTTGCCGATGATAGACCTGCCAACTTTTTCATTTCTCATCGCTCAATAGATTCCCTTTTAACCCTCGGGCTACCAAGGGGGTGGTGGTGGTATCCACCCCCTAGGTTTTTCCCAAATCAAACTTCTTTCGTTTGGAATAAACTTTTAGACGTTTTAGGTAGCTGCAGAGGATTCATTTGCACACATTTTGAGCTCAAATGTGTGATGATATACCATACCATTCAAAAGTTATACTCGATATATCCGAGACACCAGAGGGGTGGATACCACCCCCTTAGATTATCGGCTGTATCTTATCCGTAATTTAATATGAAGAGACACAAATTATACCATTCTGTAGGGGGAATGTGGGGCTACATTTCTATGCTCACTGAGTTGTCTTTTGACAACCTGAAGTGCTCAAAATAATTAAAATATACACTATATTACAGGGTGGCTCCAAAAACATGTACCACCAGATAAAATGCGATAACTTCGCAACCGATTGACATTTTTCTCCGAAAAATTTCCCATTTGTAGGGGAATGAAGTTCCAACAACCCCTGAAAGTTTCACTTAAAAAGTTTCATGTTTTCAAAAGTTACAGCTGTTTAAACGTTCAATTTTGTTTTTTCGAATTTCCGGAGAATCATGTTACAATACATGTGATTTCATTGCGAATTTTTGGCAAATTACAACTCACAAAATGATGATGGTGTCATACAACCTTACTAGGAGCTGTAAAGAAGCTGTTTAAGATTTAAGCTCTTAGTATTTGGTCGTATTTTGTATATTAAGATCTCAGTTTGTGAATCCATTACTGAACGTCATGGGCTAAGTTTCTGCAGATGATAAAATGGCAACTCGGACGTTACGTGAACAGACTGGGACATCGCGCGTTCATAGCAAAAAGACCCAGTGAAAAGTTGAGCCTGAGCACAGTGAAGGCTATAATTATGCAAACGTGTTTATGTAACGGAGGTAAGATGTTGGAAGAGAGGCAGGAAGTTGTCATTTGGTCTGACGGGGAAAACGCCATGTTCAGGAAAGTCGCGTGGTATTCGAAAGGGTTAAGTTTGCAAAGCACAACATGGCTTCAGCATCAGCTATGCTGGCGTGTGTTACGGTTGCAAGGAAAGACTGCATTTAATCCCATTCAGTAGGCTAAATCGCTGAACTCTCTTACCGAGACTCATTGAAGACCAGGCATGCTCTAACATCTGGTTTCATTTTCCAGCAGAACGGTGCGCCTGCTTGCTCGCACGGTAAGGCTGATTATGATGACGCTACCTTATTTTTCCATCAACTGCCGTACATTTTATGGCAAAGGTGACTGACAACCTCGCCAGACCTTAGCCCTCTTGCTTATCACGTCTGGGAAGCTATGCTGGAACGCTGCAAGGCATTTCTTCCCAAGTTGGAGAACATTAGCTAGTTGAAGGAAGTCTTGTTGCTCATGTGGGGTCAGTTGCCACTGGACCCGATCAACAAGGCCATACTAAGCTTCACAAAAAAGAATTCAAGCTCGTGTTTAAGCAGGGAGTGGACACCCACATTATTCTTTACTATAAACCTTAAAACGGATTTCTGAGGTCGTAATGGAACGTGATATCATTTGACATGGAAATCTACAAGTGACGTTAATTTTTCCGCGGAAATTTGAAAAAACGAAATTGAAAGTTTAAACAGCTGTAACTTTTGCAAACATAAAAAGTTTTCAGTGAAACTTTCAGGGATTGTTGGAAATTCATTCCCCTTCGAATTGGAAAATTTTCGCAGAACAATTTCAATCGGTTGCGAAGATGTTGTATTTTATCCGGTGGTACATTTTTTTTGAGCCACCCTGTATATAAAGGTGTTTTATTTTCATAAACTTTTCATGTTTTTTCATATTAAACATTACTCATAATTTATTTTTTAAGAGAAATACATCATGTCATTCTATAGAAGGCACGCAGGGCTATTTTTGTATACTAATTAATTTGACATTTGATGACCGGAAGTGCTCAAAATACATTTAAATGTGTGAAAATGTTGGGTTTTTTTACAACGCAAACCTAAAAGTCTGCGTAAACGTTTGTTAGCAGCTACTAGTTTTTTCCCCTTTTTATTGTAACTAAAACTAACTTATTACTAGTTTTTATAGTTGAACATTGGACTTTATTATAATTTATGTAAACTATTCTTTTATAAATAAATTATGTTAAAAACACACAGAATCTACTTGCTATTTTGCTTTTGGGAAAGTAATAAGTATACATTTTTTGGAATCGACGGGTGCCTACGGGAAAAAATTCATAATTCCGAGGTGCTTTCATATATTTTAAACCTAAATATACCATTTTGTGCCGAAATGAATGCTGAATCCATTGCAAGTTATGATATCTCAAACCAAAGCCAAAATCCAGAGGGGGAGGTGGTAACCACCCATCCTTGGTAGTCAGTGTTACAAAAAAGATTGGTATAGCCTGAGGGTTAACTTAGCATAATATATAACCTAATTCGCGATTGTTCAGCTTAATAATATGGCAACAGAGGCAATGTTTTGACTTAATATAGTAGAAGCCGAACGAATCCCTCTTATTCGGTGTCCGGACAATTCGGAGCGGGACAATTGGGAGCGGACAATTCTGACCGGACAATTCGGAGACGGGCAATTTGGAGCGGACAATTCGGAGACGGACAATTGGGAGCGGACAATTAGGAGCGGACTATTCGGACCCGGACAATTCGGTCCCGGACAATTCGGAGCGGACAATTTGGAGCGGACAATTCGGACCGGACACTTCGGAGACGGACAATTCGGAGACGGACAATTCGGGTCCGGGCAGTTCGGACGCGGACAATTCGGAGTGTATATAAAACAATTGTGTCGAATTGAAACATCAGAAACATCACATGCCTGCGTCAATCAAAAACAGTGTGGCAATAAAATACTTAAAAAGTTAAAATACAATTGTGTCGAATTGAAACATCACAGGCCTGCGTCGATCAAAAACAGTGTGGCAATAAAATACTTATATGGCACCAAACAAAAGTCCTACGATCTTCAAGACCCTGCATTACAAAGCTTAAACTAAGCAACTGAAATTATTAGTTAAATGCACTAATTTACAAATCTATAGGCAGCTCATTTAAATCATTGCAGTTTTCTTACAACCATGGTCCTATTCTTTTATGCCTGTTAGTCAGGTTTCTGATTATAGCTAAACTATTAATATATTTTACTGCAACTTAAGGTTTAAATCTAGCTTAAAGCAGGAGCCCTATGACTACTGCCAAATCATCGAAAACAAACGGACAAAAGACATAGCCTACGAACAAGCAGACGTAGCTTACACGCAGACTGAGAGACGGTGGGGTGCTAAGCTGACTAATTTTAGCATTGACTCTAATATCCAGTGGCCCATCCGGTCAACCTATTCTATTTTTGGACTTATTAAGAGCCTCTCACAGTACCGGTACAACCTAATCAGAGGCACTCCCAGTCCCAGTGCGAAGAACTCCTGGAAAAGGAAAAGTCTTAAGACATCTGGCAGAAAAAAAGTAAAGCCTCCTGTAGGTCTATTTAGGTGATGGAGATGGGTATGAAAATCTGAATTCCATCAATAATTTTGACTGTGATGCATTGCCTGCTCCGAATTGTCCGCTCCAAAATGTCCGCTCCAAATTGTCCGATCCGAATTGTCCGGTTCCGAATTGTCCACTCCGAATTGTCCGCTCCAAATTGTCCGCTCCGAATTGTCCGCTCCGAATTGTCCAGTCCGAATTGTCCGCTCCCAATTGTCCCGCTCCGAATTGTCCGGGAACCAAGAAATGGGCTTATGGTCTTTACTATAATCACAAAAAGTTAAACGTTTAGGCCAGTGGTGGCCAACCTGCGGCACGCGTGCCACTTGTGGCACGCCGGCCTATGATGAGTGGCACGCCGGACCATGGCATTTTTCGAAAAATATAACGTTATCTCTTAAGCTAATCTTAGGCGCGTCTGTATCTTCGCAGCTGCTGTGACCAGGGCAAGCCTAATTAGCATGACGGCTGCAGACGGACACAGCACAGGAGCACAAAGTGGACTGAGGCTGGCACATTATCCAGACCTCCTAGGGCTGGCAGTGGGCATCTGTTGGTCAGGCTGGCCAGCCTCATCAGTTGGGGAACGGTCAAAGTCCACTTTCTCCACAGCATAGTTATGCCATTCACAGATAAGAAGTTGAGTTTCACTCCACTGTAGGGTTGCAGGATCAAACGAAGGAAGAGACTGCCTGATCTTCTCAAAAGCTTTTTATGTATTGGATACCAGTATGTTTTTAGCGTTGCTGCATGCAAGTTGCAACAAGACAGCTAGTTCTTCAAAATAAGTATGAAGTTAGCATTGTTTTGCAGGAGTTTGGTTTTAATTGGGAAGAATTTTTACACGAAAAGTAGACCTATTATTTATTACTTTTGAAAAGTCGTCCAAATCTGCATGTTTGACTGCTGTGTAATGTAACAGTTGTGGTATGTAAATAATTAATGCTGAACTTGCATTTCAGTAAGTTACATGCGAACTTTAATAAGAAATGACAACCTGGGTCAGCTATCAGGACTAATTTTACCAGTCAGAGAAAGAAACTTTTAGGCAGAACAGAAGGCTAGTTTTGTCAAAAAAAGTGATGAATTGAAAGCGATGGCCATTTATACGAGTTAAGGCTTATAAGAATAACTTATTCTGACGTAAAGACTTTGCCAAGTTTTACAAAGGTTCAGGTTATGTAAGTGCATGTTTCAAATTGGAACAGGTCACACTGCCTTTAGTTTATTATACGTGTTTGTGATGTGGTGGCACGCGGACCTCACGCTTGATATTTTGTGGCACACTATGTATAAAAGGTTGGCCACCACTGGTTTAGGCCTATAGCCTCACAAGTTTATACTTAGACTTAGACTTAGTAGTTAGTTCCTCCTGTTCCGATCGGAGCATTGGTCAACAAGTTTATAAGTAGGTATTACTGTCATATGGGTAGGCCTACTATATATAGAAAAACCGTACGGGCATGTCATATGGTAGGGGTTTTGCGGGTACAACCAGTTGCGGCGCCAGGATTTCAGATTTGGGGAGCTGAAACCCCAAGTCCTTTCTCCCAGGGACGCAAGTAGAACATTTTCCTTGCGGGCTGTAATTTTGCATGCGCTGGAGACGCGAAGCTCATACCGACTATAGGAGGTCTGGGGGAGCGTCGTAAGCTAGCGGGGTCTGAGGAAGAGCCCCAGAAACCAGCGCGTTTTTCGCTGTTGACATCGACAGGAACACGTTTCAGGCTCTTGTTTGCTAACTGTTTATGAACGATAAAGTCATGAAATGTTTTTGAATTTCCACATTGCAATAATAGCATTTTGGGCTGTCATTTTTACTAAATAGCTCATCATTTCAATGCTGAAAGTCGTGGATTATGACTTCAAAAGTGTCACCTTGTAGTGTAACGATCGTGGAAATTGCGATCGTTAATTATAAATTTGCGGCCTAGATAAATTTGCGGCCTAGATAGATTTGCAACCGGTCTTCGGAGTTTAGCCCCTTTTTGGAACTGACCTCCGGAGCAGTAACCCCTTTTCAGCGAAGATTGCCGCATTGCGACACTCTATTTTTAGATCGGCGGCAACGCAACAGCTTTTGATTGGACCTCCTCGGTCACCTGACTCGAGCGAGTCCCGGATGTAGTCTGTGATTGGCTGGAAGCAGCTAGATCGGCAGACGGAGAAGAGTTCCCGACGACGTTAGACCTCTGTGCTCGAGTGGCTGAAAATTGTTGATAACAATCGAAAGAATTGCGGCTAAAATTATAATAAACAAATTAGTTTAAGAATTCATCGGGTGATCAAGATTTCGAACATACTTCTGGTTAAGACCGCAGTGTCTGGAGGAAGTTTTATTATATACTAGCTGTACCCGGCCACGCGTTGCTGTGGCAGAAAAGACTCCCCCTCTCCCTCCCCTCCCCTCCCCCTCTCCCTCCCCCTCTCCCTCCCCCTCTCGCTCTCCCTCCCCTCCCCCTTTCCCTCCCCCTCCCCCTCCCCCTCCCCCCCCCCCCCCCCCCCCCCCTCCCCCTCCCCCTCCCCCTCCCCCTCCCCTCCCCCTCCCCCTCCCCCTCCCCTTCCCCCTCCCCCTCCCCTCCCCTCCCCCTCCCCCTCCTCTCCCCCTCCCCCTCCCCCTCCCCCTCCCCCTCCTCCTCCCCCTCCCCCTCCCCCTCCCCCTCCCCCCCCCCCTCCCCCCCCCCCTCCCCCTCCCCCTCCCCCTCCCCCTCCCCCTTCCCCTCCCCCTCCCCCTTCCCTCTCCTCTCCCCTCCCCCTCCCCTTCCCCCTCCCCCTCCCCCTCCCCCTCCCCCTCCCCCTCCCCCTCCCCCTCCCCCTCCCCCTCCCCCTCCTTCTCCCCCTCCCCCTCCCCCTCCCCCTCCCCCTCCCCCTCCCCCTCCCCCTCTCCCTCCCCCTCCCCCTCCCCCTCTCCCCTCTCCCTCCCTCTCCCCCTCCCTCTCCCCTCCCTTTCCCCCTCCCCTCCCCCTCTCCCTCCCCTCCCCCTCCCCCTCCCCCTCCCCCTCCCCTACCCCTACCCCTCCCCTCCCCCTCCTCCTCCCTCCGCTCCTTTCCTCCCTCAACCAAGAATGTTGAAAGGCCGCAAAATTACTATGCGAATCGCTTATGGCGTCACGGCACGCAACCTCATTCATGTTTAGTCACTGTCAAGGCGTTTCTGAAATCTGGCAACGTGTATTTGCAAATGGCGGTCGAACGGAATGCAAACTTCACTTTTTTGGAAAATATTGCGTTTTTTCGGATAAAAAGAAAAATGGACACTCTCTTATAGGAATGGAAGGTTTTGTGAAATTTTCAAAAGAATCTGTGCGGTACGTTTCGAGAACACTTTACACAAACTATTGGAAAGTTTCATTTTTATATATATAGATTTCCGGACGATTTGGAAACGAAATTCTTCCGTTGCCGATTCTCTGGTAGACGAATTTTGGGGACCGACATTCGCGTCATTGCCGATTGCTGTGATAACAAACTTCTGGAAAGGCAGAGAAGTATCCCTCTTGGGTTTCTTTTGTGATATTGTAACCGAGAAGATAAAATAAGCTTGATGTCTGTGAATAATACTTTCACTGTGTGTAACGTTGACAGTTAAGCAGAAGCAAATGGTTCGTGTGCAGTAATTAATTAGAGAATTAATTGATTATAAATTGATTAGATAATAACGTGCAATTCTTCCAGAAGGAAATCGTGCCTGTAAATCTGTTGCAAGGTCTCACCAGTATTAAGTCTAAAGAGTTATACTTAAATAATTATAGTAAAGTTGGAATGTGTATTGGAAACGTTTAATGATTAAGTCGTGTAGTCGAATCGAAATCAAAAGACACTGAATATTGAACTCTATATGAGAACATTATTTTTAATCACAATCACTGTTAATTATTGACAAGGTTTGTCAACTGGAGTTAAGATATGATTGCTTAATTAAATAATCTAACACAAGTATTGAGTAACATTGACTTTAGATAAATCTTTGCAATGTCCGAGATTTCTTATGATGACGAGATTGAGGAGAATATTGGAGAGAATGAAGAGGGAGGAGCCACGGATGATAATAACCCCGAGGGAATGAGTAAAACAGGAGTTGTCGAACTTATACAGTCCTTCACAGGCACCCTAGCGGAATTTATGGAGCGCTATGATTCTCAGATAGAGCACCTAAATAACGAGATAAGTCACCTGCATGATCGCCCAAGTCAGTTTATCCCTTCTTCGAAGGAGGGTGAGGTAGTTTCGGAGCGGCTAAGGGAAGTGGTAACACCACTAAAGGATTGGGGGATTCGAAAACCTGTTGGAGCGGATTCGAACCCTGACGACCTTCATGCAAATGAAGTCGTTGCTCTCAGACCGAGAGCCGCTGAGATGTATGTCCCTTCCACCCGAGCCATCCCTGGTACCTGTAGAAGACAATCCCGGCCTGAAGTGGTGGAAGCTACCTTCCCTTACGGCCAATTAGGAGCTGGCTCCGCCCTGGGGCATACCTTAGAAACTGCTTATTTTGCATTATCTTCGGTTTCCCTCAATTCGAGAGCTTCGCTCCAACAGCGCGGCACCTCGCTCGGAATTGCCAGGCATATCCCTACCACCTGCGAAGTGGAAGATAAGAAGAAGGGGTGGGGGCCTCTACCTGGTGAACAGTTTCCGAGGGGGTGGGTCGCGACAGTAGGCCATTGTTTAAATTCTTGGATATCAGCATTTTAATGGTAACATTTTAAGCTGTCATCTCAACAAATGTCTCCTAATTATTTCATTGCTGAAAGAAATTGTTTATGAGTTCAATAATGTTCCTCCCTCCACGTTGTATAAATTATCGAATTCCACACTGCAAGGGTAGGTCTATAAGCTTACCAGTTTCGCTGTCGTCCTATAGCAAAATTGTTCATGATGGATAAACAGCAGATAACACTCTAGAAATTTGCAATGACATTTTTTAGATATTTTTGAAATATTGGGGGAACAGCATCTCCGTCCCCAACCACAAACTTCGGGGTCTCGTGGACCGTCCTCTGGCCCCCAAGTCACCGCCCATGACTGTTGTTGCTAAATGAACACCCCATTTCCCAATGTATAGCCTAGTTGTGTAGAACTCCCGGCGTAGCCCCTCAGGAGGCCGGCGGGCCGGACATGGTGCACATAACCTCATCACGGGCTGTGGCGCATTCTATTAGCATAAGCATCGACGCGCTATTGTTGCGAAATTCCAAATTACTGTCCTTGTGAATCTCAGCCCCTTCCTCCGCCAACCCGGACTCAACACCCTTCTCCCGCCAGCCAAGACTCACACCTGGCCAAACCTCAGCCCCCTTTCTCCGTCAGCCCGGACTCATACCGGTCCGGACCTCAGTCCCCTTGCTCCCCCCGCGCAGACCTAAGCCCCCTTGCCCCCCCCCCCCCCGTGCAGACTTCAGCCCCTTCCCCCCGCCGCTTCGGACCTCCAGCCCCCTTCCCCCCGCTAGCCCGGGCTCAGACTGGTCCGGATCTCAGCCCCTTCTCCGACAGTTTGAACCCTCCAGTCCTCTTCCCTCTTCAAGACCAGTCCGGACCTCAGACCGGCCCGGACCTCGGCCCTCTGTCCCCTGCAGCTCCATTGGGGTATAAATAAGAGGACTGTATGCATGCTATACAGTGTATTCCCGGTCGGTCGGTTTATCAGAGATTAATTTCTCGGATCTTTACTGCGGGTGGCTCGGTCGCAACATAAACGTGGAGTAAGAGGTTGTACTCTGCCTCCGAGGTATTCGGACATTACCCCCCCCCCCCCAGCCCATTACCTCCCTGCCATTACCCCCCTGCCATTACCCCCCGACCATTACCCCCCGTAGGACATTGCCCCCCCCTGCCATTACCCCCCGGTCATTTACATTTAGGTCCAGTGTGTGCATGCATGTATATATGTGTATATGAATGTATGTGTGTGTGTATGTATGTATGTATGTATGTATGTATGTATGTATGTATGTATGTATGTATGTATGTATGTATGTATGTATGTATGTATGTATGTATGTATGCATGTATGCATGTATGTATGCATGTATGTATGTATGCATGTATGTATTTATGTATGTATGTATGTATGTATGTATGTATGTATGTATGTATGTATGTATGTATGTATGTATGTATGTATGCATGTTTGTATGTATGCATGTATGTATGTAAGTATGTAAGTATGCATGTATGTAGGTATGTATGTGCACTGCATATGTATGCAAGAATGTATGTACGTATGTATGTATGTATTCCTGCATGTGAGTAAGTATGTGCATATGTATGTACGTATGTATATAAGTATGTATGTAAGTATGGATGTATGCAAGTATGTATGCATGCATAATTACATACTTACATACACACTTACATACATGCATACTTACATACATATGCACATACATACATACTTGCATACATACATGCATACATACATACATACATACGCACATGCATACTTACATACATGCATGCTTAATGCTTATATACATACTTACATACATATATGCGCATATCCATACATACATACATAGATACGTACATACATTCATACATACATACATACATGCAATGTCATACATACACATACATACATGCATACATACAAATACATACATACTTGCATACATACACTGGACCCAAATGTAAACGACCGGGGGTTAATGGCAGGGGGGTAATGTCCTACGGGGGGTAATGGTCGGGGGGTAATGGCAGGGGGGTAATGGCAGGGGGGTAATGGGCCGGGGGGTAAAGTCCTAGACCCGCCTCCGACACTAATCATCTTCGATATGAAAAAGTGTCGTTAAGCCTGAAGTACACACGCATGCTAGTGTTGAGTCGCAGAGAGAGTCGATGTCCGGGAGTCGACCCCAGTCGCAATTGATGTCTCGCGAGTGAGTCGATGTATGACCGTCCGCCCCAGTTGAGGTCCGAAAATAAGATAATAATAACTTTTAAGCCGATACATGGACATTCATTGTTTTTTGCTGTGGGATGAGGCTGAGTCACATTTAGGAGCTTAGCCCCCCTAACCCCTCCTCTGGCGCCGCCAATGGCATAAGCATCTACACTATGATAATAATATTTTATTGTTGAATTCGTTGCCGTTGGTCAATGTCTATAGTTTCATTATTTCGAAGTAGGGTAAAGTGGGGTAATTTCGGCACCTTAAGCAGTTTTTCGAATATTTGTGATGTCATTACGTTTATAAGATCCACTGATGTTCCTATAATTTGCTAAATCCCTAAGCTACGAAATGGCGCCTTTAAACTGTGAATCGGCTCTCGCAAATTCGTGTTATAACATGATAAGTGAGGGCGTTCAGATGCCGAAATTACCCATATGGGAGGGTAATTTCGGCAAGGCATGTGGGTAATTCCGGCACGGGTGACGAAATTAGCCAAACAGAAGATAACCATACGTTTAAGGCAAGCTACATGAAACAGATGGGTCAAAATTGTGGCTACATACGTGTTTACTTGCATTAATTTATGCTTGTATTTGCACTTGCTATAACGCCCCTTCAGGCTCTCTGTACTCAGAGGCGCTCCCGACTGCATCGCGGACACTGCATGTCTTCATCAGAGTTTCGCGCCGAAACGCTGAGCAAATTGCGAGTGAAAGACTTGCCCAAGGTCCCTACGCGGCGTCTTGAGGTGGATTCGAACCTACAAGGCAACGAACATGCCCACTACGCCATCGCGCCCCACATGTCATAACACGATTTTGCGACAGCCGATTCACAGTTTGAAGGCGCCATTTCTTGGCATAGGGTTGTAGCAAACTATCAGAACCTCAGTGAATCTTATACAGGGTGGTCCAAAATAAACTGCACAGTGACAGTTTTCTTGATATAAGTATAACAATTCAATGTTTAATGCCAATTTTCTTACTTATATATATATTTTCTCTGACGTCATCATTGACTTCATCATTGTTTATCATAGTTTATGGTAAAGAAGTTGTTGTTTATAAGAGATTGTGATCATGGGACGCTTAACTGAGAAAGACCGATGTCTAATTTGGAATCTACGAACTCAGAAACATTGGGGGTCGTGTGGCCCCCAAACAGCCCGGACTTGAATCCAGTCGACTACGCTGTTTGGGGCGCCCTTCAACAGATGGTATACCGTCGTAGAAGTTTCACCACAGTGGATCAGTTGAAAGAAACAATCGTCACAGAGTGGACCAAGCTGTCACAGCGTTTCATTGACCGCGCAATTGATCAATGGCGTCGTCGGCTTCAATGCGTGGTCGAGCAGCAAGGATGACACATTTTATGTAACAAAATCCATCCATGCATGTAATGTTACAGTAAAAATAATAAATATTGCTGTGTTTTTGTGAATTTTCACGGTTATATTTGAATTGGTCTGAATAAAGTACTATCAATTTATCATTGTGCCATTTATTTTGGACCACCCTGTACATGTAATAACATCACATAATATTATAATTAATATGTTCAAAATACTGTAGCCTACACTCAGACGCTGTTACCTTCTTCTTCTTTCTTCTTTATTCTCTTCCGTCAGTCGAGTGACGACGATGAGGCTCCTACATGACTTCTCCAAATTTCTCTATTTCTGATTGAGGTCTTTTGCTCTTGACATGTCAATATTCATCTTTCGGGTCTTCCTTCCTCTTCCTTGACGCTGTTATACGCGCTGCCTTTAATCCAAATACTTGTTGTACCAGCTGATTTGGTTCCTATGGGTGCTCTAAGGCAATGAACTCTGGCCTGATTCTCACTCTGTTAAATATTATCATTGGTGCTATGTAGGCTACAGAAGCCACTGGCTGAGACGCAACAAACGGTGATTACTGTCTTCCGTTATATGTGCCTGTTTTAAAACCGCCGACGTTTTGTTTTCCACGTTCACTAATCACTTCCTCTGGCTTGTGACAAAACTTAATAGTGACAGTGGATTCATCTACGTTGAAGATCCGAAACTGCATAGGCCTAGCAACTGCTCTCTTTGAACGCCCATCAACTAGTAGGCCTATCGACTTTACTGAAAACCTAATCTCATCGTTCGACCACTGAGCACATCGTCCCCGTTTAGAGCTTGGCACAGTTCTCTGACTCAAATCATCATCCATTTTGCCTGAATAAACCCTTGTGCGTTTCAATTACACAACGGCTAGCCTACTAACACAACTAAGCAAAAATTAATTAATAATTAACCCGTCAACTATTGAAATAAGGCAGAATGGTAATTTCGGCACCGTCCCTGGGCAAATTTCGGCACTGCCGGAATTAGACAAGATTACGGTGCCGACATTTGCCTCATATGTAGGCATCACTCTGTAAGTAGGTGAAATAAATAATCTGCAGCTATACATCGTATTATCGCTCAGCATGATGCACCCTGGTGGCCATACTTTTAGAAAAATCAGTACTTTTAATTATGTGACCGACACCAAATTTTCAACAGAGCTTTCTCTGAATTGAAATACAATTAAGAAAATGCATTAAAACAGAAATGAGTTCAAATGACTTACCAAAAGTGCTTAAAATGCGATTTACAAAGCGTCTTGAAACTTTTCTAAGATTGTAATGTTGAGATGTATGACGTCACACCACAGAGCTATTTTAGTGCAAGATATTTTCGCGACTACTGGGGGGTGCCGAAATTAGCCCCATGCCGAAATTACCCCCCTTTACCCTAAGCCGTTTTAGACATTTTCAGCTTTTTGTTTGGGGGGAGCTGAGCCACGTTTAGGGGGCTTAGCCCCCTAGCCCCTCCTGTCGCCGCCACTGCGAGTGGATCCAGAGGTCCTTCCAGCCTTCCATGACTAGGCCTACAGTTGGCAGCCTGAATCTTAGATCTACTATAGTTCTCTTTGATAAAAAATGTTCTTCGTGCTAACTATATTGTTTTTCCTTTAACTGTTTTATATTTCTCTGCGTTAATCAGAGTCTCGATCTCCTATTGGCTTCGTCTATAGAAACGTGTCGTAATATCTTTTACTTCTGTTCTTGCCCCGCCTCTAGCCCAGGGATATTTTAAAATAATTTTGTAGGCTATTATTGTAAGGGCTAAGGAGACCAATCTCGTCAGTATAGACCACACCGTGAATTGTTCGACATCTCTCCGTTTTAATTTGCTCCTTACTTCGATGTGGCTAAGAATGAGTACGTGTCACTGTCGTTGCTTCTTCTATTAGTGCATCAGTTGCCCTATAGACCTACCTTTATCTCACGATTTTCAACAGCATAATTATCTCTTGGACAAGTGTGACTTGTCTCTGCATGACGGTGGTAGCCTATACGGGCTAGACCAGACTGCATTATGCATCGCTCTTCACATTCCATCGTGGCGTAGGCTAAACGCTGTCAAATGCTTGTTAAAGTTCTACGAAGATACATAACAAGGTTTTGGTTGTGTTCAATGTTTTTGAGCATCTTTAGTCTATGACTGAGAATAGCTGTTCATGCACGTGCCATAGGTGTAGATCCTAATACATTTAACGCATATAGGCTACTATTCAGGCTGCATAATTATACTCAGGGCATAGGTCTATACTTGAGCTCATGTATGAGTGGGTGAGTGAGTGTGCTCGAGATGTTACAGGAGGTGGTGGCTACTTTGTGATCTTCACTCAGCATTTCAACCGACCTTAAAGTATTACTGGATTGCTTATCTGATCAATATAGCAGACGTTCAAAGTGCGTATACTTAAATACTTCTAAGGAATGTTTAATCTGATATCAAATTTCTTGACTGTCTACGACTAAGCTTATAGTTGCTAAAGACGAGTAGGTCTAGATCTAAGACTTATACCCACAGCACTTGCAAAAATAAAGTCTGAAAAGAGTAGATACTTTTGAGACAAAACCTCCTTATATAAATAAACTGTCTGGTAATCAAGAAGTTCATTTAGTCTAGTTATATAGATTACTGAGTAGGTACTAGGTATGTTATCTACATTAATGTGATTCAAATGCCCAAATTTCTCAAACAGCAATGCATAGGGTAGGCCTACTAAACAGTACAGGGAAGCACAATGACAGCAAAAGCCTGACGGGTACAGTCAGTTGAATGGGGGGCCCGGGGGGCAGAGGTCGGAATCCCGCTGGTGGTCATCGAGTCTGGGCTGTCCACCTTCTCTTCATTCTTCATTGCAAGTCGTAAAGGCTAACTTCTATAGCGCCATTGTTTACTGCACAGGACATAAGCCGATGGGAAGGCGCACCAAGACCAGGCTTGAAGATTTACATTCATTCTGAGCATTTATATAACGCCTATTTCAAGAAGCTAAGCCTACACGTGGTCTTAAGATGGTCGTTTGCTCCAAAATTAATGTCAAGGATAAAAGAAATCATCATCGTTCTATCATTTATTGATTCAATTGCAGAATTATAATTAGTATTTATTCATTGCATGAATAGTAGACTCAATATTGTCTCTGATATAAAACGCATGACCGACCGAACAGAAGTCCCGCTTAATTTGGTCAACTGTTAACTCTAAACATTCCATATTGCCTGTGGCTAATAGATGACGTACCGTAGCCATGCATAGAACGAATAGCCCTAATTAAGAAATACAGCAACAATCAAATAATTAAGAAGTCGTTGACTTTTAACTACACACTGATTGTCTTTCAGCTCAAGTAACTGCTGCAGAGATCGGTAAAATTCATAGGTGACATAGGCCTAATTATGAGAACACATTGGTCTAACTGCGTAATTGCAAACCCCCAGTCTTTCTTAGAGCCCCATGCTAAAGTTTGTTTTCACACCTCGAATCATCGATTCCAAGTGGATAATGGTGCAACGTCACCAGTTATTTTTTCCACAATTCTTACACTGTATTATAGTGTATGGGAGTAATGAATACTAATGATACTAGTCATGATATAGCATTAATGCTTTACTGATGACGGTTGAAGCATAATATTCTATGGCGCTCGTAGCCTAGTTCTATTTTTATAAGGAAGACGGTTGATTTGCGACAGCTGGCAGATTGATAGTGTCAGAGTTGAGAGATTGCGTCGCCACCTTGCGAATCCTTCGTCGTCTTCATTTTCAATCGATAGTCGTTGGGCGGCGCCAGGCTAGATACCACCTGTTGTGTTCACAGCCTCAAATGCAGCCAGTGTGATCACAAAGGTGGTTCTAACCTTTAGACACCCGATGATCTGCCAGGTACTAAAGTCAGACCACATCCACCGCCTGCAAGCAATTATTTCAGAGAACAATATTATTAGATACGACAAACCAATCAACCTGCGCATCAATTCAATAAATAATTCAGTCATTAATTTTAGCCTCGGTTACATTTATCTCAGTTTAGGCCTATCTAATAAGGGAAGATCCTCAATCTTGCAGTTGATTCCCAGCCGTTTCGGTCAGCTAACGTCAGTGTTATGATAGTAACGTTAGCGACTTGCAATTAAAGCTTGGATATTCGATTCGAAAACAAATCGGAAGGCGATATAGACCTATTCGATCAGCTTCGAAAATGGTTGTAATCTTTTGAAAAATTATTATTCCTTGCTCTTGACGTGCTTTGTTGCAGAGCCTACCTTAGACCTAATTGTGAATCAGTTTGCGTGAAATTTAGACATTAAAAAGCGCGACTGATCGAGTATATTGAACACGGATCGAGAACAGAATTACACATTGCCTGCAGTTGGTTTTTAACATAAGAAAGAATTATCTATGTTATTGTAATTCCGTTAATCAACTTCATTTTTAGTGTTGTTGATTTTAAACTACAGATTTAAGAGTTATCATTCCTACATTTACTTAGGCCTGTTGAAAGTAGGCCTATGTCAACAGTAGGTCTTTGCTGTCAAGTATAGGCCTATAGGCGTATGCGCGCTATAGGCCTACATCAATAGCAAACTTGTAGACCTAGGCCAACCTGCTGATTCGATTCGAGATTCAACTCGACTTAAAATTTATGATTCGATCGCAAAGATGACGTGGTTTATGACATGCTTTTGTTGTCACGTAAGTAAATGCTTCTAATCAGGTAGGCCTACAGCAAGATTGACTTTCCAAAAGTCTTGAAATCTCAACTAATTGCGAGATCTTAACTATAAATATGGCCTAAGCGTTTGGCCTATAGACATACTTAGCATAAACATTTCTGTTTTATTCTTATTAATTAATAAAAATCTGGAATGGGATCACTGTTCAATTAGGCGTAGGCCTACGTCTAGCGCCTAGATACCTTGATACAACGTTCTACTTTACTCTTAAGACTGTTCGCTTTAGCCGTGCGGTTGGGTCGAGAGCGCTTCTGAGTATACATGGCCTTGAAGGGGCGCTATATAGATCATTTAAATTTTAAGTGAATAGATAACGGAAGGATCTCATCATCTCAGCTATTGTGCTATACACCCAGAGCTCTGCGCCGGCCGCGCCACGCCGCCGCCGCCGGCATTTTGTAGGCGCCGCCGCCGCCGATTTTTTTGGGTCGGCGCGCCGGCGCCGCCGCCGCCGAAAATTTGTCGGCGCGCCGTCGATGCAATGTTGTATCTTTCATTTCTTTTAAAGTTAATTTTAAATTTCTTGCATGATTTCGCGAAAACATCATTGCGTCAGTGCGAAATAGAATCTTTTGATCTACTTCGATTTTTTTGACAATGCTATGAAACTTATGATGTTGCTTATTCATTTTGACTTTTGGAACAGTGCGCTTGACGCTTAAACTCTTGTGGATTTTGTGATTCAATTTGAATTATGGCAGCAACAAAGGTAGGCTACAAAGAACTCCAGGTAGGCTTTAGTGAATTGTTACGCCCTGCTAGCCTTTTTTCCTGAGAGTCCGAAGTTTCGCTAGGATTTAAACAGAACCGTTTGCCCTCTATATTAGGATACACGTTACTATCACGTTGCAAAAAGGTGGCGCTCTGCAATTTTCTGTAGGTGGTTGGTGAGATCTCCTGGCTTCTGATTCTCCATTTCCAGCCAGTTATATACGACGCTAGAGGACTTATCCCACGACGCCGCGCCGCCGATGCCGCCTTTTCTATGGCGCCGCCGCCGCCGATTTTTGTTGGTCGGCGCGCCGCCGCCGCCGACCAAAAATGCCTGGCGCGCCGCCGCCGTCACTCTCAGGTTGGCGCAGAGCTCTGTATACACCAACCTTTTTATGCAATGCTGCGTCAAAATTGTAGACAAGCAAATGTTTGGAAGCACGCACAATCAACAACTTTAATTTGCTTTTAAGAGGGATTGCAAGACATCTTAAAGTCAATTCTTATAATTGATGCCACCACGAATTGTGATTTATTAAAGTTTCAACGCCACCAATTAATGCCCAGCATACTAGAATAATTCGTTGGTCTTGCAGAACAGTCTGCTGAAAAATTATTGTAAAAGCACAACCACTCGTTTTAATCCGCGCAAGAGTAGCCCTAATTCCGCATAATTCTAATTTGAAACTTCTACCGCGTCATTGTAAATGCGTAAGGCACCGCCTGCTGCCGATGGCGCTCCAAAAGCAAATCCTAA
>OX243812.1:19339590-19342928 GCA_945859605.1 Lumbricus rubellus | reverse complement strand
GTTACGGCGCCATAGAAATCGTCATTGTTATTGTTATTAACTTATTGTTATTATTATTATTATTATTATTATTATTATTATCATTATTTTTTATTTTTTTTAATTTTTTATTATTATTATTATTTTTAATATCTCCAAGAAAACATATCAATAACACGAAATACAAAAAACAAGAAAAGCCATAGCTATAGTTACATGTCCTCTGTATTATTATTATTATTATTATTATTATTATTATTATTATTATTATTATTATTATTATTATTATTATTATTATTATTATTATTATAATGCAAATGTCGCTGGTATATTTCAACACTTATATTTCCATAGCGATTTTTCCTCCAATCATCTGCAATCGATAAACAATTAATTAAAATAAAATGGTCTTTCATGAAAAATATATTTATTACACAGGTAAAGGAAGTGTTTGGTTATTTCATTTTTAAGAATTTATTTATAGTTTATGCACGACTTGGATTTAGGCTATAGTTATTATCGTGGCTATGAGATAAATTGTACATAACATTGGTAGTTATAAACTTGAAATTTTTGCATACCACATACGTCCCTAAACTGCTAAACATCAATATTTGTTTGAACCAAAGCCATCGTGAGCGTTCAGCTTTGGACAAGAACACGCAAGTTTCATGCACCACACACACATACAAGCATACATATGCATGTCTGTGTGTGAGTGTATGTGTGTTTGTGTGTGTGTGTGTGTGTGTGTGTGTGTGTGTGTGTGTGTGTGTGTGTGTGTGTGTGTGTGTGTGTGTGTGTGTGTGTGTGTGTGTATAGTTCATGTAAGTGTTAGTGTTTGTGCGTGTCTGGCTGTTCGATCAAATGATCAGTGCTATGTGGATCCCAAAACAGACATAGCTGTTCGTTGGCTGTATACATTCTCGCGCATGCTAAATCTCCTTTTTCACTCGTGCGATCGAAAAAAGAGGAATTTAGTCGAACGAATGAACAAACGAAGGAGTGAATGAACAAACGAAGGAGTGAATGAACAAACGAAGAAATGAATGAACAAACGAAGGAACGAATGAACAAACGAAGGAATGAATGAACAAACGAAGGAACGAATGAACAAACGAAGGAGTGAATGGACGAACTAATTGATTGAATGCTTTTTTAAAAACTGGTTGACTAACTGCATTTTATCGATCGATCGATCGATTAAAGTTAGACTTGGACCTTCGAAGATCGATCGTCTTGAGATACAAAGTACAGCTGCAGTGATCTATCGAATCTTCGATTAGGACTTGACCATGCAGCTCTACAGGCCTACATGCAGGGCCTATGCAGCAGCGCGCACGAACCTCTTCATACATTCATCCATCCCACCCTCCCTCTCTGCCTCCCTCCCCCCTCGGAACCTCCGATGACATTTGGCGTTTATGACTTCTATCTTCAACTTTCAATATCGGCGACGATTATTAAGAAATACTCGTTGCCGACAATTCATGGCCAGACTTGCGTCAGAAGAATTTGCCATGTCTGCACATGCAGACGTATACATGTAATTATAGACCTACGCAATGACGTATTCTATCACGTATGTATGTGTATATAAACTATATATACGACAACATTTTGGGCATCTTATATATAGATTAATAATGGACATGACATCTTGGTCATGTCTCCAGCTATATGCGACAGACATTGCACTGGCTTCCTACCCGACAGAGCATTGAGTACGGTATCGACGCTCCGGTTCGGCAATATCAGCTTGGGTTCGCCCCAGATTACCTGAGGGAGCTCTGTTGGTCCACGGGTATCCAAGGCCACCACTTCTTTCGTTCTGCACAGAAGGAAGTGCTCTTGGTTCCATTCGCACGAACTGCAACCGACCATGCAGAATATAAACCTTCTCTGTGGTTGGCGCAGTGGTTGTGGAACGGTTTCCCAAAGTCTACTTCCTTGGGTTTTTAGTACTTTTTTCTGATGCAGTTTTTTCATATTAAACTAAAGACTGTACTTTTTGCCGCGATAAATTCGGGAGCACTTCTGAGTAGTCCCTCTTGAAGATGCGCTACAGAAATTCTCGAATGAATGAATGAATGAATCTTATATGCAATCCTTGATGATAAAGTCGAAAGGGAAATCTCTGTTGCGACAACTGTAACAGAGAAAACGTCGCCGGCTATTGTCATGTAGTCATGCAAATGTAGGATAGGATTTACGATGCCCATTGCCCACACATGCAGAGATGATAGAATTTCCTGATGTTATCATCATCATCATCATCATCATCATCATCATCATCATCATCATCATCATCATCATCATCATCATCATCATCATCATCATCATCATCATCATCATCATCATCATCATCATCATCATCATCATCATCATCATCATCATCATCATCATCATCATCATCATCATCATCATCATCATCATCATCATCATCATCATCATCATCATCATCATCATCATCATCATCATCATCATCATCATCATCATCATCATCATCACCGTCGTCATAGTCGTTGTCATCATCATCGTCATCATCGTCGTCGTCATCATCAGTTCATCATCAGTTCCTAACGACAGCCACTTGGCTGCGATGGGTTCAAATAAACAACCTTCACCGTTGCCGACTTTTGTTTAAAAATAAAGTGAAAGAAGTAGAAGAAACTCTTTAAAAAAATGTTATGAATAATTGAGACCGTCAGTTAGAGTTGCCTTGCTGGAGTTGGCCAAGCCCGAAAGATGAGTTTATGACGTGAATTTTTCCAACCCCAGTTTTATACATAAAATCTAACACATATTAATTATCATATCTCAATGCTTATGTCGACAGACATATTGCACATTATGAATAGGTGTAATAGGTGTGCAGTTGTGCACGTTGGAACGGTGTGCTTACATATTAGACTACATGTAGGAGTGGTCCACTCATGAAGATAAGGCAAATAAATCACAGCAATGACACAACTTTCGACAATCTTTAGCACAATCATTTCCACATGGATCACTGATCGCCATTCGCCGATAAGTCTACAGCAATTGTGTCTGTGTTTATGTGTTTGTGTGTATGTGCGTGTGTGTGCGGTCGTGCGTGTGTGTGTGTGTGTGCGCGCGCGCGTGTGTGTGTCATTGACTCGCTGGTTTGGTTGAGAATCGTTAACTAGACTGATTACCGGTAAGGAAATGTAATAAAACCCAAGAAATGCATATAAAGAATACATGCAGACGTATTTACAAAACTGCATGCAGACATGAATGCTAGGCATACATGATACATTCATAAGTATATACATACAGGCCTATGCATGCTTACACACATACACATACATATTACATACATATTATATATACAT
>OX243812.1:19329590-19337090 GCA_945859605.1 Lumbricus rubellus | reverse complement strand
TTACAGGTTTAAAGACAATTCATATTTACACATGATGGCCATGTTTCATCAAAATAGTTCTAACAGAACAAAAGTTATACCACTTTTAGTGAGGCCACCCACCGTTTTTTGTCGATTCAAAAACGAAACGCTACAAAAAGTGGTAAAACACGATTTTTTAAGTCCCATCTCAAATAACTGTTGTCAAATGAACTTGAGAGTGCTTCCCAACTTGTGTTCAATGTGCCCACCACCAGTGACAAAACTTCTTTCGAGTCTCTTTTGCAAAGTTCTTGATGGACCTGTTGATTAATCTGACAGATTCCTTATTTACCAATTTGATTGTCATCTTGCTAAGTGACTTCTCAGTGACGTGCAGCCACGCTGGTTCCCTGTTTCTTTTCTAAATAGTAATAATAATGATCATCTGGCATTACAAAGCCTATTTTAAAACAAATATTTGAGATGATACTTAATAAAATTGTGTTTTTGCTACTTTTTGTTGCGTTACCCTTCTGAATTGTCAAAAAAACGATGGAGTCTTCACTGAATGTGGTGTAACTTTTGTTCTGTTTGAAATATTTTGATTAAATTTGGCCATCATGTGTAGATATGAATTGTCTTTAAGCCTGTAAAATTTCATTTCGATATTCTTACTTCTGGCCAAGATATTGGCCCGATTAATTAAATTGATTTTGGACCTTTTTGCTGCGTCTCATTTTTGAATCGTCAAAAACCGGTGGGTGGCCTCACTAAAAGTGATATAACTTTTGTTCTCTTTGAAATATTTGGATGAAACCTGGCCATCATGTATAAATATGAATTGTCATTCAGCCTGTAAAATTTCATTTCGAAATTCTTACTTCTGGCCAAGATATGGGCAAAAAACCGTAGGGGTTACTTTTTTATGGCCCACCCTGTATACACGATCTGCAGATATACAAACTAAAGTGTACGTATACCTACGTGCCTTTTATATATTCGCATAGTCACGTGCACATAATATATGCATATAAAATAAATGTGTGAATAACTGAATATATAAATGTTATGTGAATAGGCCTATATGTATTGGAATATATATAGTGATACATATTACATATTATGCGCATATTGAATATATAATCATTCATTCCTTTCCAGCGTTCAGCTGTTCGATGGAGCAGTGTGGGGGGATGGAGCTGAAGTGATGGTAGATGGATGGTTTGGCTGATGCTGCTGATGCTGCTGCTGCTGTTGCTACTGCTGCTGTTGCTGCTGCCGCTGCTGCTGCTGGTGGTGTGTTGTGATTGCCTGCAAGCAGATGAGAGATTCTGCAGGGACCGGCAGCCAGCCCGGGCTGCAGTCCCTGTTTTTGCCACTTTAACAAAATCAGTCAACAGTGAGTGCATGTGTGCATGTGTGCATGGTCTGCCTCTGACTGAAGGAAAATGGAATTTATATCTATAGGATGAGACGCGATTGGACTAAACACGTGCAGGTTAGTATGTTTGTTTCTGTATGTTTGTATGTGCACTTGTTATAGCGCTCCTTCAAGTTTCTACTCAGATGCGCTCCCGGCTGCAGCGAGGACACTGCATCGGAGTTTCACGCCGAAGCGCCCGGGCAATTGCAAGTGAAGGACTTGCTCAAGGTCCCTACGTAGTACGTGGCGACTTGAGGTGGATTCGAACCTGCAACCCTTCGGCTGCAAGGCAACGAACATACCCACTACACCACCGCGCCCCACTAAGTAAGATGTAAATGCGTTCAGCACAATCATAATAGTTTGAGCGTTGCCGCCTGCTATTAACGATCACTTACTTACTTACTCATGATATAGTCTCATGTAGTCTGAACATTTATCTAGCTCCTCTATGTCCCCCAATGCATGATGTGATGGCTGCTTCGATAAGTCAAACAGCTTTCCAATCAGTTTGAAAGCAATACATCGATCGATTGCGTGGAACAAAACATTCGAGAATATTGTTTTATTTTGTTGAAGAGCGATCAAATTATCGCTTCGTTTGTACATACATGTAGTTCATACAGCTTGCTGCTTGCATGCATACAGAGCGAACTGATGGTGAAAGTCTATTCCATATAGAGAGGATAGGGATTAGGGAGGTACCTATGCAGGGCCTTGCAGGCAAATAATATGGATTGCCAGGATTGGGCCATAACCAAAATACTTTAAAACATTCTCTCCCCTTTCCATCTTCCTACAACGCCTCCATGAATCAGCAACCCGGGTTCTCTGAAGTACTGAGGGTATAGGCCTAAATCAGTTCGTATAGGCTACCTAACATAACTTGGCGAACTACATGCATAATAGTATTATACATCGCGACAAGCGTCATGCAGAGAGGTTCGGCTCTTGCCTCTTGGACGTTGTCTGTCAACGCTCACTTGTTGTAGGCTATACATCCGGATTCAGAGCCAGGCAATTGATGAATCCAACGCAGTCAAAAGCTCTTTAAGCCAACTCCGTTGCAGCCAGTAATATCATAAATCGACTACCCGATATTTTAGACTGTAAACACACGCATACGCTAAATAACAGGCAACATTCGTATAGCGCATTTTCATATGAAATTCTCAAAGGCAAGATGCTGTGTGTCTATTTAACCCTCAAATGACCAACTGGGGTCCCCGGGGACCCCAGCACTGTTTCGGCTCGTGCTACTTTTTTCCTAATCAATATTTTTTAACGACGTTTTATGAATTTGTCACTTGGACATCGCTCATTATTTACATCTAATAAAATCCGGTGTAACTTTTGCGGTTATATTTTAAATATAAAATATCTGGTGGGGTCCCGCGGGACCCCAGCCGTAGAACGATTTTTCCTATGGAACCGAACGCTACTTTATGAAAAGATATTATGACAGCGAGAATTTATCCAGTACGATTTAGTGCAAAAGAAGCAATACATACAATTCTGGAATATAGAGTGGCGTTGGAGAACGCTATAGCACGAATAATGACCATGTCCAGGACACGATTTCGTGCATCCTGAAGTATCGGCGCATGAGATTTTACAGCAAGGTAATTGAGTAGAAAACACTTCACATGTCACTGAAAGGCTGAACAACAACAAAGTTGCTGCTTTCCGTTACCTAAGAAAAATGTTTTCTGCTCAGACTCAGTATATCATTGCCAAGAAATTTCTTCATGGTAAGCTTACAAGTCTGTGGGTGGAAGAGCTTACTGTGGCAGGTGTAGCTTCAGGCAGCACATAAAGTTCAAACCTGCAAACTATGGTATCAAGATATGATGTGCTGCGATGCTGTCACTTCATAACCATTGACATATACCCGGGCAGTGACAGAGGGAACAGCGTGAGACAAGTCAAGACTTGTGAAACAGCTGGTATCACCAGTCACCATGGCGGCACAGTGGCAGAAACGTTGTACCAGATAAAACATTTCATATAGGGAATGAAGGCCAGGCATGGGGCGCCAGGAAATGAGCTCTTTGTCTGCATTTCATGACCAACCTACTCTTGTAGGTTATCATTTATTCCTAAACCAGGCACAGCTGTGCTGGTTATTCACTCTGCAGCACGATGCCACCACTTATGCCTAGAAGCCCTAGATGAACAACAAGCCAGAAGTAACCCTCCATTATAATGGAACCAAAAGTGGTGTTGACAATTATTATTTATCACCTGGATAATTATAATGCGCACCACAAGAAGATAAGTCAACCGTTGGTCCATGACGATGTTCTTCAACATCCTCGACATCACTGGAATTGCTTCTTACAATAATTTTTATGTGTCTCAGCAATAATCCAGATTGGGAAACTTGGGAAACTTGGGAAACTTGAGAAACTTGGGAAACTTGGGCAACTTGGGAAACTTGGGAAACTTGGGAAACTTTTGAAAATTTGGAAACTTTGGAAACTTTGGAAACTTGGGAAACTTTGGAAACTTTGGAAACTTGGGAAACTTGGGAAACATGGGAAACTTTGGAAACTTGGGAAACTTGGGAAACTTTGGAAACTTGGGAAACTTTAGAAACTTGGGAAACTTGGGAAACTTAGGAAACTTAGGAAACTTGGGCAACTTGGGAAACTTTGGAAACTTGGAAAACCTGGGAAACTTTGGAAACTTTGGAAACTTCGGAAACTTTGGAAACTTTGGAAACTTGGGAAACTTGGGAAACTTTGGAAACTAGGGAAACTTGGGAAACTTGAGAAACTTGGAAAACTTTGAAAAATTTGGAAACTTTGGAAACTTTGGAAACTTGGGAAACTTTGGAAACTTTGGAAACTTGGGAAATTTGGGAAACTTGGAAAACTTGGGAAACTTGGGAAACTTTGGAAACTTTGGAAACTTTGGAAACTTTGGAAACTTGCGAAACTTTGGAAACTTTGGATACTTGGGAAACATGGGAAACCTGGGAAACTTGGGAAATTTGGGAAACTTTGGACACTTGAGAAATTTGTGAAACTTGGAAAATTCGTGAAACTTGTGAAACCTGGGAAACTTGGGAAACTAGGAAAACTTTGGAAACTTGGGAAATTTGTGAAACTTGTGAAACTTGTGAAACATTGGAAACTTGGGAAACTTGGGAAACTTGGGAAGCTTTTGAAACTTTGGGAAACTTGGGAAACTTGGGAAACTTTGGAAATTTGGGAAACTTGGGAAACTTTGGAAACTTGGGAAACTTGGAAAACTTGGGAAACCTGAGAAACTTTGGACACTTTGGAAACTTTGGAAACTTGAGAAACTTGGGAAATTTTGAAAACTTGGGAAACTTGGGAAACTTGGAACACTTGGTAAACTTGGGAAACATGGAAAACTTTGGAAACTTTGGAAACTTGGGAAACTTTGGAAACTTTGGAAACTTGCGAAACTTTGGAAACTTTGGATACTTGGGAAACTTGTGAAACTTGTGAAACTTGGGAAACTTGTGAAACTTGTGAAACTTGGGAAACTTGGGAAACTTGGGAATCTTGGGAAACTTGGGAAACTTTGGAAACTTTGGAAACACTTTGGAAACTTTGGATACTTGGGAAACTCGGGAAACTAGGGAAACTTGGGAAACTTGGGAAACTTTGGAAACTTTGGAAACTTGGAAAACTTGTGAAACCTGGGAAACTTTGGAAACTTTGGAAACTTGGGAAACTTGGGAAACTTGAGAAACTTTAGAAACTTGGGAAATTTGGGAAATTTGGGAAACTTGGGAAACTTGGGAAACTTTGGAAACTTGGGAAACTTGGGAAACTTGGGAAACTTGGGAAACTTGGGGAACTTGGGAAACTTGGGAAACTTTAGAAACTTGGGAAACTTAGGAAACTTGGGAAATTTGGGAAACTTTGGAAACACTTGAGAAACTTGGGAAACTTGGGAAACTTGGGAAACTTTGGAAACTTTGGAAACTTGAAAAACTTGGGAAACCTGGGAAACTTTGGAAACTTTGGAAACTTTGGAAACTTTGGAAACTTGGGAAACTTGGGAAACTTCGGAAACTTGAGAAACTTGGGAAACTTGGGAAAGATGGGAAAATTTGGAAACTTTGGAAACTTGAGAAACTTTGGAAACTTTGGAAACTTGGGAAACTTGAGAAACTTTGGAAACTTTGGAAACTTTGGAAACTTTCGAAACTTGCGAAACTTTGGAAACTTTGGAAACTTGGGAAACATGGAAAACTTGGAAAACTTGAGAAACTTTGGAAACTTGGGTAATTTGGAAACTTGGGTAATTTGGAAAATTTGGGAACTTGTGAAACTTGGGAAACTTGGGAAACTTAGGAAACTTGGGAAACTTGAGAAACTTGGGAAACTTTGGAAACTTTGGAAACTTTGGAAACTTTGGAAACTTGCGAAACTTTGGAAACTTTGGAAACTTTGGAAACTTTGGATACTTGGGAAACTTGGAAAACTTGTGAAACTTTGGAAACTTGGGAAACTTGGGAAACTTTGGAAACTTGGAAAACTTTGGAAACTTTGAAACTTGGGAAACTTGGGAAACTTGAGAAACTTGGGAAACTTGGGAAAGATGGGAAAATTTGGAAACTTTGGAAACTTTGGAAACTTGAGAAACTTTGGAAACTTTGGAAACTTGCGAAACTTGAGAAACTTGGGAAACTTTGGAATCTTTGGAAACTTTGGAAACTTGCGAAACTTTGGAAACTTTGGAAACTTGGGAAACATGGGAAACTTGGGAAACTTGAGAAACTTTGGAAACTTGGGAAACTTGGGAAATTTGGGAAATTTGGGAACTTGTGAAACTTGGGAAACTTGGGAAACTTAGGAAACTTGGGAAACTTGAGAAACTTGGGAAACTTTGGAAACTTTGGAAACTTTGGAAACTTCGGAAACTTTGGAAACTTGCGAAACTTTGGAAACTTTGGATACTTGGGAAACTTGGGAAACTTGTGAAACTTTGGAAATTTGGGAAACTTGGGAAACTTGGGAAACTTGGGAAACTTTGGAAATTTTGGAAACACTTTGGAAACTTTGGAAACTTTGGAAACTTAGGAAACTTGGGAAACTTGGGAAACTTGGGAAACTTGGGAAACTTTGGAAACTTTGGAAACTTTGGAAACTTGGAAAACTTTGGAAACCTGGGAAACTTTGGGAACTTTGGAAACTTCGGAAACTTTGGAAACTTTGGAAACTTGGGAAACCTGGAAAACTTGGGAAAATTTGGAAACTTGGGAAACTTTGGAACTTGGGAAAAATGGCGTGGACGTACCTTTTTGACAGTAATTGGATATGACATGGTAACACCTCACATGGCATAGCAAGCAGTGATTCATACAAACTAAGCACCAATCTGAGCTGCGATAAAGAACTATGGTGTAGAAATTCAATCCCGGCAGCCAGGGTCAACTTCGACGTGAAACTCCGATTCAGTGTTCGCGCAGTAGTAGGGAGCGCTTCTGAGTAGTTTCAATTGACGCTGAGTAGAGCATTACTAATCTGGCCGATTATTATTAGAAGGTAATAAATACCCCAAGAAACATCGCTCAGTGGAGGGAGCTTTTGCTCAGCGCTTCGACGTGAAACTCCGATTCAGTGTCCGCGCAGTAGTCGGGAGCGCTTCTGAGTAGTTTCAATTGACGATGAGTAGAGCATTAATCTAGACGACTATATTATTAGATGGTAATAAATACCCCCAAAATCGCTCAGTGTAGGGAGCTTTTGCTCAGCGCTTCAACGTGAAACTCCGATACAGTGTCCGCGCAAGCTGCAGTAGTCGGGAGCGCTTCTGAGTAGTTATTATTATTATGGGCGCTATAACAAGTACACATTAAAAAAACAATAAACTGCCATAACTTGAACTATAGCAACATAAAATGAAGTTTCAACAAGCGAATAAAGCACTGAACGTGTTATCGACTATTGGGGTCCCACGGGACCCCAGTTGGTCATAAGGAGTAAAATATGTTGGTCGCATGAGGGTTAAGTATAGATCTGCCATAGTCTGTTATTGCAGTAACTTTTTCTGGTTCAGTATATGGATATTATATATATGCATTTACATATATATATATATAATTATATATATATGCCATCGTTTGTCCTCCT
>OX243812.1:19194590-19324590 GCA_945859605.1 Lumbricus rubellus | reverse complement strand
GCAAACTACTAAAAGGTCGTAAGTAACACTTTTATGCCCAATGCACGAAAAGTTAAGTGGCTACAATAAGAATTTGGTGACTAATAGCGAAACATGAAAGAAAAATGAAATAGGACAATTAAACAATTCACCGACAACCCAATAAAACTGGGATATTCTGCACGCTGGTTAAACAAGCCACTATCGTCAAGTAGCCTACCAGGACAGCGGAGGGCATGGCCAATATGAATCAAGTTACACGGACCGTACATTACAGTAACTGTAAATTAATAACTTGCCTAGTGTTTGCTTCTTGCTCACTGGTTTGCAAATCCATTCTGCAATCTTCCTGCTTGCTTTAATAGCAGAAAACCGCTGTGAACGTTTAAAACACGGTCTTTTATTTTCCGCCATTTTGAAGTTGTAAGTGGAAATCGGCACGTGACAACAACAGTGCCTGGCTGCTACTTACGTCCTTCTGTTAGCCAACCAAATGTTGCCTATCCCACTTACGACCTTACGTTTCCAATAAATAAGTAATACATTTTGTTGATACTTACGACCTTCTGTTATCCACATTGTGCACCCAAGCCTGCTGAGTAATTTGGCGTATTTACATCACAATTTCACTAATGTGTCACTTACGACCTTCTGTTGTGCAACAGACGATACGGCATTAGGCCTTTAATACATAACATGTCCAGTGGAGATTACTGCAGGGCCCAAGTCACAATAGAGTTAGAGAGCTCGAGTGTTAAAGAGCTTGAAATTCTCCGCCATTAGTCGTTAGACCTATCATCTATGTACCGAATGGTCAATGTGGTTTTTATTTGTTTTTACTGCAGAAGGGGCAAAACACTGATCGATTTACCGAAGAGTCATATAAGATGAATGTTGTGATTGCACAAGCTATGATTGTCTTCCTCTGTCTCTTCTTCTCTGCGAACAATAGTAGACCTACTACACTGTGTCCGGATAAAAAGTAGCCCCCACAAACAAGTGTCATAACTCAGTCAAAACGTTTTGGATTTGTCTGAAATTTTAAACACAATAACAGTGACCATATTTACACGAGATTCCAAAGTCGTTTGCAAATATTCGCGAGTTTGTCAAATTTATGAGCGTTTGCGTTGGAGCACTGACAAATTGAACTTTCCAACATGGAAAACCTGAAAGGAAGTGAAATTCAGCTATTATGGTGCCAAAAAATGTGTTTCTTGTTCTCGGACACACGATCGTAGACGTAGTAGGTTAATAGCTATCCCGGGAGACACTCGGCTTCATATCCTGCAGCTGTAGCCGTCCAGCAGTCCAGACTTTGATCCGGAGTACATGTACTGGAGGAGCGTGTTTTTCGTTCGCGCGTAGCCGCGTATTCATGACATCGATAACCGTAGGGCGTAGGGCGCGTCTGTTTGAAGATTGGCAGTTGCTTAACCAGGTGATCATCGACAGGACCATAGCGTCTAAGTTTACGGCTGTGTGTCCGTGAAAAAGATGGACATTTTGAACACTATATTTAGCTGAATTTCACTTCCTTTCAGGTTTTTCATGTTGGAAAGTTCAATTTTTCGGTGCTCCAACGCAAACACTTATAAATTTGACAAACTCACGTATATTTCTAATCGGTTTTAGACTCTCGTGTAAATATGGCCGCTGTTGCTGTGTTTGAAATTTCAGACAAATCCCAAACGTTTTGGTCGAGTTATGACACTTTTTGTGGGGGCTACTTTTTAACCGGACACAGTACATGTATAATTGTGTCGTCAATGCTACTCAAAAAAGGTCATCAACTTTTTCGGACGGGAAATTTTAGAAAATTTCCCCAAAGATTTTGCCCGGATGACTAAAAAAAGGTCGTCAGACATTTCGGGCCCAAGAAAAGTGGGTTTTTCTCCCGGGCAGCGTGCACATGTACTCACCTAAAAATTTACCAGTAGGCCTACAGCCCTGCCTGTATTATGTGTCAAACTGATGACACATTAACAGTATTAACTGTTGTATTTACCCAAAATGCAACATTAGCTCACACAAGGTTTACGATTTTTGATCGCAGCATAAAAAATATGCCAAATATAAACACAAGTCCCTCAACCGGATATAGAATCATTTGCATATTATATATGATTAATTGATTAGGCTACGTATGATTGTATATATGGATGTACATTGTACGTATGTTTATATATACAACATATATAGATACATACACAGTACAGACACACACGTATAATTGCATGTGAAATGTGTGTATGCTCATATAATTATGTTGACCTACTTAAACATATCCGTTTGCTGAGGATGTTATAATAAACGACAGACAAGTTGACTGAACCTATCCTGTTACGCTGTTACAAACTTCAGCTGCATAAAATTACTACATAGGCCATGTTATAACAGCACAGCGTATAGTTGGTCTGAAGGGAGAGCTGTACGCTTACCGTATGTTCTATGTGAGTCTTATATAGGGAGAGCTGTATATGCGGATCTAGTTGCAGCTGTGTTGGCATCACATTCTTAGGGTACTATAGGCTACTAATAAATTCTAATGATGCTCGGAAATTCAACCGTGATTTTGTTTACTAGACAGCAGGAAATGCTAGTAGGCCTATACCAAGGCGGATGATCACAGTGCATGGGAAACGTTGTATAGTTCCACGTTATAGTTCCAGACGGATTTCCTTGATCATAATCAGTAACGTTTAGAACTATAGGTGTCTGCTTCAGCATCTAGTCATAATTCCGCAAATGTGGCAGGCATGTGTTCAGTGTATAGACCTACGCTATAATAGCCTGCAGGTTATACAAAGTTCGGTTCATCATTTCAGGCCGTTGCCACCTCTGTTCGGTTGGCGAGACATTTAGATACGATTTCTGCCTGTTGCTGGAGATAATAGCCTACGTTAGTGTGCAAGTGTCTGCCAGTTATAAGCTTGTGCAAAATTAGAAAACTATAGTTTTATTCCTCTGGTTAGTTTAACTACCTGTACCGCTTATAATAGTTCCAGTGAATCAAGCACACATCATTTATAGAGCACAGGTTGAGTCTGTAATTATAACTGTGATTATTGCGGATGTTGGTCATGAAACTGTAATGATGACAAATAATTATTAATAGGTTTAGGGCCTCTTATTCGCAGGCGCTTAATCAAAACACGATCGACAGGCAGAGGTCAAGATCCGGAGCGTGAGGCAGGCAGACAGTCATAAGTCTAAGCTGGGTGATGGTACATGTATATCGAGGTGCTTCACCCTGCCGACTGTCATTGAAATAACGTCAGACGTTAAGATAATTAATATAATTCAAGTGTTTTTGAAGCACGATGAAGATGCATTGAACGTCTGTCTGGCTTCATGTTTGTGATTGTAGATGCAAATTGCTCGTAAGTTTACTTGTGTTTCTGTTCGTTCTTTCAAACAGGTTCTCCTGCAGGCGAAGAAGACCTGGATATATAATGTTGGAAAATAAATTAAAGCACAGACTGAGAAGTGATGAGGTTGACTGACCAAACAGACTTCTTGCATCACGGATTTATGATAGGCCTACATGGATATTTAGTTGCTCTCCCAAATGCTTGGGTCTATTTTTGCGTTCTGCTCTTGTTGTGAGTGCTGAAAAGATGCCATCTGATTCCAATAAAAGAATGTTGGACTTCTTCGGTGCGTAGCCTATACAGTCTCGTTGAGGATTTAAAGGTTTCTGACAACAAGAGAAGGATTATGGGATATCTGGAGTTAGGCTACATAGACCTAGGCTACATTCTACTCGGATGCTAAAGTGCCATCACGAAAATCGACGAGCGAGCGAGAACACTGCGGTTTCTTTTGATTTAATCTAAGCTTATTCATGAATTATTACAGCCTATAAGACTTAATATTACAGGATTATGCTACATGTAGCCGACGAGTGAGATATATACTTATATAGGCTACGTATTCGTGAAACGGAGACTTTTCTGACAATCCATGCAGATCTATTCATCAGACAATAGCCGCTGTTATGTTTGCTCGTGACGTCCAAGTCTTTTTTAAATATGACTTAGCCCTTAGGTCTATTCATGAAATAGACACTGTTTGAGAAGTTATCCTATTTCGGAAATAGTCGTGTAGCCTATTCTGACAAGTCTATAATAGGTCCTAGTACTTAGGAAAGCTTGTCGCTAAGTACAGGTCATAAGGAAACTGGAGGAGTGCTTTCGGCCAACTTCTGAATCCTGACTACAGTTGAATCCTATTCGTCGTCAGTCGTCACCGACTGGATCTAGAATGGCTGCGTTATTGTCGGAGAGTGTCCGGCTGCCCGTCCTTGCTTCTCGCACATCCAATACGGAAACATTCGCCATAGGTCCAAGTGTACTTCCGGATCCTCCATCAACGCTTTGTTCCGAAAGCTCCGCCGTAAACCAGGAAAAATCCGCTGCAACTTCTTTGCCAAAAACACGATGTGCTCCTTACACGGAGAACCTTCCACCTGTCTCGAACACTCCTTCAAAAGACCAGACAGTGCTTATCTCATCGTCCACTTCTTCTGGTATACGACCATCGAATGGTGTTAAGAACGAGGCGGATGAGACGCAGCTGGACGACGACTTGGACGATGAAGGTCTCAGGGAGCTTCAGACGGACTACGAACGACGTAGAGAGGAAAGGAAGAAGGAACAAGACCTGGCCGCCTTGGAGCGCCAGCGTCTAGAAGAGATCTTTCGGATATGCAGCGAGTACGTCGATCACAAACCGGAAGTGTCAAAGGAATCGAACAAATCAGCCGTCGACGAAAAGAGGGACTCAGCACCATCGTCAAGGAGCAGCTGGGGGTCGATTTCGAAAATCAAAACCAACGGTTCGCTGACGTCATCGGCGATTTACAATCGACGCTCCGATGACGTATTTGCGTCTAACGCAGATAATAATTGCGTCAGTGACGCAACGAAACCGTCCAATGGCAGACCAGAATGCAAAAGTTACATCATAAACGCACCCAATTCGTCCAATGGCGATGCACTGCCACTTCCGTACGCCATTAACGTGGCGAAAACGTCCAGTCGTGTAACAGGATCCGGTCCAATCCAGTCGCGACCGGCTGGAACCGGTTCAGACCGCAATGTCGTCGGCGGTAAAAGTTATGCGCGTATTTTGAAATTATCGAGCGATTCGTTGGATGTCAATAACTGGAACAAACCGAACGGTTTCGAAGCGAGGCTTTCGTCGAAGGATTCGGATCGAAGCGATGCGTTCAAACTGTCTGCCACGGATTTATCTGATGGTATCGACGATGATAATGTGAGTACGGATTGTTTCCAAGAGGAAACCTTTTCTGTCGGTTCCAGCGAACATTCTTTCCAGACGACGACATCTCCTTCAGTTGCGCTTAACGGAAATCAGAATCGATGCGATGGAAATAGAAGCAGGAATTCGCCGGGAACTTCATCCGATTCCGTATTTGGACGACAACCCAGAGATGACCGGCATCAGGTATACGCTACATATATATATATATATATATATATATATATATATATATAAATTATATAGACATAATATATATGTAGGCTACCTATATAGGCTATTTATATATACGTGTGTGTGTGTGAGAGAGAGAGAGTGTGTAAGAATTGCGATTGTCATGCAGCTCATGAATGTCTGCAGACCAATACTTCCCAAAGTAGTTCTGGTGGTCCGCGGACGGATTTTGGTTCCGGTCCGCGATCGCTCATTTGCCGCCGGTCCGTAAAGTGAGCAAAGAAACAGGCAATTTGTCTGGAAATCAAGAAATATAGTTTCACCATATTTCCGTACAAATTGAAGATATTTGCTTTGTGAATCCGTCTAAAATATAGGCCTAGTTCAGATCTTCTAAACGACTCGTTTAGGCTAGCATTTAAAGAGCGTTAAAGCACAAAATTGGCCAAATTGCGTTAAAATCAACTTTAAGACCTAAGGTCCTAAACGTTTGAGAAACACCGACCTATACCCAGAGTCTCAGACAGGCGCTTATTAGCTAAACAAGGGCAAATAAGCGCACGAATAAGCATGGGGGGATCAGGGGGTATAAGAATTCTTTCTCTCCACATTAGTGTCTGAGGGCAGCAGACGTTATCAAGAAAGACAGAACGTTATCAAATTGATACTCGTAAATGAGTAATTATGGGGAATTCTTCAAGCGAAGGTTAGAAGTCGTTTGGGCGGCAATTGCTCGGCCGTCTCACCAATAAACTTTGCACCCAGAATGCATCGTTGGTCAGTAGAATAAGTGTGATGAAATTAATTACAGTCCATTAGATTACGTGTGATGGTATAGATATGCCACAGGTCTGCAGGCATGCAACGCCGCTGCTCTCTCCGCTCAGCTGCACAAGCGGAACTTATTGTTCGACGCTCACGGACTGCAATCAGGCAGCGCCGTGCTTTCTCCGTGGCTGGCCCTGCGACCTGGAATGAGCTCCCTGTTATCCTTCGTCAAATACCTATGGCCTTTCTACTTCTACTTCATTTCTTTCTCTTCTTAAGACTGTCTTATTCGACCGGGGTTGGACTGGGAGCGCTCCTGAGTAGAACCTTGAAGGAGCGCTATATCAAATTCTTAGTAAATAAATAAATACAATAAATTAGGTCGTATATGCTACATGACGTTGTAGGCCTATATGACTTGAAAGTCTTGAATTAAATAGAACTCTGCAATTGTTTTTGACGTGACACTTATTACGTCACATTGGGACAGATCGAGACTAAACAGGTGCCCGACGATTTGTCACAACGTTTCTGAAGAGCATCACATTTGGAAGCAGCACTGATATTATAAATATAATATCTCGCTCCTGCATGTCATATAACAACACTGTACGATATTGGGATTCCTCATTTGTCTTTTATGCCATGACGACTGACTTGCATGCATGATAGACGTGAATCAAAGATCCGGTATTCAATTCAAACGACAATAACATGAAACGGGTTCTGAAAAGGTTTTCCCAAAACTTGCACAGAGGACATACAGTCCCTCCAAATTCACACCCATGCTGTTACCGCTGTGGAGGGACTGCCCTCTGTCTTGGAGCTTTTTACCTCTATAGGACCTAGGTTCGAATCCCGAGTCACGTACAGTTTGCATACAATACATCGCATTGAGTCCATTGACGCATTATACCTCGGAGTCTATATCTCGTAGGCCCTACGAGTGGAAATTCGCGCTTATGTTCATGTGACTGTGACCAATTTAACTGATGAGCCCATCGGTTGACCACAACCGATGATAATTCGTCGCAATGATAGCAGTCATTATTATTCTCAATTATTCTCAATTGCGCATCGCCTGTGCAGCTATAGCCTACCAATTGCGCCAAAACTAAACATTTTGCCTGCTGTCTGCATGACCTGTTTTTCAAGATGTAAATTGCCATGTCCTGCATTTAATCGGCCAATCCCATCTTGCTCATATAGCTTCTGATGATGATGATGATGATGATGATGATGGATGGTTCGTTAGGGGGAGGGTAGGTATGTCAACCGGCGATTAGAATTCCCTTGTTAAAACACCGTCCACTGTCAAACTCATGAGCTATAAAATAAATGAAATGAGTTGCCAATGACCGGACATTGTCAAAGGGGGGGGGGGGGGATGCCGTCGTTAAAAATTCATTCCCATGCCTCTATGGAGGGACTGCACTCTGTGCGATTTTTCTGAAAAAAACTATTGTTAGGAATAATAAATGAAAGGGGAATGAAAGGCTTCCTGGTGGAGACGGTCCGAATAAGAGAAGGGAAGATTAACCAACTTTTCAGTCGTACCCTGTATACATTATACATCACCCTGGTGCATCAAATTTACTTGACGCAGTTCACGGGTACTCGGATGATAATTTATGCAATGCGATACATGATGAACTGAACTTTCGTCATCTACAGACTTACAGCGAGATGATAACCGACTAGTCGTTGCTGTATAGAATATCCACAACAATACGTCCTTGTGTCCTTAAGTGCAGCAAAGTTATGCACTTAAACGTCGACGGTGCAATTGTTTGCATGTGCACTTGATATAGCGCCCCTTCAAGCCCTCTACTCAGAGGCGCTCCCGAATGCAGAGCGGACACTGCATCGGAGTTTCACGCCGAAGCGCTGAGCATTTGTGAGTGAAGGACTTGCCCAAGGTCCTTACGCGGCGAGGTGGATTCGAACCTCCAAGGCAAGGACGCCACCACTACACCACCGCGCCCCACAAATGGTTGAACCTGACGATAGAATCCATCGTAATCGTAATAGTGATAGTAATCTCCAAACTTCTAAAGCGCCACTCGAAAGCCAAACGCGCGCCACCAGCTTATTATTCATTCTGGGGAAATCTTCAGCGGCTCCAGTTAACTATAATATTATATTCTCTCTTGATCTTGTATTATTCACGAAATGGCGCCCATGTTATTTATTAAGACTGTACTATTATAGTCACTATATATACGGTTTGCATTTCAATAGCTATTGTGGGAATAGGCCTACTACATGCCACTCATACGTATGCTGCGGTATACATATGGTATGCATATGTACGAGCGTGTGCTGTTTGTGTTGATTCTGCCAAACACACTTATATCTACAAACTGGTTTCTGTTTTAAATGCTTGTGAAGAAGTCGGTCGAAGATGCGAAAGAGAGAATTCAGATTCTTCGGCTCAGAATCATCGACGTCAAAAACTTGGAAGAGAAAACTATCAACGAGATAAGTACACTGCAATATTATTATGTGAACTAGTAGACCTAGCCTATATTAATTTTAGATGCCAGTAAAAAGTAGCAAAGTGATAGCTTATTATTGTATAGCACTTTTGTATATGTATACGCATCTCTTAACACGCTGCACACAAGTGCACGCACGCACACACAGCACATACACAAAACGCACACGCACACGACCATGTTATGGATCTAAGTAAGCGCTTTTTAACATGTTGGTTTGAAATGCAACTGCTGAATAAAACCGAATGTAGCAATGCGTTTACGCAATGGAAACCTCGTCCAATACAGTACAGATAAACTTATGAAGGCAGAACGATAGCCTATATAGACTCGAGTTGAAAACGAAGAGCAAATTGAGCAATATTATTGCTCGAACTAACTCTGACAGGCAGCCATAGGTACCAAGTGTTTTTGGTTTCATTTTCCAACCCTCGGTATACGAGGGCGATTGGTCAGCCCTCTTTCTCAGCGTCTGACACTCCAATCGACAGTAGGCCTACACGGTTAGTTTGATGGCTATAGCAGAGGGTCAATAAAGAGCCTGACTCGTGCCGGAAGCACTGGCGGAACCGATTGCTTATCCAAATAGACCTATACAAATCTCGAAGCAAATTTCTGCCTGACGGGATTTGAACCCCCAACCTCTCAGGTGATAGTTTAGTTCGCTAACCACTGGACCATCGCATATCCCTCTATTATAGTTGATATAGGCCTCAAGAGCGCGGCCTCTGTATCATCCCACAGGCATTAGAGAGCAATAACCATCGCCGATCTGATCGACTCTATAAATTGGAACACAGACGTGCCATTATGTATCGACCTTTCCATGTATATATAATTTATTATATATATATATTATATGTTTCCGGTCCATCCGCTCCTCCATCATCCATCTGTCATGGCCTACAGTTGGCTAACTTGGCTCCTATCTGATCTGAATTCATGTGAAGTATGCATTTTCAAGTGATCTGTTTTTTCTGCTTGCACACTCAGTCGGAGTTGGAGCTGCTGCAGTGGGAGTATAAGACGCTGATCGAACAGCTGCAGAGGGAGAAAGACAGAATGGCCGTCATCAATCATCAACAGATGGAGCTGATCTTCGAGGCGGCAAAAGAAAGGGAAGAGGTCAGAGGAAAACCCGGATGATCATACACCAATGACCGTTCAATTAACCTTATTTTCGTCAGAAATGTAACATAGGGTCAAAGGTCAAATAAATAAAAGTAAGGAAAGGTAAATTAAAGAGTTTGAAACAAAGGTGTGACATAAAAAAAATTATGATAACTTTGATAAAGTGGGTTTATGGGATATCATAAATTAACGTAAGGAATGTAAAATAAACGATGCATGACAACATAAATAAGCGAGGCCATTATTATAGGAAAGCTGCAGTTACGTATAATTATAGTTTAAGGCAAAGTATAAGAAATCGATAGTTTACAACATTATTGTTAGATGATGGATAGATATTGTGCGGTTGATTCTGCTTAAAAACATTTCTGAATTTGGGCATTCGAGTCTTCTATAGAAGAAACGCTATATAAAAAACCAGTTAGCCTACTGTGTATCACCTTCACCATAATCATCATCATGATCATAATCGTCGTCGTCGGTCGTCGTCATCATCATCGTCATCATCATGATCATCATCGTCGTCAACGTCGTTGTCATTATTTCGCATCATTGTTTCAACGGTCCATTTATCGACCGTGAGCGCATTCGATATAGGCTATGACTTTTCGGCATTTTTCGGTTAGTATACTAGTTTCCCAAATCCAGCACTTTTCTTCACGTCTGATCCAAATCCTATTGTTTTCGTTTGCATTGTATTCCTTGCAGCATTTTCCTTTCTCTTTTGTTTCTCTTTCCTTCGACTCTCGCATGCATTCCGCCGAGATAACAATCGTGAATTCGTCTGTTTTTAGGCCGAGGGGCAAATGGATTCGGAGCGGCGGAGGTTGGAGGAGCTGGAAGGACGCGTGGAGGAGACGAGGAAGCGATGCTTGTTGATTGGAATCGATCCTGATGATGACGTCACGCTGAAGGAATCCAGCCTCGGTGAACTGATCGTCAGGGGAACAGAGGAGGTGGAACATCAGCGCCGTCTCTTCGATGACCTTGAGTTCCATCTGCTCGAGGTAAATACAAGGTTTCAGTTGCGTTGCCATAGGTTACGCAATAGATCGATTAATAAATTTCTCGAAAAATCAGTCAGTCAGCCAGCCAGTCAGTCAGTTAGTCAGACAGTCAGTCAGACAATCAGTCAGACAGTCAATTAGTCAGTCAGTCAGTCAGTCAGTCAGTCAGTCAGTCAGTCAGTCAGTCAGTTAGTCAGACAGTCCAGTCAGCCAATCAGCCAGTTGACTTAACTAATAAAATAACTCAACTAACAAGTAACAACCATTATAGGAAATACAGGCCTACCACATACTTAAAAACTAGCCTAGTAAACTATACGTGTTGAAACCATGGTTGACAACAATCTTTCCTAATATAAGACTTAAGTAGACCTATAGGCTAGTTAGTCGATTTAGCAAGCAATCAACTTATCATGTTTACAAGGTTTCTTTTTGATGTTTCATGTTCACAATGCGTATTCCATCTTGCTGCTCAAATCATCAACTGCAGGCAGACTTCCATGCTGTAGAGAATACTGTAATATCCGTCAGCCCCTAGAAACAACAGCCTCATCTTATAATAAGCAACTTCCACTGCAGGCTACCTGAGAAGATCATATGGGACGACCACCTGTTTACAGCAGACATGTTTACGAATGCTATTGACAACAACAAAGGACCTGTCAGAAAGACATTGAGAAGTATACGACTAGCCTATACGTGCTCACTGCTCAGTGGCTGCGCATAATATTCCTCTGCATGACGATAGTCTCGTTTCTACATGTATATGACTGCACAACAGAATAATAATTGACCTGACTTGTTTATCCCACGAGTTACTCGATCAAGATCCTTTGTCATCATTGGACCCTCTCTATGGAATGTCCTTTATGCTTACACCATGCGTGGGACTCTCCTCTCGGTGTCATTATTTATCTAAAGTTTCTCTCTTTTTCTCTTGAGTTTATTGCGCTGGGAAGTGGGAACACTAGGCTACTGAATAGTCATGACTGTGAGCGGCGCTATAGAAATTACTCATTAGGCCTATACGTTACATTACATCACCCAGCCAGGGCTCATAAAACTCGCCAGGCCCCCCCCCGGGCATTTTTGCCCGTGCACCTGCCCCACGTCTCGGAGGGGGCCTGTGCAGGGAAAGATAAACAGACAGACTTACTGGATAATAATTCATGGCATGCATGTGTTTATATGTATGTATATGTATGTATATGTGTGTAGCCTATATGCATGCATGTGTGTGGTTTAACAGATGGAGACGAGGAGGGAGGAGGAGCGAGAACCACAACAGCGGAAGTTAACAGCGGAAGTCAACCAGTTGAAGCACAGCTGTTCTCTCGTCGAGGTAAAACACACACACGCGCACACACGCACGTGCACATATACACATGCACGCACATACACACGCACACATATACACGCGTACGCGCATACACACGCACACACACATATCGTTATGCTATACTTTACCCTAGTATGCTATATACTTTACTTTACTATACATCTCTATCTATATTGCTGGCCTATACTATAATATACTATAGTAACTATACTATGCTATGCTATGCTGTGCTGTGCTATGCTATGCTATGCTATGCTATACTATTCTATACTATTCTATACTATAATATACTATACTATCCTATGCTATGCTATACTATCCTATGCTATGCTATACTATCCTATACTGTACCATATACCATACCATACCATACTATACTATGCTATGCTATGCTATGCTATGCTATACTATGCTATGCTATGCTATGCTATGCTATGCTATGCTATGCTATACTATGCTATGCTACGCTACGCTATACTATACTATACTATACTATACTATACTATACTATACTATACTATACTATACTATACTATACTATACTATACTATACTATACTATACTATACTATACTATACTATACTATACTATACTATACTATACTATACTATACTATACTATACTATACTATACTATACTATACTATACTATACTATACTATACTATACTATACTATACTATACTATACTATACTATACTATACTATACTATACTATACTATACTATACCATACTATACTATACTTAACTATTCTACACTACACTACACTATACTATAGGCTACTGTACCATACCATACCATTTTACCATACTATACTATGCTCTGCTGACAGGAGACGTTGCTGCAATTGATGGAGCAGAAGTCGAGTCTCTTAAGTCAAATCAAATCGGATGTCATTGATCTGGAAAAGGAGCGACTGATGTTAACGGAAGACTATCGAAAGGCAAGAAAAGATATTATCCATTTCTGTGAGGTCAGAAGTCGTGTATTACATTACTCTGTTACGCGATCGTATTTTAATCTCCAGTGGTGTCTAAACCGTCACTCGAAATCCAAGCTCAGGGCACCAGCTTTTTCACGAGCGCTGTGTCTATAGGTCCATAAGAGTAGTCCGAAGAAAGTCGTAGTCCGGTTTCGAATTTCGGATGTGAACTGCGTGTAATTAATTTTCAGGCAATGTGTACATTTTATTGTTTTGAATACATTTCGCAATCTACGGTTTGGCCTACGCTGAGCACTGAATATGCCTACGTCTATTAAATATAGACTGCAGTGTAGGCTATACAGGGCTGTCTGCAGGTCATTTTCCCGTATACTAAACACACATTTTTGTGAGGCGAGCAGTTCTGACGGTACGAACTTTCTCAAATATACGGCTCTCCGAAAATTGCTGCCTGAGCTAAACCGAATAAAAACACGATGTGTTTCAATCCTACAAAACGTCGAAATGAACTTTCACCGGCCGTTTATATACAATATACATGCATACTTGAAAGTAGAGGCCTATTGTGTATTAATCCAGTAAAATGAACATTGTACTTATTCAGGAAAAAAGGAAACTGTATTGTCTTCTCAACGGAAGTGGTGTCAATCTTGGCATCTCGCCAACCAATCAACTGTCGCCTGTCAACGCCAATCCCTTTCAAGCCTCAACCTACAAGTCCAAGGTTGGTAGAACAGCTTCAACAAATAGTAGTGTAGGACCTATTCTATACAGCTTACACAAACCTTACACTCACAGCCTATATCTGTAGGGCCTAAAAAGGATTTTGACCCTTATTGATTGATTGAAACTGTTTTTCAATCACAAGTTTCACAACCCAGCAGATAAGCTAAAATACGAAAGTCCCGCTTAAATATATATATCTCGCCTATCATGCCTACGTTCTACTCTGCTCTTAAGAAGTTAAGACTGTTCTCTTTAGCAGTGTTTGGGTCGGGAGCGCTTCTGAGTAGAAACTCTTGAAGAGACGCTATAGGGCCTATATATAGCCTAAATGTCTGAAATGAATGAATGAATGAATGAATGATTGTCCTAAAGCATTTAAAGTGCAGCTGGGGTCAAAAGGACAAACCATAGTTCAGCCAGGATACACCTTCACGGATGACAGTTTACGGACAGCCAATTAAACTCAACACAACCTATACATGGGCGCCCGCACATAGGGGCAAGGGAGGGCACTTGCCCCCCCCCCTGGAAAATTTAAACCTATTTTTCTCACTACTACTTTTGGGGTTTATAACAAATTTCTTCGCATTAGAGAATTTAAAAACCTACTTTTAACAAATACTTTTCGATTTTGTAAACAAATTTTCTTGCAAAAATAAGCAATTCATATTAGAAAATTTGAAAAGTGAAACTGAGAAATTTACATCAAGAAACCTCTATGAAAAATATCCATGCATGTTCTTAACTCCCGGCTTTGCATTTTTTGACCTCATGCTAAAAGATTTAACGTTGACCATCGTGTTTTGCCCCCTCCTGCAAAAATTTCTGCGGGCGCCCATGAACCTATAACTTCATTTGAAGAAGAGAGTGGATACGCTGGTATATGTTCCGCATTCGTATAATCAATGCAGTTTTGCTACGTTGTAAATTGCAGGTAGCACAGAGAATCGATGGATCGGAATTCAATGAAGATGCAGCTGTTGATTGCGACGATGATGTTCTTCCGACGACGCCATCATCGACCACAAGTGTTCTGCAGAGGCTGCAAGAACTAGAAAACCGAGATCCGCCATTGCAGGCATTCGCAGTAAATAGTAAGATATCGATGTACAACATATAGACAAAGATCGTTTTTTAAAAGAAGTCATATAATTTTTTAGAAAATCAGAATATGGTCGAAATTGAGCGATAACAGGATTCCTCATTCTTGATGGTGTGATGTAGGCCTAATGTAGCCTAATGCAAATCTTCGAGAATTTTCCAGCGCCCACAAAAGCCACGTCAGGGAGACCAGCTTTTTTTTATACCACTGGCGCATAATTCTTATAATAAGTCTCGTTTATACATACAACGATGCAAGAACATAGGTTGCACGAAGCTTTGATGACTGTTGATCAGTGGAAACCATTGTCTGCTGAACATTTCTTCCAGAAGATCCTGGAGTGAGCGATGGAGACGATGACGTAGGAGTGGCAGACGACGACCAGAGCTTCCTGTCTTCGTCGTTTTCAGTCGATCGACTCAAGTCCTGGCTCGTCATGGATCAGTCGTCCGAATCCAAAGCAGGATTCTTCTCCGGATCGGACGAAGGAGCGAGTGTCCGGAGTATGGAGGAAGACCTGGACCGGCTCTTGTTGCAGAAGTAGGTTCCGAAGTAAATCCAGACTGCATGTGCTCAAGCCGTTGTGTTTTAGACTTCCTAGTCTGGCTTGCATTAAAAAGTAAAAGAAAAGCAAGGGTCCCATGGCCATAATATTATGGGATTATATACAACAGAGGAGAGACTCTTATGTCTGACTCTCGTGTATATAATATATTTTAACAGTCCATGCATGGAGGAATCACATAGACCTGCACGTATTCGCAAATGGGTCAACATGGACAATGATACAAACCTTAAAACTTAACCAATCTAACTTAACTAATCTATTCCATGGTACTAAACTTAACATCAGTATTGTACACTTGTTGCTGAACCTGAAACTCATGGCTTTATAAACTTTAAGAGCTCTTCTTTGTCTGCTTACATGTGTCGGATCCTTCTGTTATCATCCACAGGTAAATCAATATCTGCGATAAATAGGTGCTTTAAATTCAAATTGTTTATCTTATTCCGACATAATCTGAGGTGATTCAGCTAACATTATGTCTGAAATTGTTGGTTGCGCTCTCTCTGTCTCTTAGTTACGATCGATATTCGTTTGGCACCGGATGCAGCAGCAGCCAATCAAAAGAAGAGATCGATGCTGCAAAAGAATTCAGCATCGATCAACAATCGACCAACGACGATGGAAATCATTATGTGAAGAATCGACGATCAGCAGCAGCAGCTGAGGTTCACAGACATTCATTCATCACAATGATCACACAGTCAATAATATGCTAAGGCCATGGAGTGCCTGCTTCTGGATTTGTCCTTTTCACCATGCTATGGCTGAAGTCATGAATTCATCAATAACTAATTCTTTGTCATTAATTCATTGTCATTAATTCATTGTCATTATTCATCATCCTTAATTCTACATCATCAATTCATCACCAATACTTGTTATTCATCATCATCATCATCAACAACAACAATTCATCATTATTAATTCATCATCATTAATTCATTGTCATTAATTCATCTTCATCAATTCTACTTCATCAATTCATCACCAATACTTGTTAGTGATCACCATCATCAATTTATTATCATTGAATTCATCATCATCATCATCAATCAATTCATCATCATCAGTTCATCATCATTAATTCATCATTGATGTAATCATCAATACCAAGAGAAGTTATGTTTCTCATTGGATAGGGTCCAATAAATGGAGCGTGGAGATGGAGCCGAGCAGCAGCAGCAGCAGGTGCAACAGCCGACAAAAGATCATCACATCCGACGGACAATGGTCCAGCGACAGAGACTGTCGTCATGAGAACAAATCACAAAGTCCAGGTAGATGCCATTCGAATTCGCCAGCATCATCGTCATCATCATCATCATCATCATCATCATCATCATCATCGTCGTCGTCATCGTCGTCAACCATCTTGCCGCAAACTTTCGTTTATTCATCTCAGGCTAGTAATTATAATCATAATCATCATCCACATATTCTTAACCATAACTATATAATTATGGACTATATATAGCCATGGTTTTCTCATCACTTCAAATAGAAAAACATCGCAATCGTCATCATTTGGCAGGGGCGGATCCAGGGGGGGCAATCTTTCGTTTATCCCCCCCATTTAGAAACGCCCGTGTATCGTGGGCCCCCCATTTGGTTTCAGGAAGCTTAAAATTTGGTATATTTATTGATGAAATGGTGCGATTTTCCTGTAAAAAAAGGTCATCAACTTTTTTGGCGGATGAAATGGTATGATTTTCCTGAAAATTTGGCCAGATGACTAAGAAAAGGTCATCAACTTTTTTGGCGGATACGAAAACTTTTTTCCCAGACCTAAAGCCAACAATTTTTTCCCAGACCCAACCCAAGAATTTTTGGCCCCCCCCCCGTCCAAAGTTTCTGTATCCGCCCTTGTCATTTGGCCTATAATCACCGTCGTCATCGTCTACCAGACCAACAATAATCATCATCTTTTTTATGATGACAACGATTACCTTTGCGATGCAATGATGATTTAGCTAAGATGACAATGAATCGAAATTTGCAACAACGACTACAAGCATAAAATGGTTTTCTCTATCTTCATTTCAGTCGCGTCCAATGACCCGCTATCTTCCGGTTCGTGGTTCCTCTGACCTTGACCTTCGTCAGTTCATCGAGTCATCGGGTCACCGCATCGACGGCAACCCTCACGTCCACGTGACACCCTCGTCGTGCAGCGGTCACCTCGTCAAGATGGGAACGAAGTTTCGACTGTGGCACAGGCGCTGGTTCGTCTTCGACCGGACGCGGCGCAGCGTCATCTACTACGCCGACCAGTCAGCGAAGAAGGTCCGAGGGTGTGTCCTCTTCTCCGCCATCCAGGACGTCTTCGTCGACCACCTGAGGACGGTCCGAAGTCCGAGTCCGAAGCTGACCTTCTGCCTCAAGACAACCGTCAAGAACTTCTATCTGGTGGCGCCGAGCGCAGAAGCAATGCGTATTTGGATAGACGTTTTGTTTACGGGCGCCGAAGGATATCAGGGCTTCAGCTAACCGTCGGAAAGTCACCGGTTCAACTGCCATGGGTGACTGTATACTGTCCAGCTATAGGTCATATGGGTCAGGGTTGAGAAGGGTGAGAGAACTGCTGTAGGGGTTCAACTCCTAGTCTTTCTTATATAGGACCCCCATAGTAAATGTCTTCATTGCACCCTCCCCCCCCCCAACTCCACATAAATCAACGTTAATTGACCCTCAGTTATTTTCCTACAATTCGCCTACTGGGATTGAGCCCAGGTCATATAATAATTATATAACTAGGCCTACATGTATGTTAACAACCTAGATGTGTTGGCCGTTCAGATGTAAACTGATCCGTCTCTCATTCGCCTTTCACTGTCACGTTGCGGATTAGATTCTAGATGGTCTCCGGATTGTGGGGGGGGGGAAGATGTCATGAATTATTTTGACCTACATCTTTTCCAGGATGCGCAATTAAAAATCAGTTGTATTTGGTTCGGGATTCTCGCTGAGGGGAACTTGTCGGCAGTCTATTATAATCTCAAACTTATTCTTCAACACAGTATAGGTCCTCGATTTAAAAAATGGCTGGTGAGGTTGAGGTAGGCATACTACTGATCAATCGCTGTTGTTGGCTGCAAAATTATAGCCTGCGAGTCTTCTTCGAATTGTGAGATCAACAGTGAGAATAACTTTTAACTGTATATGTGTGTATATGTACGCGTTGTTACACATGGCTTCAACCCAGAGATGTTGGATAATGAATTGATGACGGATGAATGATGATAATGATCAGGATGAAGATGATGGATGCTGATTATGATGACGGTGATGATGTTAGATGATGATGATGGATGACGGTGATGAAGATGGATGATGATGATAGATAATGATGATCATGATGATGACGATGGATGATGATGACAATGGATGATGATCAAGGGTGGTGAAATAAGTCACTTGATGCTTAGATTCAATAAAAAAAAACTATGGTTACAATCGTCATGAACAACATGGTAAAACTTGCTACCCGTTCTCAACTTCTGGATCAGCTAGTGCAGGGGTGTCAAACCTTTTTAAGTGGCGGGCCAGTGTGATCATCTTCTAACAAGTGGCGGGCCAGTGTGAACATCTTCTAACAAGTGGTGGGCCAGGATGTCGAAGTTCCTGAGCAAAATTGGCTAGTGATTTGAGGAGCCTCGGGTTTTGTCAGCCAATTCCCAGAAAGTCCAAATATCGCGAAAAGATCTTGATTCAATGTACCTTCTTAAATTTTGACAACATTTTAAATAATTTTGTAATCTTTAGGGAAGGCTCCACGGGCCAGAAAAAAATCGTCGGCGGGCCAGCTCTTTGACACCCCTGCGCTAGTCGAAGCAATAAATGGAAAGAACACAATACGCATAGAAGAGTACTGAAAGGGACTTTGCTGGAGCAGCGAAACCAAATTCTTCCAATTTGAAACACCCACAGATTAATAGATTATAATGCAGTATATCGATCAATTATGAAACACAGATATTGTAAAGTAGTTTAGAATGTTTTAGCACAGCAGCTTAATGCTGCAACATCTAAACACTGCAGAAACATTGAAATATTACTCTGAATTGCACATTTAATAAAAGCATGAGCGCCCACAGATAGTTTTCAGGCAGGGGGGCCAAAGCACAAAGATCACGGCTAAATTTTTAGCAACAGTTGAAAATGCAAAGCAGGAATTAATGAATTAAATGGATATTTTTCAGAGGGTTCTAAATGAAAACTTCTGTGTCAATTGGTGTATCATAACTGCCTTAGTGCAAATAAATTTGTTAAAAACAAAAAAGGCAGTTAAAGTAGGTGTCAGTATTTCAGGAGTGCCAAGTGCCCCCTCTTGCCCCTATGTGTGGGCACCCATGAGCAACTGTTTTTTTTAATGAAAAATTCAGGCAACAAAATCAAGTCTAATAAACTACATCATGATGTTAAACTTAAAACTTATCAGATCTATTATAATTATACACACACATTATTATACACATATGTATCAGTTTATAAGCCTTTTCAGAACCTCTCCAGGGCACCATAAACAGGAGAAGTCGTGAACTGCATGGACCTAACGATATCCAGAAATATAATTATGTTGCAACTTATATACATACATGTGTATTGTGTATGTATATATATAAACATACATTTATAATGTGTCATATATACACATATACACAATCAGGCAAAGGTGCTGACTCTGCTGAGTGGGGTGGGGGGAAGTGAGTCATCACCAGGTCCAGCCAAGTGACTAAGATTAAGTTCCACATCACAGATTAAACATGTTTTTCCAGTTCTATACGACTCTCGGAGAAACCAATTTCAACCATTTTCCAACTCTGAGGAATATATCTTAAGAACATCTGTCACCCCCCAAAAAATTATCCACCTCCAGCAGTTGCACCTCTGTACCCTTGTACGAGCTTGTACATGCGATGTCCATGTACACCTCTGTACCCTTGGACGTGCAATGTCCAATGGTCTATGTACACAATAGTGCATTGGTGAACACATAAGTTGTCTACAGCAACATTAAATACAGTGCAGTGTCAAAGTCGGTTGCTAAAATCTAACGGATACAACGTTTAACACAGCACTTGCCAAAACAGCGATTGGCCAAGCTATCAAACTGAACACAATCTTCTTCGCTGATCCAACTTAGTCTGAGCAGCAGGGCATGATTGAAATGAAGCTGAAAAGTGCATCATTCTAGATCAATGTCTGTCTGGTAGCAGCAAGTACTAATATTAATTATCAGAACAATCACAGATAATATTTGAACACAATTTGGCATAAGTTACGTAGAAAGCATAAAATATGCAGGAAAATGTACAAAAAGTTTAGGATGGCCACAAAAATTTCTGGGTGTTGGCTACAATCATAGACGTACGGGAGATTTCAGCAGTGGGGGGTCAAAGATTTTACTTCTGCCCGAAAAATAAATCTCATGGTGGGAAATACTATTTTTCCCATACAAAAAAGTTGAAATATGTTGTGAAAAATACTATTTTTTCGTATTTTCCCGGGTCTGCTTGCCAGAAAAAACAGACTTGCCCAAAATTTGGGGGGCATTTGCCCCCTCTAGACCCTGCCTCGTACGCCTATGGCTACAATGCCTATGCTGAACACATGAATGTTTCTGTGGCAATGGTGACCATGTTGACAGACAATGCTTCTTAGAAATTAGGGTACTAAAGTTTCTAAAAGCTGGCAGCACAAATGAGGATATTTGCTGTTGCATTCAAATGTAAATAACTGAACCTAACATTATGAGACTGAGTTCAAGAAGATTTTCAAAGGGTGTACAACTGTACACTGTACAGTACAGGATGTTTCTGACATCCGAAATTGCAGCACTGCCTTGTCCCTTTAGCCGGTGAACTCTGTCTACCTTTAAAACACAGACAAAAGAAAAACTAGTAAATGCAATTTATACAAAAGTCACAAAAAAGCTTAGGGTAGACACAAAATGTCAGATTACAATTTCTTTCGTAACACTAGCCTTGAAATCACATAAAACACAAAATTTATACCACTTCATTGAGAATTAAGAGATTCACCTAAGTAGATATCACAAACACCAAGATCAAGGGAAATAGATCAAAGAAAACCACAATAACAGAATCACAATAGAAGAAAACAAAGACAAAGATTTTAAAAAAACCGAAGACCTCAACACATTGTACGGTGGTCATCGTTGAATTGCGTGTTCGTGCCAGCAAATACATTAGACAGATATGTGTTCATTGTTCATTGTTCACCTGTCAATTCTTCTCTTTGGCACTGTATCCTCGTTCAGTCGTTTCATCTGCAACATTCTGGTTGCCATCTGTTTCAGCAACCTTGTCCTCATCTGATTTAACACCTGTTGGATCAGGCAGTTCAACATCCGAAGCTGACGAGTCATCATGATGGATATCCAGTTGCATTGCATCTTGCGAATGGTCTAGATTCGGCTGCAGAAAGCATTCACAAAATTATTTGCCATCTACTTCTTACATTATATATTCAAAAATTTTAACGTGTCATGCGATCTAAAACATCTGCTGCATGTATGTATGCATGTATGTATGTATGATGTATGCATATAGCACCATTAGAAAATGTTATGTAATTCTTTAATGCACATAAATAGAAAACTATAAATTTATGAAGAAATGTCACAACAATTGTGTGAAAAGCACAAAACTCACAAATCGGTTGTTAGTGGCAGCTGAGCCGCTACATTCGACACCTGCGTTGATTTCTACATCATGACTTCCATCGACAGTGCTTTCGTTATCGTCATCGTCGTCGTCAACATCGTCGTCGTCATCGTCATCATCAACCAGGTGCAGCAGCTCCAAGGCGAGGCTATGACCAAATTGTTCGTCAGAAGTGACAACAAGATCCTGTTCTTCCATTCGATCGTCTTCAGCTTTCATCCATCTTAGCGCCTTTCGAAAAAACACATTCATTCATTCATTTCGAGAATTTATATAGTGCCTCTTCAAGAAACCTACTCAGAGGCGCTCCCAGCCCAGCCACAGGTTAAAAAAAACCCATACATGTGTCATGCCTACAGCTAGGATTCAGTGTCTGCAGTGTTAAAATAATAACTTGGCACAGTAATAATAATGATAAATGACAACCTGACCCTTGGAGGATCGTAAAGAGACGCTATGGGATTGTAACCCACAGATTTACAACCACTGGACTAGACTATCAGGTATCGCAGTTCTATAATTAAAATGCAGTAATCACTCAGAATTTCTGCACAAGAATTCAACATGAAGTAATAATAATTAGAATAACAACAATAATGCTACTTATTTCAAACTCGAGAACAAATAAATGGGTTGGATTTTTAAAATGTAAAATGGACCGATCTCTACCTAACACAAGAGACTTATAATTAGTAATTGAAAAATGATAATTATTCTTACATTGTTGAGTTGGATGACTGTATCATTCAACGATAAATTGTTGTTCAATGCAGATGAGCTGTGAGGCGTCGACAGAGAACTGCCCGAGTCAACGCCTTCCGCATAATCAAAGTCAACGCTGAGATCAGTTTTCTCAAGTCCACCTGCAAATGGTCTTCCTCCCGGCTCTTCAGAAACGCTACATCCAACTGAAACCTGCAAGTTTAGCACACCACCAAACCATAGAAAAGAGACACCTTAACGTCCATATAACAAACATCGTTCTGCTAAAACATAGTATGCAACATAACTCCACAATATAATTCAGCGCTAAAACCTTATGTCCTCTTTATATAACAATATTATCATAACCAAACGAAATTTTATGACCACAGAAAACAGGTATGCCGAAGACACCGCTATGATTCAAGACGAGACCCACGGTAAAAAAAACCTTCAGCAGGCTGCTGGCGATCAATTCCTCTTCTTCAAACTATGTTGCAAAATCTTCTACGATATCTAAGGCACTGCAAGATGCTGAGGTTATCATGCGCTGCAGACTTCAAACTCTGCACTCCCATCATTGCCCAATGCCATCTCTTCTAGTAATCTGAGCAATGCTGGTTTAATTTTGTAATTCATTGAACTACTTTATTCTCAAAATCCTTTAGGTTATAATACAGACTTTGCGAGCTGATGCCACATTTTCATACAATCAATCAATCAATCAATCAATCAATCAATCAATCAATCAATCAATCAATCAATCAATCAATCAATCAATCAATCAATCAATCACAAATTTATATAGCACCCCTTCAAGATCTCTACTCAGAGGCGCTCAACTTTAACATACAAATAACAAGCTAAGCTTAACACACACACACACACTTCAGATTCTCTCCATAGCCGCATTTCATATCAAGAAGTTCTCTCAAGGTGCTAAATAAATGCTCTGAAACAATGTACGTGCAATGACATCTACAGGTAGATAACTCACTCCATCAGTCGTAGCAATCCTCTGCTCCGGAAGTTCAACTGCGGTTCCCTTGGTAACGATGTCCTGTATCGCAAGGAGCGCTTTCTGCCTGAGGAGATCAGTGGAGAGCAACTGTAGCTCTTGAAAGAGTCGTATCAAGTAATGTGGACAGTGTTCGTTCTGCGCAACGAGCGCCTCCACCTCACTGTAGATCGTCTCTTGCAAGAAAGTAAACGAGCTGCGTTCATATGATGTGCCTGGAAATCTGTTTGAACGCAAGATTAAAAATCTTTCAACGCAACCGATGTTAAGAAACACATTTAACTGATATCAACAGAAGTTCTAATGAACCATTTTACTACAAGATGACTCGATTAAACTTTCGATGATCTGATTAAGTTTTGGATGATGTAATTTAAGTTTTGGATGATACAATTTAAGTTTTGGATGATGCAATTAAACTTTGGATGATCTAATTAAACTCTGAATGATCTAATTAAACTTCGGATGATACAATTAAACAAAAGACAATCTGCTTAAGCAATGAACTTACACAAGTTCAGTTGAAACACAAAGATGACCTATCTTTTAAGACAATACAATTTAGAAGATGACCTATTCCAATACAGTGACCGATTTCCACATGCAATGACCTAGACACCACCTGTTTCTACTCCTTATCACACCTCCTGTGCTTAGAATGCATATGAGTCAAACTATTGATATCAACAAATGAATGACTTAAAGTGATTCCAACCTCTGTGCAGGGGCACTGCCTGCACGCGCGCTCATGTCATTAGCAGATGCAGGCTGATTGATGGCCGTGAGACTGGATGTTGCCCCACCACCAGATGAAACCAAGTCGTTTGAAAGTCTGTTCTTCACATGATCAAACTCAGGAGCTCTGACGTGTCCAGCAAATTCAGAGGTTGAAAGATCATCTGCAGAATTAAGGACAGCAGGGTAAGACATGCAATTGCCATCCATACAAATGAACTATATCAACACTAGCAAAGATCTTCAAGGATCATTCAGCCGAGGTAAAAACATGACTACAGCATTCGAAAGACTCAAAATTTCTTCATCCGATTTACATGGCTTCACGATCAAATGATTGATTCATGTATTAAACTCAGCAGTTCAAACTCTGGACCTATCAATCATCAATCAACTATCAAGCCACAGAAACTGTAAACTGGAACCACCCCGCACGAAAATAATATAAAGACTAGTTGGCAGCTAATTAAAAATTACAACATAAATGCAATGATGGGATGACTTTAAATACAATCTTTATGAACAACAAAACACGAAAAACTTATTAACAAATTATACAGGATAAAAGATCAGCAAATTACATAAAATAAATTTAAGTCACATGGTTATGTAGGGGGTATATTCAGTGCCCTGAAAGCAGAAGGTTACCACGAAGGGACCCGGAGCAAGCCCTTCACTCGCATTTCCTCATGCACTTTGGGTGTGAAACACCTATATTCAGTGTCCGTACTTTAGTCGAAAGTGCCTCTTAGTAGAAATCTTAAGGGCTGCTATAATAAGTGCACATACATACAACAAACTGAAAACTAAAACCTTCTCACAAAACAAGTGACCAATAAATTAAGGAAACACAAATAAATCATAATATTATGCAAAAAAAGTAAACTAAATGAAAGGACAAATAGACAGAAGAAGAGAGAAAAAATATAATTATTGCAGCACTAAAAAATGCATCTAAAGACTGGTGCATGGAATAAAAAGTTCGTACCGTCATTGTTCACCCGAGGTTCCCAGATTCTCCGCTTACTCAGATTCTTTTTGTATTGCTTCTCAGAATGTGGAAGACTAGAATTGTTCTGCTTCGGCTGCATTCTTCCCAGACTGCCACAGCCCATCCCGTCACCCCATTTCCTTACGAAACAAGTTCCCGACTGCGACGGATTGATGCGAGGCATTTCTGGAACTGCACACGTCTCGAAGTTGGGAATCCCCATATCGCTAGCATGGATTGTTTTGATTGGAACGCTTTCGTCTGGATCTGATCCATCCTTGACTGAAGATACAATGCTGGGATAAGAGTGAAGAAGTGGCACTGGTTTACGCTGACCAGGAGAACGACGCTTGCTTCTCGGTAGGGAACGAAAACCCGGCTGACCAACCGTTTCATTCTCCACCTTCGAAGACTCGGAAGAAAGTGACGTTTTTCTTCCAACCAACGGAAAGTGACCTTTCCAGCCACCACACAGAGGATCCTGACCGAACGATTTTGGAAGAGGCTTTACACCTGGTGACTGGGAATCCCCTTGGCCACCGCCATCAGCGATTCGTTCCCTTGGAGTTACGGTCGTCCCTCTGGCGCCACCACAGTTACTCAGGACCATCTTTTCAAGTTCGTTAAGTCTTTCAGACATCGCATTCTGGTTGGAAAGCAGCTGTAGGAAACACTTGTTGAGTCCGAAGAAGAGCTGGTTGTGCTGGACCTGAGTGTCCTCTTCCAGAGAACGCTTTCCACTCAAAGAACGAATGAGAGACGAAACCATGCTCTTCATCAACTTCATCTCGTTACAAAGCGCAGACAAACCACCTCCACCCTAAAACAAAACACCTGACTGTCAGAAATGTGCAATTGTGCATGTACAGTTGTACACAATAGAACTTCATTGTTTTGCTGTCTTTGGTTTGGCACTGTGTTATAATATTCATGGTTATGTCACTTGCCAAGGACAATATGAATTTTGAATCAATGTTCTTAAATCCATATCAGAAGTCATGTTATAAAATTAAAATACCATAGTTTTATCGCTCCCAAAAAGAAATACAATAACGCATGATCAGATTTCACACTAGCATTGTTCTGGGATACAAAAGAAGGACCTAAAAGGACCAGAGCCCCTCTGAGAAGGCCCACGTATGTACCAGAGCTGCTACAATAAGCTGTTCATCAAAGTGTATTGAGACATTCTTTGTAAGTCTGTATCAGAAGAAATATTTTTCATGGAGCAATGCTGAATCTTGGCAGATTTAGTCTGAAATAACACACACAGCAACTATAACAATTCACAAAATGATGGTCTCTGTGCATTAAAATCAAAGTGCATGATAAAGCCTTTGTTGCGAAAACCAATAAAATAAAGGTTAAATCTGGTAATGAGACATGAACTCACATTAGCCGTCACATCATCATCATCCCTATTGTAAACATTATTCTGATGTTTCCTTTGATGAGTGAATTGATTCTTTCGTATCATCTGCCGATTGCTCCCCATCATCCTCCCACCTAAACCGTGCTCGTTAGCATTGCCTGAAAACAAAAGAACCGCACTGACAAACACTTTCACTAACAGAAGGTTTCCACACAGCTCTGAGCTAATCAAAGGTATAGGGCTATCTCCTGATATTGCACAAGCGCAGTAACTTGGTACGGGATTTGCAAATTTATTTTATATCTCTTACAACTATTCCTCAAATTGCCCTAATAAGTGCCAACACAACAGTAATTCAACAGTTGGGTCTTTTAGTGCCGATAACAAAGCTCAACAACAAAGTGTCAATTAAAAATGAAATATTAAAGTTCAAATCCAAAATGTGTTCTAAGCAAGTTAAAGACATTGTCAATCAATCACTCAGAAAGACAGTTTCGACATTAGTCATTAGATGCGCTAATGAACTTACAAAGCCTTAATTTAGCGTCTTTACACAATAAGTGATAATTTATCCAAGCAATGGCTTGTTGTAAGCAGATAGTTCGTCCTTCTTTTATTGTTTGGCCGTATGTGTTGGCCACAATTTGACAAAGAAACGACAAACAAATAAAGCAAAGGAAGCTTTAGAATGAACTGATAATGCTGCAAAGAACATTTTGCAGCCTATATAAAAAAAACATTTGACTGGAAAACATGTCAAAATAATTACATGTAAACGATGCAGGCCTGTCCGGCCTGTGCCTGTGTGCAAGATGCTGTGACATGTTCTGTGACACACGTCGCACTCCTGACACAGACAGGCTGTTGATGATGGGACGAACAATTCGACTCGTGTCACACTCGTTGTCAATGCAGTACGTGCCATCTCCTCTGTTTGCGTCGTCACCATTGGCAACCGCCTCCTTCTGAAAGTTGGCATCTGTACACACTGAAACATCAGCCATACATTTAAATTAGCAATTTACAAAACACCTATTAAAAATATTAGTAAATATTGGAAACATTACTATTAAGACAATGGCCAGGAGTTCTATAACTGTTCAAACTGTACAACAATCTGCCAAACTGAATTGTCTAGTAAATATGTTTCACATTATTAAATGCTCAGATAAACACATAGAAACATACTTTCTGGTGAGTATAAACATACATTCTGGTGACCATACATTTATAACGTTAATGCTGAATTGCCATTTAAGTGCAGTCCTGTATGCCGATGTCTTGGATTAAGTAACTCTGAATTTTTGAGGTGAGTACACAATGAAAAACAAACTTTTTGGGGAAAAGAAATTCTGGCAACCTTTAAAAAATGTTTTTCGACGATTTTGTCGTCCGAAATACTTTCACACATTAATCATGATTTTTTCCTGTGTATACCCATTTGGTCTTTGTGAAGTGAGTATACACTGTATACCCGTGTACAATACCCTCGTGTGCAGAAGTGAGTACACACTGTCAATTTTTCATGGAGGTGAGTACACGCTGTATACCTGCGTATACCCTAGAGTCGCCAGAATTTCTTTGCCCAAAAAGTTGCTTTTTTTCGGTGGTATTGTGTACTCACCTCAAAAATTCAGAATACAGCCCTGGTTATGAAAAAAGACACTAACACTTGAGAGGCAGAAACCTGCGACGAAAGCAAGCATTTGGCATCGAAGAATTCTTTGTGACTTGGCTTCTGATGGCATCATCATTTGTGCGAGAAGCATCTCCAAATGCTTGGCCCATTGCGCCATCACCACCATCATCATCCGAATACTCTTCTTCATCATCTACTTCTTCCTCCTCTGCTGGCACCATTCTGTTGTTGGGACGACCTTGCAATGAAAATGAAACGACCAATCTGAGCGCACGCTTTGAAAACTTGTCATGCAAAACAATAATAGATAAATCATGAAGAACTCACTTTGATATGCAGAGTACTTTGATTTGACATGGTTACCCAGCAGTCATTATGAGCAACGCCAAATGTACAACTACTCAAATGCCAGCCGCTGATGGTGCGAGCGTTGTCACTAGATAGTTGTGCTATATAAATACACAAATACTTTATGATTCTGCCTATGATGATGCCATTTTCATTACTACAGTTGTTCAACACAGTTACCATTACCAACCACTGCTACCTCCTCAACCACCACTGCTACCTCCTACTCAACCACCACTGCTACCTCCTCCTCAACCACCACTGCTACCTCCTCCTTATCAACCACCACCAACATCATTGTCACAATCTTCAGATTCATCACCAACATCACCTTTCTTTACCTAGACTTTCTGCTGTTTTGCCTTCATCATCAATGTCGTCGTCATCATCATCTTTGTTGTCATCATCATTGTCGTTATCTTCTTTGCAACTCCTGTTTTCCATCTCCCCCACGCTCTCGAGATTACCGGCGGTTGATCCGCCCCAAGTCGCCATTGTGATATCCTCACTTGGACTCGCCCTGAACAAAACAACAATCTTCAAGCCATTAATGTCTTCACAACATAACTATATAACTAACAAAGGGTAATGTAATCTAACCTAAAAACCTGTTTTTATGGTGTCATTATGAAAGGCAACACATCATAACCACAATAGTTGTGATCATCCCTATATTCATTCCGTGCTAAGTTGTGGAAGGCCAGAATACTCGTCGATACTCGACCTAAAAAACTCGTGATATACTCGAGTATCTACGGTATATATCAAAATTTCCGTAAAATACACTTCTTTACATTAGTCAGTCATGTGCAACTGTGCATACAGTGTTTCTGTAAGGTAGTGAAAACTCAAAATAATAACGCTCTTGATGCACACATGCATAATCACATATATGGACCTTGGGCAAGTTCTTCACTCACAATTGCTCAGCGCTTCGGCGTGAAACTCCGATGCAGTGTCCGCTCTGCATCGGGAGCGCCTCTGAGTAGGGAGAGCTTGAAGGGGCGCTATAAAAAGTGCACATACAAGCAATGTGCTAAAGAAATTCCCATCCAGGTTCAATGTTCATGACTGCTATGTACAAGAAATGTTACAGGTAACTGGTCAACCTGCACTGGTCTGATCTGTTGGAATAGGAGACACTGTCGCTCTGTGTCACTTGGTTACGCATGTTCTGCCTCAGTGATTTGTCTTTCTGCATCATTTGCTGCAGCTCCTTTTTCTTCTCAAGCAGCTCCTCTCGTAGCATTCTCTGCTGCCTCATCCGCCCGTACAACTCCTCATTTGAAACTACAGCTAAAAACGGATCGAAATAACAGACAAATAAAAGCTACAGCTTTGAACAAAATCCTCATTTGATGCAACAACCACGTGTTTAAACTACAGCTATGAAAAGGCTCAACAAACTCATAACTTTGGTCAACAAAGTCACACTTCGAAAGCAAATTTGAAACGTAGATAAGAATTCTCATTTGCAGTTAAAGCAACACAGAAACTGCCCAGCATAATACATTTAATTGAACTTGTTTAAACGAAATGTGACAAATACGAAGCAAAAGGTGCCTTACTCTCTATTGGATCTTGAAACTTGACCTGCGTCGATTCTGAGGTCATCTTAGCAGCTGAACTGACCATTGGTAGCGGCAAGCGCTTTGTGGAACTGTGCTTCTTGGACGACTCATCCATCACTTGGGAGGTCATAGCAACGTCCGATGACCTCGCTGCAGCAGCAGCAGCAGCTTCTGGTTCCTCAGCATCCACCGGTTCCTTGGTAAAAACGTTCATCTTATACTTAGAACAAAATTCATCTTTAAAATCTGTAGTTCTATAAAACAAGAACTTAACCTTATGGAAACATTGGTTGATACTGAAAATTTATTATGCACATTCAGGGACAACGGTTGCAGTAGAAAATTATTAGAAGCATATTTAGACCGTTAATTTTGGCCATTTTCTGTATCCTCGTGGTTTCCATGAAACGACACCATCCTTGGTGAAACATATACAAGAGCTTCATTGAGGTACTACAATGTTCACATGTATGTTTTGGCTACAACACATGACGCTATAGTTACAAGATGCAGTATCACATGCCACATAACAGAGTGTTACAATGCATGACATCCCATTTCATCTCATGAAGCACCAACATTTCACATAAATGATGTGATGCAATATTAGACCACACTAAAGTAACAATATTGACGTGCACAAATGTAACATGTATTAAATACCTTTGGTTGTGTTTCCTGTATCCTTTCCAGCTCAACTTGCAGCTCAAGCAGACGCTGATGTTCCTCCATCAGCTCGCTTAATTCCGCCTGCTGTCGCTGAAATTTACCAACCACATCCTCTCCTCTGCAACACAATTTAAACATCCACAACTAAATTCCATGTAGTTGGACATTACATTTTGCTATTGAACAAAAATATTAAATAATGTAGTGCTTAAAGTGAATTTCACATAAGAATATAATACAATTAAAAAAAGAAATAAATCAAAAGAAACAATACATGAAGATTGCCAAGACTCTGCCGCCTCTAATCTAGATTCAATGATGTAACAACTTGAAAGCTTTATTATAATCCAAACTCTTATGAAATAGTTCAATTTCTTTAAGATAGAAGACATTATATAGCACAATATCTATGATGAGTGACAAAATGTTATGCGTGCATAAGTTAGAATGCTGCTGCGAAAATCCTTGTGCCACAGCCAACATATCTTTTTGATTTGGAACCGTAGTTCTGAGGAGTTTCTAACAGGCAGGCAAATAGATGTTACCTTTAACCTTTTGAGCATCAAACTGGGTTACCTTTCTTCTTCTGGAGAACACGACGTCACAAGGTCCTTGGGAAATCCCAGCATGTTGTCCGCTGTGCCAGATGCCAAGTCTGGTGACTGACGAACAAGAACCACCAGTTGTTTAAGGTTATTCAGCGTCTCTTTCGTCCCAATCAGTTGCCTACATTTGAACAGAAACCAGATATGCATCTTTAACTTTAATGTAACAAAACGCTGTTAACACAAACACAAACATGCACTTCATACATAAATCATGTACATCCCATCACCAGCTCTTGTCAAAACTATATAGTTAGTATAGTATAGTATGCAGTGTAAATACAACACTTTGTGTTATGTATACAATTATACATATATATTATAAACAAATTCATTCATTCACGACTTTCTGTAGCACCTCTTCAAGGGACTACTCAGAAGTGCTCCACACTCTAGCAGGGTCAAACAGCACAGTTTCAAGTCGAATAATAATGTTTGAACAGTAAGAGCCACCCCCTCCCCCCCCAAGAAGCAGACATGGCTCCTATGAGAGTTGATTGCAAACCACTGGGCCGGAAAAGGCTCGACTCTGTATGTTTGTACGACTGTGCGTGTTCATGTATGTACTTACGTATGTGCGCATGCACCAAGTACATATGCATTCAATTCTTGCATTTGGCTATTTATATAAGCACCTTTTAGCAAAGGGCTTGGAGAATTTCACTACAGGTAAAGTCAGTTACAAAGGATGCTTTGATTACCTCAGCCTCTCTTGAAGTTGTGCACACCTTTCATCTTCCGCGTTTTGCTCTTCCAGTCTCTTAACCGTTTTCTTCGTTTCAGATCTGCCTGGACTCGCTTTTGCATCCACTTCTCCGTTTCTATTCTGACTTTTTCCAGCAATCGCTGAAGTTGCACTGCCACAAAGGAGTACCAGAACAGAAAAGTTTAACAAAAAGAAGCAAGTTGTAAGTACTAATTGAGGTAGGCAAAAAGATCCTAGAGTTTGTAAAGATCGGATGTTAAAAGACCAGACAGCCTAACACTGATACCATGGCACAACAGCATCCATGGAATAATAAAATTAAAAACGATAATAGTAATAATAATAATAGCAATAACAACAATAGTGATAATAATAATAGCAAAATAAAACACAATGAAATATAAAATAATAATACAATCCTATTCAAAACAATAAAAGATAATATGGTACACAAGAAAAAACATAATCAAGGAAAATTGTTAAAACTAAAAGTACAATCGAAGAGATAATAATGCACAACGATTCACCGCACCTGGCATCATTTTCACGTCTGTAGACATTGCACTGTGGGCTGAGCATTGCAGTCCAATCATTTCCAACAATTGTTGGTTCAAATGTGGCATCTGATTCCAATCCTGCAGCAGCAGCAGCAGCAGCAGCAGCAGCAGCAGCAGCAGCAGAAGCTTCCCCTGATCCACGGTGTTCCCCACCAAAAAGAAATTCTTCACTTGTCTCATAAAGTCCCTGCATCGCATCAGAGCGCTCATTTGAAATCTCCAATTTCCTACTAATCAGAACATTAAAATATAAGCAACACCCCCAGAAGCACCACAGAAGAAATGTACAGACAATACATTCAAATAAAATTATTACACACAGGCATGAGTGTGACACTGTGTGTAATGTAACAGTGTAATTGTAATTATATACAGGTGTCAACTTCAACCACATTCTCTTCCCATCTAAGGCATTCCTAATTAGCAGCGTTAGAAATTTTCAAAAATGGTCTGATAAAACAATGTATGAACCTTATCGTGCAGAGACATTCACGAAACTCTGAGCGATTTCCAAAACATCACCAACAAAGTACCTGTCTAATATTATAATTAATAATATAAACAAACAGATCTGTCCGAGGATGTATTATGTACCGGTAATGTTGTTTTGTAAGAGTCATGCACAAGCCCCAAGCGCCCCATGAAGCAGGGTGGTAGGTGTGACGCTCAGCAGGATGGACACTTTGGACAGCAAAGGAAGGGAAGGACAGGAGGGATGAAGGGCTGGGAAGTACAGGAGGAAGGAAGCAGAGGGAGAGGACTTACATCAGTCGAAAATCACGTGACTACGAATACCTTGATATTTTGAAATAGTTTTTAACCATCTTAGGAGGAGCAAACAACTGATAAATAATAATAATAAAAGTGAATGACCTGCGAGTTGGTTGTCTTTCTTTGGTCCAAGCCGCCTCGTCAGCGAAGCCACCAGCAAACTGGTTGCTAGAGAATTTTCCACCTCCATCACATCCTAAATCCCTCACCTCAACTGCAGCAACCGAAGCCAATTCTATCACAGAAAACAAATGACAAAGCTTAGGATTAATGGCTTGTTGCAAACAACTCTCATGGTCACATCTACTTCACAACAACACATATTAGACTTTGAACATCATCAAGTAGGTCATTATTATTGTTATGCAATCAAGGACAATGAACAATAGAGTGAAGGACTTATCCTAGGTTTCTACACTATAACTGTTTAATGGGAGACTAAAACCTGTGCACACTGTTAGCATTACAAGGCAGTTCAACCAATTGGCAAAGGTATTTCACAGACAACAATATACTATTTATATCCACCTTTTATCGCCAACATGTGCCTGGACATAGAAAAATGTCTTTTTTAATTTCTTGATATCACCATCACCACTATCACATCCATAAAAAAAATCACCAGTATCAATATGACTATCACTCCACTGATTTTGCAATTCCTATGGTCTTCCTGTTCAGTTTCATCATCATTGTCGTGATCATCACCATCGTCATCATCATCATTATCATCATCATACAAACATGCTGACCATTATTAAGAAACGATCTCTCCATTCGAAGCGATTGCAATTTCTTCAGCATCTCGTTCATATTGCGTTTCTTCTCGTCAAGTCTTCTCAGTTTCTCCTCCAGATGATGCTGCTCCTGCCGACTCAAATGCTCCACCACCAACTGATCGCGTCTGTCCGCAGAGTTGACTCGGTCAGAAGAAGCCTGCTTTACAAATACGCACATCAGCTCTCAATACAATACCATCTTAACACAATTTACCAACTTGAAACTCATTTAAGTAATAGTTCTAAGTATATCTCCCAAGTCCCACAGTTATCTTCTTCTGATAAAAATTTAATTTAAAATTGATGATAAAAGAAGTTAAGGAAGAAAATAAACCACTAAACTCATGAAAGCGTGGTAGGCAGATGAGAAGACAGGGTAAACACCCTATGGCAAATTCACTAATAGTTATGATACGATGGGATGACGAGCCATAGACTCTTCTGTCACCTACGTTACACATACACAAGCTAAGCAAATCACAGCATACGAGATCAATATATACTTCACTGAAACAGGACCAAAAATAGCTGCTGGCATTCATTAAATAAACCCTCTAATTCATCCCTGCACATTGATCTAACTAATCCTGTTAGAAGCTTTGAATGTATTGATACAAAGCAAAAGTCAAGTAAGAACACATCATCAAACTAGCCTAACCTCTTCCTTAGCTTCACATATGTTTCGAACATATTCCTGCTTGCCATGTACCGATCCAGGCACATCTTCCTCTTTAACACAAGTCCCATCCAAGGACCTGCAGCTGAGCGCTGGTCTCGTCAAAAGACTGGGATTCAACGACCAAGAAGCTGAAAAATCAAACCAAAATAAGTCTAAATCAAAACAAAACCCCGAGAACAAATAGCAGCTAAAACTAAACACACATGATGAGACAGATGCAAAGTGTAACATAAAAGGAAGTCAATGCCATAAGTTACATACTTGGCAAGTTACGTAATGAAAAATGGCATTTATAACGCCCACAGTACTTACTAGTCAATAAAACTGAGTTACTGAATTTGGGAAAAAAAAGCTAGGAGGCAATATTTCTGCAGAAACAATGTGAGACTAGCGATCTCCTCAAGAACTTATCAGTCGTTTATATAATGTTGAAAAATTTCAATTTTATTATTCTGCAATGAGTTTGTCGGCTTTATGAAGACATAAATTTATTAAATAATAATAAAAATAAATATAAGTAAAATCATGAAAATAATAATTCTAATAATAATAATAATGATTCACTTGGCTTGTAGCGTCTCATTCCTTCGTCCCATGATGTACAGCTTTTGAGATCAGCTTCCGCTCGATTTAACTCATCCTACAACCAGTCACAGTTCCCAGATACACAGCAATGTACATACTACCGATATAATCAAATCGTCATTCATTCATTCATTCTACGGATTTATATAGCGCACCTTCAAGAAATCTACTCAGGAGCGCTCCCAGACCAGCCACAACAAGAGAAAAAAGACTTGAGAGATTTATGAAATTAAGTTTGATTAGTCAACCATGATATAATTATTACTGTAACCTAGTAATAAAATAATAATCCGATAACAATCCCTCAATCCCATTATAAATAATCTAACAATCTCATAATAATTACGTAATCCGACCGCAATCTCATAAACCAAAATAATAATTTTTAGATAATTCTACTCAGCTTAACTATACAGATGCATTTTCTCAATAAAATCACGAAAACATGCGTAAATAAACAAATAACCTAGCGCAGATCAAGCAATGACTTTGATTTCTTAAAACCTGTAATTCAAGACACACAATAATTTGTTGCATAACTTTAGACAGACTCAGTTCTAACAAAAAAAACTGTTGCTAACTTGAGACGATAGTGGACTCGGCTGTTGCTCTTGCAACAACCTGTAGAAGATTTCGTGCTTCTGAGACATGAAAGAGAGCACTTCATTCCGTGTCTTCTCTGCATCATCCATCTGTGGATGATAAATCAATCATGTAATAAATGTTACTGACGAACTGTTCAAAAAGAAATACCCTCTACAGTAACAACATTTTCATATGTCACTTAAAACAAATATCTAGATGGAGCACTTCCCAAGTCACAGACATTCACCTATGGCTGAAATATAAATATCTGCCTGAAAGCAATACAAAATTTTAGGAAGCAGAAGGGCGGAAAAACACACACAGGCAAGAGCTAAAGAAATTGGGAAAACATCCCATAATGATGACCTGAATTGCTGACCATATCCTGTTAACATAGATCACCATTACTAAGAAAAATCATCACAGCCATTATCTTCATCAAAATGGTCGCTACAGATGTTATCAAGTGTGCTGTTCATTTATTTTTAGCGTAATATATAAGTACACACAATTCTAGAACAACTCTCATTACAAATTTATATATAAATGTTGTTGCAAGGGCACTAAAGCAATGCATTGTATAACAGCGAGTAATTAGTCAGTGAGCAAATAGTTTTTTAACCAAACAATACCAAAACTTTCAGACATACAATACACACTTTACACAGTCGATGAGAAAATGACTCGAAAAATAATAGATTATGTCAAAGCAAACAACCACCAAACGACAAATTGCACCTGTTCATTGTCTGAAACACTGGAATTAACATCTTGTTCTCTTTCTGGTTCCTGATCATGCTCCTGTTCCTGTTCATTGTTCTCTGCATCCGAATCTTCTGGTTCTTCGAATCTACGGCCTGAACCTTGGCGGGCCTGACTCTCTGAGTTACGAAATGCCTAATAAAAGAAATAATACGAGGCAACACAACTAGGCTTAATGATAGTTGTAAAATTGCAGCGTGAAACTCACACTACGCCCAAAATAGTCATACACCTATAATATATACAGGGTTAGTGGTCCGTGAAAGCATATACATAAACATATAACTGGTTATCTACAGCACTTTCAATATACCTCTCAAGGAATCAAGATATTCCTTACTAACCTAACAGAACAGAAATCTCTTGGAACATGTTTCCAACCACATCAAGATCTGAACCCTCAACTTAAGTGTGGACCGCATTGCAAGCTAGCAACTATAAATGGACTTCTGGACACCCAAATTACATTACTTTATATATAATCCTGTTTAATAGCAATTTATTTTAATTAAAGCAAAGTTAAATGACTAACAAGAAGAGTCTGCAGCATGTTCAAACAGAATTCCTCCTCTTCCTTAAGTTGTCTCACGACAGATGACAGTTGATCAAACTGTTTGATGCCTTTCTACAAACCAACAAGACAATAATAATATCAAATATATATATGGGAGGGAATATGACAAACAGATGTAAACTTAAAAATTATTAATCACTATTGATAGGTGTCAGGACAACAACATGCGGTCCAATCCAATCTAAATCAAACTTCACTCTTCCATCCTGAAGACTATTACTTCACCTTTATTATTTATAATACAAACATCAAACACAAGTAATGGTCATTTCGAACACAAAACTGCAGCCAACAATAATTGTTTTGATAGAATTAAGAGAAGTCTGTGATCAAACAGACTTTCACACATTCTTATAACCGAATTATCCTGAGCAAAAGTTGTGCATTGAAACACACGACAAGACACAGTGTCGCCATTTTTTTAACAATCCAATGCCATGATCAAACGTAAGCTATTCGACAAACTTCTGCCATAGATATAACAGCTCAAGGCAGTGCCTACAAGAATCATTGCTATTGTTTCATGGGAATGGTCTAACACAGCCCTTTTACATAAAGACACAAGCGGCCACCATTGATTGGATCAGCAAAACAAGCTACTTTGATCAAACATATTTTACTGACATTGCATCATGGATTTGCTGCCTAGTTTTGCTAAACACAAGATAAGACTAAAAGAGATTAAATAGCAATGCTTCACAGATAACTTCCTGTGACATGCATAATTACAACATGAATCTAGATAATTTCAATAATCATGCAGAAAGAAAACAGCGGAATTATACAGAAGACCAAATATTCTCATATTTATGGCAAGACACTGACACAAAAATCCGAAGGATACAGATTCGATATCCACTAGTTCATGGTAAATGTAATTAATGAAAAGTAGAACAGATTGTGCCTTGTACTCTTGCTGAATCTGTTAACGTCTGTCACTGGACCATGCAATCTAACTGCACACTTGTCAGCTTGAATTAATAACCGATTACAATTAATATTACTATCATTAAGCACTACAACTAACACTATTACTAATATCATCATTATCATTACCATTACCCATTAACTTACAAGTAATTGCAATTGTTATTGTTATTATTATTATTATTATTTTTTTTTAGCGCCCGAGGTATAAATGATCCCTCAGGCTTTATACAGAAGACCAAATATTCTCATATTTATGGCAAGACACTGACACAAAAATATACTATTATTATTATTATTATTATTATTACTGAATGTACTTCATTGCCACTCACTGCATCAACTCGCTTGCTACATTTCTCGGAAGCTTTCAACGCCTGGCTAAGGCAAGCTCGCAGCTTAACGAGTCGAGTGACGAGATAATTGCAATCAGTCTGGAAAAGAAAACAAGAAACACAACAATAGAATCAAATCTAACCTTGTAACTTCTACAGACCAATCAGCGGCACACTAACATCAATATTAAATCTGATCTATCACAGAGAAGCAACCATATTGCAGCAATAAGTATGGCAGTTCAAGAGGAATATACGCATCTCTTTCTTTATGCTAAGGTAGGTATGACTGGTATGTGGAAACTCGACTTTTAGCTTTTAAAATTACCTTTTTACTGGCAGCAAAGGCTCCACCAACAGCACCAGCTGCTTGCCTTCTGGAAGAATCACAGTCCTGCGTCATCTGACTGTGATCATCCTGCGCTAATTCCAATCTCCGATTCGTGTTGCCGCGCTTCTCCAGTTCTCGCTCCTGATTCCGTTTCTTCACCGGGTGATGGTTTTCCGAGCTCAGACATGGGCGCCAATAATTCAAATCCTGAAACAAAAAAAAGACTGTCGGATGAAAGCATCAGTGACCAACAGTTTCTGGCGTCACACATTTGACATCGACGAATAATGAATGACCTCCATTCCATTGATCATTCATGATTTAAAAGATGCAAGGGCATTTTCAGTACAAGTTGTATTAAAATAAGCATTCACATAGCACCTTTCAAGATGCTCTGAAGCAGTATTTCGTTGGGTTTCTTGAGATAAAGACAAAATTCAACAAAGAAATTGGATAAGTGCTCTCTAAATGTGTTGCTACATTAAAAATTAGATCTGACATGCATCCAAAAGCCTCTGGGGAAATCTATAATTTTTTGGCTATTAAAACAGTATATACCTCAAATTGTTAATATATCAAACCTACATAATCTTCTAATTCACAGAAGTGTATACTATAACATGTTTTGTTGACGTCAAGGCTCTGTCAAAAAATGTCAACATTTATCAAAAGGTTCCGTGGCCAAAAAGATTTGAAAGAACGGTTCTAAAAACCACAACACCTTCATCTAGGAGTTAATAATTTCATAAACTTTTTCACCCTGTCAATTCAAATAAGTCATTAAATACAGAATAACATACTATTAAAATGAACAGCTACCATTACCATTCACACAAAAAAATAAAATAAAATCTTGTCGCATCTTGTGATGAAAAATACAATGAATTAATAATATGATTTAAATTACAATGATGAAAAATACAATGAATTAATAACTTGATTTTAATTACAAAATAAACAGTAAAATAAATGCAACACATAATTACTAAATTATTTGGTCGATCATCGGGATGCCTTGAGCCGTATCTCCGATCACTGTTGATGCCATCTTTTTCTTCTGCGTCATCAACAGGGTTCAACAAGCCACATACGCCGGACACGTTTCGGTGATCTGGTCCATGGCGCTTTGCTTTGCTTGGTACTGGTTCTGAAGAAGCCATTCTCAACTAAGCTGAAAAACCACATATACCCTAAATACAGAGCCCGCATGAGTTTCGTGTTAAGAAGAATGGCAGACGCCACGGTAAAAGCATCGTATGGTTATTGTGACTGACGTCTCGGTAAATTGTAAACAGTATGGCCGCCAACGAATGCAATAAAATTAGAGTGCCGCCTATGGACGATATCGCAACATGCATCCCAACATGCAAAGCGTGAGGGTCGGTTAGGGCTCAGGTTAGGTGTCGTGAGGGTCGGTTAGGGTTAGTTTTAGGGTTAGTGCAGTCATTCTGATGAAATTGAAGCGTGCTTTAATTTTCGCGTAAATATTGGGCCGTATGTCGGGCCGCTCTGTTATGCACGCATCTACGGCGGCCATACTGTTTACGATTTACCGAGACGTCAGTCACAATAACCGCATCGTATCAAAATATTTAAATCTCATGTATCGAACTGTAGTCACATTTGATACTATAGTTTCGCCGTCACATGATTATCTGGGTAAAAAATGCAGGCTCAAAATAGGTGTGCTTAATGGAAAACCATCTGGCTCAAATAAATGTATATTTGTTACGCAACGCAACCGCAACATTTTGGACCAATTACATTCGTTTATAGCATCACTCCATCTGCAACTTAAACCCTCAACTTTGCAACCTGCGGCACTTAGGGGCTAGGGCTGCTCACGTCGGGCGCCACATAATGAATATCAGCTCATTTGACATTCAGAAACTTCATTTGTCAAAAAACGTAAACCCACTTGACCTGCAGCGTTGTCAAAGGCAAACTGACATATATTAAACCTACAAATTTGTGCTTTGCAAATGAGAATTAAAGCATTTATAATAAATTATAATACTTCAACAAAAACAAATGAAATCTGTAGGTTCTTTAAGACCTTTCCGTCCGGTGCAGTGGTGGCGCTTTTCGTTGTAAACATTTACAAAGCATGCAGCGCCATCTATGAGTTGACATTTTTCTGCTTATTAAAGGATTTTTAAAAACCTGTGCTTCGATTTTTTTTACTAAGCTTGATTAAATTCACAATCTAAATGTATGAGTCCTTCCATACTCCATATAGCGATCATAAGGCTTTAACTCTGCTAATTTTCAATAAGTTCACTGGTTCACAACCCTCAGAATCTCAAATCAGACAATGGGCTACAAATCCCAGAACCAATAATGAGGCCTATCTTTAAAACCACTAACCTACAAGTCTACAACTCCCAATAGCATATAGGCGTAGGAGACGGGGGGGGGGGGGGGTCCAGAGGGATCGAGGGGCAAATTTCTCGTTTGTTCTGTGTTCCGTCCAGCTGATCTTCTCCATTCTTCTCCAAGTCCACATTTCAAACGCTTTGATTTTCTTTAGGCTATGTCTTCTTTTCTCATGGTCCAGGTTTCGGAACCATAGCCTACAACACCACACTCCCACTAGCCTATATATGGCCTAGTGTTTTTATCATTCGTTTCTTGAGGTTTACTAGCTTATTATCTATGATTTCATGAATATCAACATCACACGGTATATTAGGCCTACTGGCATTATTCCAAGTTTTACAGGCCTATTTGAACAGCGAGCGAATGATGAATTTTTTTTATGCAGCATCCGTTTCACACACCCAATCCTGATTCCTCCACTTTCCTATACGTACCCTAACGTGCATGGTCTGTCCAATCATCAGGGCTTTTTTAACGTGCAGTTGTACACAAAATGTGCAGTTCGAAATGGATTTGCGCTGTTGTAGAAGCAATTCTGTAGGCCTACAGTTAAAACTAGCAAAGAGCTAGGTCATTGTCCTCCGATTGGAAGTAATTTACTATGGAGGATGGGAAAGGAGTTGTGCAGTTCTAAAAATTCCTTTAAAACAGTCCTAGCTGCCATCCAACTGCCTGCTTAGTGCCTAAAGTCTCCGGATCTTGACCTCTGCCGTTGTTTTGAATGAGCATGTGAATAAGCTAGTTCACTTTTGTGGGTGATATAGAAGTTCTGAGTTTACAACTACGATAGCCATAATAATTATGTCAGTGCCTCTGCGTCATTTTGACGAATATTTACACCTGAATGTGGAATTTGCTCAGTTAGGTGCTAAGTTTGCGTACTGGACTTAATCTTCTGGTTTGCCAAGATCATTTAGGATGTTTAAAATTAATGGTATTTTGTTCGCAAGTCACCTTGAGCCATGTGACTGCGTCTAACCATCCTTCTGATGCGTGGTCAATAATTCATGCCTGGCATAAATTATATGGACCAGTGTACGCCGCCTGTAGCAGTGTGTTTACATCCCGGTGGAGGACGGTCAACACGATCCACCGGAGTTACCTCGAATGTGTCACGAGATCCTTCTATCAACTGAAGCGATGAATGCCTTTTTCATCAAAAATTTCTTGTGCCTCGACGATTAGCCGGAAGTGCGTAACCTTTCAGCAGTGAAGTACTTCTCGTCACCTTGTCAATGTGTTGCAAACGCTGCTACCTATCGTTGCTATCTAGGCCCTACTCTTTTGATGCGCCTGGTCCAGACTCTAAATGTCACCCATCTATGCCATCATTCTGTCAAACACTCCTGAAGGGCCACTAGGCCTACACCAAATTCCTGTAATAATAATATATTATCTGTTGATGGATATCCTTTGGTTGGTATAGATGAGCGCGTTGGTGCGTGTGTGAGCCACCCTCGGTGACTCTTTCAGGTTCATTCATTCATTCATTCATTCATTCATTATTAGAATTTTTATAGCGCCTCTTCAAGAAACTACTCAGAGGCGCTCCCAGCCCAGCCACGACCAAAGAAAAAAGGTTACTGTGCATTATTTATCTAACTTATGTAAATACTCATTGTAATTACTTTTAACATCATGCTATAGGTTAGCACTTAGAGCACCTCTGAGTAGTAATCTAGAACATACACTATTATAAATTATCTCAATGAATGAATCAAAGTGCAATGCTTCAAATGTGTGCCCCTTTCTCATAAATGAATATGTAAAGAGTTCTGTTGGCAGTAAATAATTATTATGAGGGGAATCAGCTTGTGACGGAGTGACTGGATGCACTTGAAGATCTTCAGTTCAATATTCTCACATATCTTCCCCCAACGTTAAATGTTGTCACTTAAGATCTGTGAAAATGAATAAATCCTTTCACTAAAATCTGTTGTCAGGTAACCTCCACACTCCACAGTTTAAGTAGGTTGGGAGACTACAAGGGCTTGTGAAAATAAAATTTGTTAGTTTAGTGAAGGACAGGTATTCCTTGAGACTGGAGGACTTTAATTGGATATGTAGAATTGTAGATGGTGATTGCAAACCTTCAGAATGAACAGCACATGGACATCTAATTTTTTGGAAGAAAAACGCTCAGTAGTTTCACAACTTGCCTTTTACTTTCAGCATTGATTGGAACTAGAACTCAGATTTGGACTGTGGAATACAATTTCCATGGTCTTAGAAAGGTTAAGTAATAGTGTATCATTCTGTTTCTGTAAGTTCAAACCTTAACATTGTTGAATTTTTAGTTTCCATGCCAACAAGAGTATTTGTGGGACAAGAAGGTTGGTAGGCCTATCAGCTGCAAATTTGAACAAGATGTTGATTAGACACGTGAGTGTGAGGTCACTATCCATTACAATGTAGAGACTGGATCGAATGCCAGAGCCGTAACAATTGAAGCAAGGTGAAATTGAAGTGGGGTGAAATTGAAGTGAGGTGAAATTGTGTGTAAGTGTAAAATGGATGTACAATTTTAACCTATCATTTATAATTATATGCAACGAAATCACAAATTGAAGTTGGCTAAGAATAGCATCTCAATATGTATCTTATTTTCCTTATTTTTGCAGTACCAGTGTATCACTATCCAATGACTAGGTGGTAGTTGATAGACCTATGCATTTGCAGATTATGGAATTCCTCAGGGTTCTTACTATATGGGAAACTTATTACCATAAGCTAAAACATAAACTAGTAACAAGGCAAGCACTGAAAGAGTGAGCCGTAATTGTCACCACAGAGAATGCAGTTAACATATATGAACTGAATAGTTTTGAACTGAACAGTTTTGATAAACTTGAGGTAATAACACTTAAAACAGTCAACGTCATCATGTACATTTGCAAGAGTATTATAGAAAACAGGTTGAACAAATCAATCATAAACGTAATTCATGCCAAAGACAACAAAAACCCACACGAATAGTTACTAGACAAAGTAATATGAAACCATAACAATTTTGAAACCTAACAACACTTAAAAATACCAATATATGTTACATGGAAATAACGTAATTTAAGAATAAATCAGGTTAAAATGCAACAACATGTATCAATAACACGATCATTAACAACTTGAGAAAAACAGAAATAGTGCTGAGTACATGATCAACCTTCACAATTTATGTATCTCCATACAGTAAAAAACCTGTGAATAATGTGCCATTTTTGACACAGAAAAATTAAGATTTTAACAGTAACGGTAATTCGATAAATAACCAAAATAAATAAACACATATATTTAGATCACTGAGCCATTAAAAACAAGATAGAGAGATACAATACATTCACCAAAAGACAATATATTGCAAAAACAGACTGATCATAAAAGAGATCGTGCAGAAACTATGAGTACATGACTAGAACAATAAATCAGTTGACCAATTCATACATTTTAATCACATAACTTACTGGAGTAGAAGAGTATGAATTATCCGGTTGGTAAATCAGTCACACTTCTTGTAATTCTTACCTGACTATTATTATAATATTATTATCAATCACATAAATTACCTAACTGGAATGGCAAATTAATACACAAGCTTGTAACGCAATCAAAACACTTGTCTTGTTGGAATAGTATTTAAATCAACTCGGAAGGTAGTAATTGCTTGAATTACTAATTAAACTTAATTTAAGAATTAACAACACAATTTAACATGATAACAACAAACCACAATCTTACAATATATGATTTTATGTGGAAAAAAACTGCACCTCCATTGGAACTTGCCTGGAATGATTAAAAGAAGTTTACAACTATAGTTTACAACTATAACTACTTCATGCCTGACCACCAATGGGTCCACACTCCACATCATTTCTAATTAATTTTCACAATAACACTGCTGGAAATAGGTATTCCAAATTTATGCAATATTCAGTTTTAAAATACATCCTGATGCTAACATTAAAGTGAAAAGATATGCAGTAATGTGACCCCAGAAATAACGGCATAAGGACCTTCCGTATCTAGTTTTACAAGTGTAAATACCAACGTGAATAAATTTCTATTACTTTCTTTTTTAACAAGAGTTAGCTGCAGATATTCGCTTGCTTAACAATTGCGACGCATGATGCTTTATTTTCAACAAACAAAATTAAAATGAAATTTGAGTTTATTCCAATAAGTTGTTTGTTGCAATTGTTCTTTTATTTTAACAAAGCATTTTTATGAATAATATGGCATTAATTTTTAATAGTTGTCTATGTAACTAAAATTCTGTAATTTAAGTTTATAAATTACCGGTCTATAAGTTATGCTATTTTTAGATCCTAATTATGAAAATCTGCTTATATATTTAAAATATAAAATAGTCTAGCAAATATTATTACTAATCTTGCTCACATAAAATCAAGTAATACAAAACACTGCAACATCTGCCACATGCTTTCTGTTTACAATGTGCGATGATGACCGAAAGAAATCGCCAACATTGAATGATAATATAACGAACATTCATTTGGAATGTAAGACAAAATTGTAAAATTCCAAACAGGAAACCATCACACCACAAACAACAACAACAACACACTGTTGTCATTAAATGATTAAAACAGATAAAACTGCTAAGACTACAAAACAATGAACCACTGACAACAACATGGACATCATTTGGAAAGAGACATGGAATAATTCAGCAGTTAAACCGAAGTCTGCACGTTCAAATCGACAATGACTAAATGCCCATGAACAAATCAAAACCATTATGCGTACAAAAGATTAGCATAATGTACGGTGGATCAACATAATAAAGTGATTTAACATCTTGAGGATTTTATTTAGGAATGTTTGAGATACTTAACAACGTCCAAGCCTCAGTCTTGGCTAAGGATAACGTTCAACATCTAAGAAACATAAATTTCAACATTGTGCTTCAATAATATTTATGGAGCATCCATATCAATAACACGGAGACATTCCTTTCTGGTTTGTCATGAAAATTTAAATCACTATTTTACACTGGTGTTTGCATACTAACGTCAGGGCGCGTCCAGAAATCTGTTGATGTCTTGGATTCTGATAAACATGACGGCTCAAGCTGCAGCTTTTCGGATCATAATTAAACTTTGGTACACCACACCTGATAGAAGAAAGAACCTGAAAAATGTAATATAAAATCGATCCACCAGGGTATCACCTGCCATTATTATCCCTATTAGTGATCCATCAGCCAAAACATTTCTGTCTTGTAAAGATTCAACATGCTACGTATGTAAACTTTACATAAATAGAAAAATCAAACGCTTTCCCCTTTTTCTCAAAGGGGTCTGGCAGGAAGAGGTTTCGTACTGTCGGATTGCTGTCCCTCAACGTCGATGTCGAGAAGCGTCCGACACTGACTGGCACGTCGCGGCGTTCCCACCGACGGTGTCGTCGACCGTATGACGTGACAGAAGCCGCTGTCATCGCTGCGAGCGCTCGACGTGTCGAGCGGGGTGACTCTGCTCGTGCGCTGCGGCGAGTCGTGGCTTGCGAGATGCACAGGTGAAGCTCGCTTTAGAATGCCCGCGTGGGGTCGTGGCCGTGCGATGATGTCAAGCGTGACTGGCCGTTCAGCGATCGATCCGTGCAGCTGGCTGTGGCGCTCCTGGCTCGATGAGCGACGCGCAGGCGGCGGGCAGATGGGGCTTGGAATTCCAGCGTGACAGCGCAGACTGTCTGGGTGATTTTCGCATGACAGACGAGCAGTACTGTCGTGAGCACCGATTCCAATTGAGCTGCCTGAGGAGGTGACTGAGGGTGAGCAACGGTTCACGTAGACAGACGGACTTTTGTGCGTGCTCACTTCGTCGAACTTGACGTCCGTCTCGAACTTGACGCCGTGACGCTGCGGCGTCGACTTCGGTGTCGTCCACGGCGTCTCGAAGACGGAACTCGTGTCGGACTGTTGTCGCTGATATTCGACGAAGGCTTTGTCAGTAGATGGTGACAGTGAAATCAACGCCATGTCATTTTCGTTGCCCTCGTCTACAGAACTCTTGTGCGGGGACTGACTGCCGATCGAGTAAGACATTCCTGATACCGACGGTGTCGTCCTTCGGCTTTCCGCCGACGGTGTCGTCCTTCGGCTTTCTGCCGACGGCGTCGTGCGTCTGCTGTCGGCAGACGGCGTCGTTCGATTATCGCTTGACGGGGTCGTTCTGCTGTCGCCGTACGCCTGGAAACCGTCGTAGGAAGATTCGCCGAACCGTGTCGGGACGTCGAAGTTTACGCTCGGCCGATATCTCGTCTGATAGCCATGATATGTGTTGTGCGGGGCGCCAGTTGCGCTGGCCAGCGGGTAGTCTGGTGGAAAGCTGCTGCTGCCGTCGTTTTCATTGTGAGCAAACAGTCGACTGTCTCTCATCGGAGGAGTCCGATACCTGTGACGCGGCTGGTACGGAGTTCCCTGGGGTGGTGTGGCCGTGACGAGGGTCTGCAGGTTCGGATGGATGCCGGTCGTGTTTGCAGTGCGGATGTCGAATCCAGCGGCAACGCCTGCCAACATCGCCGCCGCGTTGTAAAGGAGGCCTTCGCTGCGTCGCCGAGTGGCACGGCGTTTCGGAGTGTCACCTCCTCCGCCTCCTCCTTCAACAGAGTTGCTGTTGAATGCGGCAGAAGCAGCAGTTGCTGACATTCTGAGGGTCGAATCGTTTAGACATTCGGGCCATTCATCATCCTCTAAATCTAAAGCAGTGAACAGCAGAAATCGGTTCGTTCTATGTGATATACATGTATATGCAAACTTATTCCATTTGAACAAAGTGTCGTCCACACGAAAAGAAAGTTCTTCGTTCTTAGGAATTTCAAACTCCACCGTGGCACCTTTGAGATATTCATAAAAAAGTGGTGCATAATTATTGACTAAACGTATATATATATATACTCTGGCTTTACGCCTTAAGCCTAGGGTTTGCTTAGATGCGTTTTATAGCTGCCTTAAAACCGTTCTTTTCAGCCGACGTTGGGTCGGGAGTGCTCCTGAATAGTAATCTTGAAGGAGTGCGATAGAAATCTCATAATGAATAACACATAAATTTTGAAATATGCCAGAAGTTGTTGCTCCATAAAAGGTCCTAAGTCACAAACACCAATAGACTAATACAATTTAATTAAATCAGAGTTGAAGATGATAACGAAATACGTATAAATACCCATTTCCTGCAGAGCACCGATATTCGAGTGACCACCACCACCCGATCCTGTGCTTCCTGGCCGGTTACGCAGTGGTTTGTCGAGATTAGGTGCGCTCTTGCAGCACCTTCCCTCTGCAACTACCAGCGCAGGTCGTTGGTGACGCTCCTTTTGAACGGTACTCGGACCCCACGTTTTGCCCTTGATGCCATCTGCAAGGTCTACAAGAAGAAGATGACGTCATGTAATGAAACTTTAAGTAAAGAAGTAAAACTCAAGTGTCTCTATAGTAAACCACAGGAAAATCTCACTTGGCTGCTCTTCAGCCCTTGAGCTGCTGGCACTGAATGGTTCCCAAAGTCCTGTACTTTCAGCTGAAGTGCAAACAATACGCTTTTCATAACATGTAACACGTCTTTTCAGATAACACGCAAATGAATAGCAATCTTTTCACCATACATATACCTATACAGAGGTGGTACATACACATATACAATACATATACTACTATAGTAAATAATAAAACACGCGAAATGTTGCATCTGTCAGTGCACAGTTTGAAGGGAAGGTGGAGGGTATGGGGATGGCATAGGCAGAGAGAGGGAGGTAGGTAATGGAGGTTATTTCAAACAATCTTAGGATGGGCAAATGCATAATAATAACAACAGTAAGAACAACACATGTACAAAAACCTCTGAAAATACATAAGACGATGGCTGCAAAATGGATATGAAAATACGACAAGATAATGTACGATGGCTTAGGACAAGATAGGGGAGATACGTAAGAGAAATAGTTTAAGGCTTACAAGCAAGAGGTTGAAGATTGAGAAGGTAACGGGGTGAGACAGGGGGCGTCTCCATGGAAACTGCAGGATTCGCGTTGACCTCGGTCAACGATTCGGGCAATATCTGTCGTCCACACATCGTCGCATTAGGTCGCAATGTCCCTCCTGCGTGAAGAAGCTCTGGAAAAAAATCGGTAACAAGCTTTTACGTAACATCTACCATAATGGCTCCAAGCGCAATGTTGTAATTTATAGATAAGTACTGCCTATGACTGCTATTGTTTATCGAACTTCATCTAATACATATACAAACTAACATACACTGTGCCCCATAAAAAACACACCAAATTGTTTTGCAAATATCTCTAATACCTGATGACATATCAAGCTAAAATTTTCCAAATATTTAGAGAAGTGGACCGAGAAAATGATTCCAACATTTCATGAAATAATGTTGAGCGGATAAAAAGATATGAATATTTAAACTTCATATACCGAAATTGCAGTTTACAAGCAATTTTCTGTCAGATTCGATAAACTGTTTCCCTATTATCTCCAATGCCTGATGATTAATCAATCTAAAATTTTCCAGATATGTAGAGAATTGAACTAACAATATGACCCCAACAGTATGGTTTGATAATTTAATTAAATAAGATGCTCAAAATGTCCCCCTCCTGCTTGCACGCAAGCCTGAGGGCGCTGGCGCCATTGCAATGGCAACAGCAACGTCGATTATCCTCTGGTTCAGGCCATCCCGCACTTCCAACAAGCGTTGCTTCAGATCGTTTATATCATGGATTGTTGTCTGGTAGGCTCGATCTTGCATCACGCTCCACATTTTATAGTCGACAGGATTCAAATCTGGACTGTTCGGAGGCCATAATGTGGGAGAAATGAAGTCTACACAATAACAGACTTGCTGAAAACTGAAATTTCGGGTGATGAAGTTGAAATATCCATATCTTTCTATCCCTTCACATTTATGACATGAAATTTTGGAATCCTATTCTTGGTTCAATTCCCTAAATATATGGAAAACGTTTTTATGATTACTCATCAGAAATCAGAGATGTAAAAAAAATTGTTTGGCTTACTTTTTATTGAATCTGACAGAAAATTGCTTGTAAACTGCAATTTCGGTATATGAAGTTTAAATATTCATATCTTTTTATCCGTTCAACTTTATTTCATGAAATTTTGGAATCATATTCTTGGTCCACTTCTCTAAATATTTGGAAAATTTTAGGTTGATATGTCATCAGGTATTAGAGATATTTGCAAAACAATTTGGTGTGTTTTTTTATGGGGCACAGTGTATGTACAATCTAATATAAATTATTCTATTAAATCTAATCTATTAATTGTGATTTAACGGCAAAGTAAGCCAAATCAGGAAAGTAATTTATACCAAGCGTCTGATATGCCAAAAACTAGTCAACAGGCGTTGCTTAAAATTGAGGTCTACCCAAATTGCCGAAAGTGAATAGAATACAAAATACTCCAATTCGCTGAACGCAAGAGAAGAAAGATATACAACGCCATCTTTCCTTAACCCTTTAATGCCGGAGGGTATAGGAGTTCCCATACCATTCACTACCATCTCAGCATTAAAGGGTTAAAGATATTTCAAGATTTTCGGTGATCCAGTTCAGTGATTCGTGATATGGTGCTCTTTAAAATCACTCAGTTCTAAGTTGATGATGGTTAAATGATGGCGATGCAATAACTTATTATGTTAAAACAAAAACATAGCAAAACCTTTATAGGCATATCTACAAAGCAACATTTTTTCATTTAAACAACAAATGTCATTAACATAAATTAAACAATAAATAATCCGGGTCACGTCGAAAAAGTGACTCGGGTACATTACTGGAACATACTTTGATAATATTGGTTCTATACAATGATTGCATAAGATTTGACTAAGCATAAGATATGATTAAGCATAAGATTTGATTAAGCATAAGATTTAAGCATAAGATTTGATTAAGCATAAGATTTGACTAAGCATAAGATATGATTAAGCATAAGATTTGATTAAGCATAAGATTTAAGCATAAGATTTGATTAAGCATAAGATTTGATTAAGCATAAGATTTGATTAAGCATAAGATTTGATTAAGCAGACGGCTACCGTACCCATCGGTTCCGCCACGGATCGGAACGGCGTGGAAGACTTGAGTAGTTTCAGTCGACTTTTCCGGAACTTTCCCTTGCGCTTTTCTGGCATCGGCTTGCTCAGCATCTGCTGGAGAATCATGATGTTGAGCTCACGTTCAACGAGCTCCACCTCACGCTCAGCGAGTTCCTGCTCACGCTGGCGAAGGAAGTCTTCCTGCATCTTCTGCTGGAGTGCGGCACGGTTGAGCTCGTCCTCACGTGATCTCAGCTCCTAAATCACAACGATCATCATCAGCCAAAAACATCATGATAGTGCAGAGAAACTACCTAATTCGAAAAAATTCTATATAACAATTGTTGTCTGTAAGTTTTCTAGTCCCAAACTGAAAATTGTGGACTCCCAATTGCTCACATAAAAGCAAATATCATACCATACAATGCATATACAGTTTATACACAGGGCATTAATAGAAGGTCATATTAGGCAAGATTCCACACTTCATATTCACAAAGCGAAATAATTCTTCACAGAGAGACAATAAATTTGAAATCCATGCAGTAGGGATTTTACAGAGTTCAGACCTGTACAAACATTTACCCACTCAAACATTCATATCCAATTTATCCATGCACATTATAGTACATTCATTCATTCAGGAATTTTGATAGAATCGATAAATTTGGCCATGTCATCAGGTATCATAGAAACAAACATATGCATGCCCACAAACACACACACACACACACACGCAATGCATATATGTACAATTTATATGGTACACATTTGTGAGAATTTCAGAACTAAAGATCTGATACAAACATTGCAAGAAAGACAGATGTCTGACCTGCTCTCGCGATTTGAGTTCTTCGAACATCGATTCGATTTCTTGCTTCCAATCCTCTTGCATCATATGGAAAGACTCGTGAGGCGTTTGGACAAACGAAGACAAACCGATCTCGTCCAACATCTCCAGGATCTCTGCAAACAATGGCCGCTCGTGTGGCTCCGGATTCCAGCATTCTACAGCACACATTGTAACAATGTAACACGTAGCATTTCCGTTAGAATAAATATTGTCCGTTACAATAGTAAGACTGCACTTAATCCTGCTTAGCCTGGGTGATGAGCACCTCTGAGTGGAGATCTCTAGAGGGTGCAATATAAATTCTCATTGATTGGGTATAATTACTCCTCCTGTACTGCAGGCGATTAACCCCACCACTGGTGGCACTCTGCCAGTGCCACTCCCAAGCCTGGATAAAGGAGGAGGGTGACACACTAGTCATCTTTGAAGTGGCAGTGTCGTTAAACAGCAACAAGCGGCAGGTGAACATTCATCCGCTTCTCACAATCAGCAATTCTCACTTTGCACACATTAAATAAATATGTAGGAACGGCTGCTAACTTTACATTCGTGACAACACAAAACTCGAACCATGGAGCCTGCTGGAATTACGTTAAGTAATTGACCCATTACACGTAATGTAATTTGAAATTTATGAAGCACCGCTCACAGCAGTGACCAATCCGTAGCTCATCACTCACGGTCCACTGCACGCACGCACATACACTGGACAGACATCCTAGCACGCCGTGCAACACATACTTGAAAATCCCCAACTTCTTCTTCTTCTTCTTCTTCTTCTTCTTCTTCTTCGGCTCTTAAAGCCGTATAATTTATATTCGTCGGGCGACTTAAATCGGTTGCCACTTATCCGGAATGAGCGATGCTCTTGTCCAGCGATGCATGGCGTGTATAGCATCATCCGGATAAGTAATGTCGCTGTCCTACATGGAGTAGCACTGGCATCCATATAAGTAATGCTCCCATATGAAGAAGAAGCGGTGCATGCATCCACAAAGACATTACTCATTGCGAGCGATGCATCAGCTTAAAAGAAAAAACGTCAATAGACTGTTTCGAGCTATTTGTTCAAGAATCTAGCACAGTGTCTTTTCTGTTAGTCGAACAACGTCTTTGCGGTGCAAGGAAAATGTTGGTCGAGCGAAAGATAACAACGGTCTTTCGACCACATGACCGACATGACCGATAAAATCAACCAACGTAACTGTTAAAAGGAGCAGACTAAGTGCCATCAGTAAATCTACTGTAGAATTTTTCAACGTTTATATCAGCAAAGAATTCTAGTACACTTAGTTCATTCTGTTATCCTTGCATTATTATTATTACATCTGTTTTTATATCTTTCTAACTGTTTCTCGGTTTCTAAACTCTATCTTTCTATATGTCTGCCATTCCTTTGCTGTCTTTGCCAGTCTGTCTCTATCCGTCCGTCCGTCTGTCTGTCTGTCTATATGTCTGTCTCTTTCTCTGTATATGTCTTCCCCTGTCTACAGATTTCCGGGATGGTTGACTGCATGTCCTGCAGCACACATGCACAAACACGTACACAGACACGAACATCCATAATACACCCACAAACACACCCAAGGTCCTGCACATTACAGTTTGAAGCAGGCAAAAAGTTCCTCAACTTCACATGGCACAAGGCACACACAAACAACAGACTCAAAATCTGAGCAACATAATATGTTAAAATTTATCCATTAAGCTTACTTTCTAAGAGACATCTGAAGGCGACTGGACAAGTTGACGGGATCGGCAGAGTAAGCTTGTTGACGGCGACTCCGTAAGCCACGGCCAAGGTGTCTATACCCTTGTAAGGCATTTCACCCGTCAGCAGTTCCCAAACAACCACCCCGTAGCTGGAAAACAAAAGAAACACCATATACATTTAATGCAATAATTGTAGTTGAACCACTTCTGGCAGCTCCTCAGATATTTGTGGGGCGTGGTGGTGTAGTGGTGGCGTCGCTGCCTTGGAGCCAGGTTCAAATCCACCTCAAGCTACCATGTAGGGACCTTGAGCAAGTCCTTCACTCGCAATTGCGCTTCGGCATGAAATTCCGATGCCGTGCTACCTATGTACCTGGACATTAAGCATAATTTTCTTTACAACCCTCTACAAGATGCCGAAAAGAAATATAGTTTAAGGAATGTTACATGTTTGTGGCCTGCCTATAGTGCAACATTTCCATGTTTTCATTGGAAGACTGTTCAACTTCTATATTTTAGTCCAAAGCATGATAAATTCAGATCTAAGGATGTAATTTCAGAAATGCAATTAAGTACCTATTTTCTTCAGGCACATAGACGTCCGCATCTACTAATACCAAATTCTACAGATGCAAGCGGCACCGCAAAAATGCCTAATATTCTGTCTGGGTAAGCGTCTTACAAAATAGCAACACCGAAATATTTCCTCGCGCTCTCACGATCAATCATCCGCCCTCACTCCTCTGCCTTCATTTTCCATCAACAAATTTTCCCATCCATGGCCAACCCCTGCTCCAGTTTGAACAGCAACTCATTCACGAAGCGATCGGTCATGTGTCTGGCCGTGAAGCAATCTCTCTTCTCGTCTGACAAGAGTGGTTAGCGTAGAAGTATCACTGACTCCACTTGATAAAACGCTCGCAGCACAATCGCTTCAGCGCCTTCGCCTGATCATCGTAGCCGAAAGTCAAACCAAGAAGACCGTGTTTATTGGCTTTGCAACTACACTGACGTTACACCACGTCTAAAATGCACTACCAACACTTAGAGTCACCAGCACTTCAGATTGTCATTCACATAAATTCAACTTACACCAACTGTAGCCGAAGACAGATTTATCAGACAAATACAGGTATACTTTAGTACCAGATAATAAATATTGGAACTGAAAAAACATCAATTACAAAACACAACACAGTATACTTAGAATAATTATGCCCCTATACTTAATATATTGACCAGCACATAGGAGTCAGGTCCAATTCAGTTACCTGGTACTCAACTACCATAATCTGTCAAAAATCAGTGAATGGCCTCACTCCAAGTAGCATAACTTTTGTACCATAATGAAGTGTTCAGCTGTCAGGGTTTAATGTTCGCTAAGCAGCCAGTGCACGCCAGCCACCGATACAAAAAGTCGAGGATTGATATCTTTCAGTGCACTAATGCACAGGACAGCCTGCTAGTTAATCCTGTGTCCTAAAGACTAAAGGAATGTGCTATTCAAAGTATTCATAGATCTATGTGCTTTACTGATTAATCGAAATCTCTATACGTTTAGAGCATACAAACAAGTCAAGCCGTGGAACTGGTGTCGTGGGAACTGGTTTATTCACAGGGTACCAGTCAATACCAAATCAATAGACAGGTAGGGGGTTAGAATTGGTTCCAGGTCAACATCTAAAAGGGTCAGACAGAGAATGATAATAACAGTCATGCAAAATAGTAATAAAACGAAAACAATACCAGTCACATTCATTACATTTCATACGAGACTTGTACACAAGACTTAAAACTTCCAGACCAAGATGGATGGGTTCGAAGACCAAAACCAAGACAAAAGTTCCGAGACAGAACTTCAAGACTAAGGCCTTCAACATTTTTACCCACAGGGATTACAGAAAGATTAGAGAATAAACAATAAAAGCAACTCATCCACCTACAGTCCTACACACCATTATATTTTCTAAATACGAGATCCTCAAGTATAGCGTCGCCTAGAAGCACACGATGATGACACATAAGAAAGTTCACTGTGACTGAAAACCCATTCTACAGTGACCGATATATATATTCTGCATGTCGTTTTACAATAAAAGACAAGAACATCTGAGAGTCTACACATGACGTTCACTTCAAGACCGTTTCAAGAAATGATAGCGAAACGAAGACGATTAATTCGTTCATTTAAGAGACTTATTTTAAATTTTTATAGCACTCCTTCAAGAGCATCTATATTATTCAAGAGCACACCTGACCCAACCCCTGCTCCAAATGGTTCCACAACCGATGCCAAGACGTCAGAAACCTGACTCAAGACCTTTTTGAGATTTAAGGCCTAAAAAAAGTTGTGTTTCCGGTAACCCGACCGACCCTCTTTATTGCCGCGACCCAAATAATTTTGTAAAAAAATTTATTAGCAAAAAAAATTGAATGAACAATTTAAAAAAAAAATTGAATTAAAAATTTAAAAAAAACCATTTGTATTCACATAACAGAAAAGACGTAAACAAAATGAAATTAATTGGACTGTTTTCTAGAGCAGTTTTAGGTGCAGACAGTCGGGAAATAGGCAGTTTATACTTGCTTAGAACACGTACTTTGTTGCAGCGTGTACCGTTGTGCAAAAAAGACTAGTGGGGTATACCTTTTCGGATAGTCACTGCATAAAAATATTTTACCAAAATAAAAATAGTTTTCGACCTACCTACCCAATTTTTTTTAGCTCTGTTACCGGAAACACAACATTTTTTTAACGCCGAACAAGACTGAATCTTGAGACCATACAACCCCGCTTCCTATCCTCACTGTCCTTACCTCCAGACGTCGCTTGCTTTTGAGAACATGGAGTTCTTGATGACCTCTGGAGCCATCCAAGCGTAAGTACCGGCAGCACTCATGCATGTCGTGTGGTGGGCCTCGCGGGCAAGCCCAAAGTCAGTGATCTTCAAGACCTTCTGCTTCAAGTCGTCGTCTTCACATGTGTCCTGAAGCAAAACTACAAAACAAACGCAGAAAATGAAACGTTAAGGGGATTTTCACAAAACTTCAATAAATTTAATTAACAGGAAAACAAAGCCACACAATGAATTTTACAATTGTCTTAGGCTCTTATAGCATCGCTGCTCTAAAATGACAGTTTAATCGCATTTATGGCACAAGTATAATCGCATTAATTTTATGGCACAAGTATGATGCAGGGGTTATTTTAACATGCAGCTGGACACAAAGTGTGTAGTTAGAAAACGAATTTGTGCAGTTGAAAATCAGGTTTTGTGCAGTTACTTTTTTACACACAATCGCATAAACAATGTAAGTAGCCTATCTAATTATCTAATATATTTTAATTAAACTAATTGTAACAAACAAGATTATAAGACATTTTTGCCGTGAATTTAACTTTAAATTTTTACTGACAACTCTATTGGCATAAAATACAAGAAAACAAGTCTAGAGATAAATGGCATATTCAAACAAGCTGTCTGATGCAAGCCATGCTTATAGCGAAACGAAATCAAATGCCAGATTCCCAGTTTGTAACAAAATAATGAGTTAAAAACGAAAGCCAGGCGGAGCACAGGGCTTCTCTGCTTTTGTGTTTACAACTTCAAAAAATTTAAACAATAGACGTGAAAGCATATATATAATCATGAAGGATCGCAAACAATCTTGCACCGTATCAAAATTTCCACAATTCAGCTATTCCACGCAAAACAAGCCTTGGCGGCAGGGCTTTTTAAAAGGAATTTTTAGAACTGCACAACTTCCCCAACCTCCAAGGACGTAGCCAGGATTTGATTGGGGGGGGGGGGTTCTTTGGCGGAGAATTTCTGACGAATTTTTTAGTCGTCAAAATTTCTGAAAACACTTTTTTAGTCGTCAAAATGTCTGAAGACACCTTTGTTTAGTGGTCAGAATTTCTGAAGACACCTTATTTTTGTGGTCAAAATTTCTGAAGACACCTTTTTAGTTTTCAAAATTCTGAAGACACCTTTGTTTAGTCGTCAAAATTTCTGACGCCTTGTTTTAATCGTCAAAATTTATGAAAACACCTTATTTTAGTCGTCGGAATGCGTTTTTTTAGGTGTCAAAATTTCTGAAGACACCTTTTTTGTAGTCGAACTTTCTGTAGACACCTTTTTTTAGTCGTCAAAATTTCAGTAGACACCTCTTTTTAGTCGTCAAAATTTCTGAAAGCACCTTTCTTAGTTGTCAAAATTTCTGTAAACACCTTTGTTTAGTCTTCAAAATTTCTGAATACACCTTATTTTAGTCGTCAAAATATCGGAAGGCACACACTTTTTTAGGTGTCAAAATTTCTGAAGACACCTTTGTTTAGTCATCAAAATTTCTGAAGACACCTTTTTTAGGTGTCAAAATTTCTAAAGACGCCTTTTTATTTGTCAAAATTGCAGACGACCATCGGAAACGGCTTTATTAGTACATGTATATTTTGCCTAATTTCATATTTTTTCCCCTTATTTGCAAGTGAATAATATTCTATTGATTTTTTAAGTTTTCCGTTTCGGGGTGGGGGTGTTCAAACACCCAAAACACCCCCTAGCTACGGCCTTGACGCCTATTTGCGAACGAAACTAAGATGGACCCATCAAACTCCTCCACTCAGTTTTTCTACTGTACATGTAAGCCTTGTTGAAAAATAAGGTATTGATTTGGTTAGACTGGTTTCAAAGTTTATAGCTGCAAATTTCAATCAAAAACTTGCAATAGGCCGACTGCAGGCTTCTCTAAATGTCTTTTTAAAATAGCGTATTATTCCAAATCGGAAAACAATGAACTTTCAAAATATTTTTTTAACTGCACAAAAATGCTTTTACAACTCAATCAATCAATTTTCATTTAATCAACACTTCAGGCTGGCAGAACGCAGCATGTTACATACAACTAATTTTACAAAGGTTTCATGTATAAGTTCAGTTTATATATGCAACATAAATAAACATTTTGCTTGAATTAATATTAATTGATCTATGTTTGTTAGGTTAAAAAACATAAAAAACACAAAAACTGTACAAATCCATTTAGAACTGCACATTTTGTGTAGAACTGCACGTTTAAAAAGCCCTGTTTGTCTAAATAATGACCAATTTACCCGATGTAGGATGCTATTCTGATAATTATGTGCAGTTGAGCAATTTCCTTAAAATAACCCCTGGTATGATGCAGCTGCAAACAAGCAGATTGGAAAGTCTCTGATTGCAAATGCATCAGAGCATCAACGAGTATGACAATCACCGAAAGCAATTCGACGATTAACTTATTCGAACAACGCCATATATATATATTATAAGACATCTTGCAAATCATTGGAAAGTTCATAAGACGGCTGTGAACAGCTCACTTCCCGCGCCTTAAGTCCCCGCAGATCAATGAAGACACACCGTAAAATACGACACCGACCGACCAAGGTTGAACACGACCCACGCCGCGCAAAACGCTCGAGTATTATTTGGAGACCAACCAAACGAGAATAACGATAATAGGGGAATAACTCGGCGCCGCTGACGGGAAACAATGGGTCGGCACTCGGCACAGTCCCGCGGGCGAACATTTCGGCACTCCGCCTTTCCATCGGCGCAATCATCTCGGCGCGGTGCAGAAATATCCCAGAACGATATTTTATCAGAGGAACGACGACGACGAGCGAATTGCGATGTGGAGAAAAAGACGGCCGCACTGCTGGCGAGATGTCCGCGCTTGACAAATTGGGGTCTTAATTTTAGCGTGATCATCGTCGGATTTTAAGATAAAGTTCTATCACACGACTACTTTAAAGACATAAGAATTGCAGAAAACCAATTTACTCATCCAAATCTGAGTCATTTTTGGATACAGCATTGGTGATAATAGGCTGGTCTCCCTGGTGTGTCTTTTGTGTTTGGAGATGAGAAATTTGAAATATTTACATTATATTTAGTTTTACAGACATCTTTAAATGTTAACAGGGCTCAAGGAAAGTAGGTATCAGATTAGGTATATAATTAAATACAGACTGCAATATTACAGACATGGCAAAGCAGAATACTATTCTTCCTTCTGGTTTCAACCACTGGCATCAAACTACAGGACACCTTGCTATACCCCCATGGTCAAACAAGTCAATCAATGATGTGGGGCACGGTGGTGTAGTGGGTATGTTGGTTGCCTTGCAGCCGGAGGGTTGCAGAGTCGAATCCACCTCAACCCGCCTCGTAGAGACCTTGGGCCAGTCCTTCACTCGCAATTGCTCTGCGCTTCGGCGTGAAACTCAGATGCAGTGTCCACGCTGTAGTCGGGAGCGCTTCTGAGTAGGAATCTTGAAGGGCGCTACAACAAATACACATAAAAACAAGATAAGTAAGTTCTTCATTATGAGCAAATCCTTTGCTTTACATAACATTTAAAGAAGATAAAGCAAATTGCAACCTTGCAGATGAAATGCGCAAGTAGAAATAAACAAGAAGATGAAAGGCTAAAAAATCATTGTCACAGATTTCACGACCAAAACCAATATTTTCATTGAAGTTAAATACTCTAATCATCATCAGTGAAGATTTTGCAGAGAGCAATTAATTGCTAGAGTGGACACGTGCGGCGACAGGTTCTGATGGATCTGTTCTGCGTGTACCACAAAGGCTGCTGAAACTAGCAAGGGTTTCAGACAATGGCTGAACAGTCAAAGCCTTCAATGCACTGCAGAGTGTGGCAAGACCGAGGCAAACACTCTTCAATCATTTACAACTTGCTCCATGTAATCGATATGGTCACACACAGAGAATACAATGGAGCTGCCTCAGTGCCTGTTATGGAATCAATAGCACCTCATCTGAAAGATATGTCGGCCTAATTGTTGTGCAAGTGGAAAGAACAGTTGAAACTGTAGTACCCGGTACTTAAGAATAAGATGATTTCATTTGTGAAAGGACAGGGTAAATGACAACATGTTTTTCATTTATAAGTTGTGTTTGCAAATGTGTGCATATATTTTTAAAATTAGATAAGAATATGCTTTAATTGACTATATATGAATTTTGATAGCTAGACATTGCAATAAACATACATCATCAATTTGAATCACAATGCATGTTAGATTCTGTTATTAAATTTGTGTCATCGTTATCAAGATGAAAAAACATTTTGATCAACAACCACCATAAAAATTTGAATGAAGCTAAAGTGAAAGTTAAAAGCAAGCAGCAAGTGTTCAGAAAATTCTCAACAGTATGAACGACAGCTGTAGGTCAAGACCAATTAGTGAGACACTGTTAATATTACACGATTATGTAATTAAATAAACTCAGCCTTCCACTGTCCTCTCTCTCTTTACTCTGAAATTTCTGTACACCTTTAATGCACAACACTGTACAATGTGTACATGCCAGCCAATGGAGAAGGCCATTGACGTCATGCAATCAGCATTATAGCCTGCCAGTATTTAGGAGCCAGCGATGTGATCCTTGGAGCCAATGCAGGTCTCTGATTAATTACCGGGGGGGGGGGGTAGGTATGGGAGTTAGCCATGACCGGAAAGCATACTTAAATAGAAAGCACGCGCATTCCTTCGGCACATAATATTCACGCATTCTTTTGGCACAGCACGCATCTATAGGTGTCCCACATGTCATGAAAGAACCACATGTGGTGTGTGTCCATAAATCGTATAAGCGTAGTGGTTTTTACTGCACAAGCTCAAAATACTTCTGTCCTTAATAACCGTTGCTGCTGCTACTAATAATAGTAGCAATAAAAATAATAACAACGACAATAATAATACTAATAATAGTCGTTTATTATCTGAAACTGACAAGTATACAGTAAGATTACATGATATAGCCTACTTTAGGTCCAGATGATATCAAACTAGGGTGACCACTGACCATGTGTCCCAGAGCAGTATAAGAATTGTGGAAAAATAACTGGGGGGTTGGACCATTACCCACTTGGAATCGCAGTGTGAAAAACAGACTTTAACATGGGACTCTAAGAAAGACTGGGGGGTTGAAACCCCCCCCCCGGCAATTCTCACCCTGTCCCAGAGTGCCCGGAACAGCCTGGAAAGGAATTGATAAGAATGTCCCATGTCCCGGATACGTCCTTTCGGGGACAATGAAACGTTCCAAGATGAATCATTTCTTTGGTAATTAAGCAGCCATAAACAGAAGGACCTACATGTAGGTCCCTTCTAGTCTACCTTTTGTGGTCAACGATGAACCATTCTTGTGTGTTAAGAAATTGATTTATTTGATTTGAAATGTTCTTTTTGATGTACCAAAATTATCTTGATAGATTGATTGAACCATCTCACTGCCCAGTTAATACTACTACTACTAATAATAATAATAACAATGACGATTTCTATGGCAGATGATGGAGATATTCGTTGAACATAATCATAATCGTAAACTCCTACCATCAGAAACCTTAATCATAATAATCAACGTTGCTCCTTGTGATAACAGTGATATAATATCAGGAGCTATTAGAAGATAACAGATAAGATATCTTACCTAATTTATCCTATCTTATTTACCTTACCTTGCAGCAGGTAATTAACTAAATCTCTGCTTCTTGTGAAGCATAAGATCAGACTTCAAAATTGGTGTAATTACCTATAAGACGCAGAATTCTGGTGAAATGCAGTATCTGCACTGATATTTGCTTAATATGCAGAGTTTTCAGACCTATCATGATGAACTATAATTAATTATACATGACAGTAACAAATAGCCAGCAATTACTATTTATTCATTATATAGGCCTTCAACCACTAATAACCAATTACTAAGGGCTCATTAATGGTCCTATAAGTACATGTGAATCAGTGTTTAATCTAGTCCCCGTCCTCTGGGGGGGGAATTCAGGTTTCTGGGGGGGAGACAATTGAGCGTCCGAAGGACGCTCATGAGGCGCGTAGCGCCGAGACCGGGAGGGGAGGGGTATGGGGAGGGGGATTGCCCCTCCCCATCAGAAACTTTTGGAATTTCCACATTGCAATGGCAGCATTTTATGGTGTCTTCTTAACAAAAACCTGTACTTTTTGAGAGCCTCACCAGAAACTTTTGGAATTTCCACATTGCAATGGAAGCATTTTAAGGTGTCATCTTAACAAAAACCTGTACTTGTTCAGAGCCTCATCAGAAAATTTTGGAATTTCCACATTGCAATGGCAGCATTTTATGGTGTCTTCTTAACAAAAACCTGTACTTTTTGAGAGCCTCACCAGAAACTTTTGGAATTTCCACATTGCAATGGAAGCATTTTAAGGTGTCATCTTAACAAAAACCTGTACTTGTTCAGAGCCTCATGAGAAATTTTTGGGAATTTCCACATTGCAATGGCAGCATTTTAAGGTGTCATCTTAACACTCATTTTAGCAGGATTGTGTCAAATATTATAATAGTAAATATTTACTATAACCATATAATAGTAAATAATATTACGGTATATTATATTATAACAGTTAATGGAATGCGATGATGTAAGCAGCAGCTAAAACTATTACCATTTTGCCAAATTTTTCTGGAGGGATGTCATCTCTGTTTTTAGTTAGACAAAAATAGTGTTTATACAAACATATACAGTAAGTTATACTCATTTCAACATGATAGTATCATATATTATGTTAGTAAAATTAATAATATCATTATTTATAATCATAATTGTAATAGTAAATAATATCACCGTATATTATAACACTTCATGTAAAACAATGATGAAAACAGTAAAAAAACAATATCATTTTGTCAAATTTTTCTGGGGGGGAAATGTCAATCCTGGGGGGGAACTTTCCCCCCCCCCAGAGACGTCTAGATTAAACACTGCATGTGAATTATAGGCACGTTTCATGTCTCTCCAGAGGAGGTCTCAACACGCATGCAGTATACAGCTATACAACGTATATAATGTGCCACACCCGCCCAATCAACCACATCGTCACACAAATTGTATCAAATATGCCCTGCCGGAATGCAAATGTATGGTAAATCACATTGCATACATCTCTCTGTCTCAGTCTCTGTCTGTCTGTCTGTCTGTCTCAATATATATAGGCCTATGAATATAACTATATATATATATATATATATGTATATGTGTGTGTGTATATATAGCACAGGCATGGGTGCGATACGTACACGCACCATCCGCCCTGCGATGGCAAAGTGTGATGTACAGGATAGAGTCGTCGTGGTCGTCATTGAGAAGCGTGCGTGAACGAAATCGTCGAGGAGGAGCAGCAGCGAGTATTATTATAGTATGCTGTGCATAGATCTATGCTATGGTATCCGCTATGGTATCCGCTATGGTATCCGCTATGGTATCCGCTATGGTATCCGCTATGGTATCCGATGGATGATGTGCGTGTCACGCGCTACAGCAGCAGCAGCAGGTCTTCGCCGATCGATACCTAATCACGCTTTGGCAACCGATACAACGCGGCGTTGGTGGCGGCGATGCAACGCGTTGTCGGCCGTTGCCATGTGGCAGCGGAGGCAACAAACGCTAGCAGCAGCAGCAGATGACTAGCTGCGAGAGGAGTAAATTGGTGTTTGATGTAGGGACCGGGGCCGATTTCGCTCCAGTGGGCAGACGTGAATCGTATTTCGGACTCGATCCTCCTCTTCTCCGGCGTGTCTTCAGGCCGTCCGTCCGTCGGCCTTGGACTGACCGGATTGCTGGTGGTGGTGGTAGTGGTGATGGTGGAGCAGCTGCTGATGCTGGTGGTAGTCGGTGGAAGGGGAGGGGAGGCCGATCAAAGACCGAACCCCATCCCGATGTTGCAGTGAATTGAATGACCGATGCTCCTCCGATGTCGTCGTACGCTAAGCGTTGGAGCATGGACAGCCAGACAATAGCTGGAAACCGGTCAAATGGACGCCGAAAACACATTGTGTGTGTGTGTGTGCGTGTGTGTGTGCACAATGCGATGAGCAGCAGCAGCAGCAGCAGCAGCAGCAGCAGCACACAAGCTTAGAACAGTTGGCTGAGTAATGAACGCACGTTTATATACCCGGACAACACAATAGACAGAAAAGAATCGTCCAAAGTTACTATATATAAATATATATATATCTATGTATACTGTATATATATGTATATATATATATATATATATATATGTATCTATGTATATATTACTCTTATTGTACAGGTCCTATGTTTGAACCAAAGTATTTACGTATCGCCTTAGAAGAATCTGCTCAACGGTGAGGCATTTTCATCTTTAGCTGAATTGGACATGCGTGACAAAAGATACAAAGAACATATGTTGAGCTCAATCATATAAACATGACATACATGTGTGCAGCAGATACATGTATAGTGTACTTAGGCTATTGTATTTGAGCATTTATAAAGCGCCTCCAGTAGGGTGAACATCAACAACAGTAATAATAATTAATAATAACATTGCAAAGGATGGGGCCTTATTTTCCAGACTGCCATTATTGCTTCCAAGTTTTTCATTCCAGATGGATTACAATTACCTTTGGTAAAAAATAATAATAATAACAAATACAAAATTAACAATAAGAATATTGAAAACACACAAATCGAAAAAAACCACAAGTGTTATAAGCATGACTAAAAAAAGAAATAGAGACAAAGAGCATTATAATGGTGGCAGGCGGCAGTGCCTATGCCACGCTGACTGGCTGAAGCTGCTTTTCAGCTCTTTTCATGTGTGTGTGTGTGTATAATGACGACACTTTGCAGACAAGTGAATCCCACAAGTGCAGTAGCTACAGACGGGCAGCAGATCCAAGCGCAATTTGTGAGTCTAATTATCTACGATACCCAACAATATTGCGCACATAATATCCTGTAAGGGCCAATACCGGAAGTACTAAGGCTGTACAGTGCTTTCATTTCTCTCGTAGCTCACGTAAGCAATGAGCATAGCAGTTGCACAAAAATAAACATGCATCAACTGAATCTATTCTCGAAGCCATTTAAGCAACAAGCACTCAGGTGATGATGATGATGATGACAATGATGGTGAAGGTGGTGGTCAAGCTGCAGCTGCTGTTGATGTTCTGCGTGTGAAGCCGATATTCTACAGATGCGGAAAAATGCGAAAATAGCAAAAAGATGCTCAACAGAGCTATGACACGAAAAACCTGTTGTTGTCAAGCGCCACATACTCAAACCGCCGCATAATGCTCAACTTTGGGTGACCAGTATATTTGTGCAGAAATACTGACGACTACAAGCAATGTCTCGAAAAAGCAGACACTATGGTTCCACAACACTTAGATTTATTAGGCATAAACTGTCTAGTATTAAATAATTAACTGCGTCCAGTATATCAGGAACGGTTTTGTTTCTTAATAATTAAAGTGATTGTGGGATAGATCATTTCGTTAATTTGAATACGAGAGAACACAATGTCCCCATTCATTGTCTTGGACAGTCATGCCTTCTGTGACACTTCAAAAAGTAGCCTAATCTGATCAAGCTGCATCATACTTATTGCATTAAGAATAAATGCTCTTAGGCACGCTGGCCTATTATAGACTTACTGGTGTATGTTCTTAGAACTGCTAAGGGATAGAACCTGTGGTGGCATTCTCTGTTGCTCCTAAGGTCACCTCAATGGTTTCCCCCCTCCAGTTGAACGAATCAGAAGCGGGGTGTATCATCATTTGATGTGCCTTCTGCATATTAATTACAAACTTTGCTACAGAATAAGTTCTAAGATCATATCCGCATTATTATTATTATTATTGATTATTAATTAGAAACCTCTACAATGGCAGTGTCTAATTTAAAAGGCATCAAACTCACACTCAACAAAATTAGGTCAATAATATAATTAGGTCAAATGGCAGAACTGTGACGATTTGCATCTGCACAAAATCCAGACAAGTAAACATGTCAACAGAGCAGCCATTGAATGAATTCATCGTCTGGCTCGCTGGTCATTCCTTATTCAACACATGAATACTTCATCCATGCAATGCACCGAGTCCACCCACTTAACTCTACAACAACAACGTCACATCCTCCTCCTCCTCCTCCTCCTCCTCCTCCTCCTCCTCCTCACCACCACCACCACCACCACCACCATCAACTCGATTTCGATTAATGCAGACTTACTGTTACATGTCTACAGCTGCACTGACACCTAATTCCATCTGACTAATGGTCGCCATGAATACAGCAGCAGCATCAGCAGCAGCAGCAGCAGCACCTTCGTTGGAGAGATCATTCAACTGTTACAACAATTGTCTGCCTTCAATCATACTCAACCAACAAAACAATCCATCATCCACTCGTGAACTCTCTCTCTCTTTGTCTCTTTGTCTGTCTGTCCGTCTCTGTCTGTCTGTCTGTCTCTCTCTGCATTCATCCGCCAATCCACTCAACACTCCGTCCAATTATTAATCTATTACTTCACTGAAATCCACTTAATATCTACTCCACTCACTTGCAGAAGAGCACTTGCTCACTAAGTCACGTGTGCCATTTGCCATTTGCTCACCCAGAAAAACCCATTTCACCAACCACCGTCAAACGATGCCATGTATAGATAGCACTGTGGGGCTGCAGTCAAATTGTGATATTAGAAAAAAATGCATGTACGAACAAGTCGGACATATTCAATGTACATATGCCTATGTAGTATGTACACAAGATACATGTACATGTAACTGTATAATATTAGTGTGCAATATGTGCACATTTACATGAATTTACGCACATGTGTTTGTGTGTCAGTGTGTGTGTGCGCGCGTGTGCGTGCGTGTGTGCATGTGTGTGTGTGTGTGTGCGTGTGTCTGTGTGTGCGGGCATGTATTGACGTATGTATCTGTATCGGTCGTGGACATTTATATCCGGTCGTCTTCAAAGAATCTTCTGGAACGACGACGCAGTGGTTGATCAGAGCGATCGGACTCAAACGCTTAATCATCAAAGAGTCACCAGGATGTTAATCGGTCGGTCGCCAGAGAATCCCAGCAGCAGCAGCAGCAGCAGCAGCAGCAGCAGCAGCAGCCAGGCATCAGAAATCCCAGACTTTCAGTCTACGATAAGGAAAGAGACAGAGGCTGGAGGAAAAAAGGGGCAGAGAGGAAGGAAGCAGCGGAGGAGATATCGACTGAATGCCATGCCAGATTGTCGTTTATATTAAGAGGACGTCGGGGAATCTTAACTCGGACGAAAGAAGAAGATGCAGATCTTTAATCAAGTTTGGAAAAGACGGCAGCGAACTGACCACCGTGCCAAAGTAGAGAGGTCTGGTTTACGTTGAAAAATAGAGTACAACATAATATGATATCATTATTACATTATTAATTATTACATTATCCATATAATATCCAATTTCTCACTAACTAGAGACAACCAACAAGGGAAGAGATCATCTGTTTCTTTCGCCTGTGGTCTTGATAGTTTTTTTTACCATGCATGATCCGATTGATCATGCTAAGAAAACTATTAATGCACCAGATACACAACTCAATTCGAAGTCAGTGTATGTTTTGCACAGTACCCTTCTGGACAACCTTTCTGACTAGACACAGCGCTCGTGAATAAGCTGGTGCCCTACGTTTGACTTTCGAGTGGTGCTTTAGAAATTTTGAGATAACGCTGAGAGCGCTTCTGAATAGCTCTGCTGTGAGAAGTGCTTTACAAATGTTATATTAGATTAGATTCGATTTAGATTAGATTTTACATCAAAATAAACTTCATAATTCATTAAATATGTTGTGTCTTATTACTAAATTTGCAACCTTGGGCGAAATGTAAGGTGCGAATTATCCAGGAGCAATTTGTCAAGGGCCAATTGTCCGTATCTCAAAGAATTCATATATAAATAAATATATAATTTATATATATATAAGCAATACTTGGACAATAATCGTCTTTTCTGCTTCATTCAAAGCAGGCAGGATGTGACATACACTCAACAAAAGAATGCTTTCAGCTACTCCTGGCGGGCAGCAGGAGTGCCTGGATTAGCATAGGGAACATTAATAATGCATAAGCAACATTGATTATTCATGAATTATTCATCTGCATTCACGCCAGGAATCTTTATGGGACCGCAGCAGTTCCAGCGAGCATCCGGTTCTCCGGACAACTCCTTTTCCACGGAGACCTCATAGATCCTCGTAAGAAGACGAAAAGGCTGCGCTTCTGTTGAGGCTGGGGGGGGGTGCGAACCCTGGTTCCTGCAGGGTGACAAACTAGATGCCTACCTGGCGAACGACGGCCTAGACCGCAATTTCCGCCACTCTTTCTTTCCCTCCAGACGACTGTATTATTTTATTTCATAATCCATCACTTTCCTTTTGCCAGTCTTCCCGCTGTGTCCTTCTTTTATACTTTAATAACTGTCCCTTCAGCTGTCACTTCTTCTTTCTCCCGGTCTTTCCCTTCGATCGTCGTCCATCCTCCCTCTGCTGCTCCGTGTCTGTCCTTCCTCTTCTGTCTCCATCCTTCCCTTTGAGGGTTGCCTCTGCCTATCCCTTGATTCTCAGTAAAGACATTGTAGACTGATTTCATGGAATCAAGATATAGGAAGGAGTTTGTCTGTCCAGTTGATGGTCATTATATATATACACATATACACACACATATGTATATTGTATATATTTATATAATGTATAATATATATATATGTATAATATACCTATATACAATTATAAATATATATACACACGTGCGTCTGAATTATCGTTGGAAGCAGTTGGCAATCACGAATATCTATGCCGACGATTCGCCGTGAAGCATCCTTTCTCAGGTCGAACAAAGCTAATGAAATTACCTTGGGACCCAGTTTCTGCCGTCGTCTCGCGGCTTCTAAGCAATCTGTACCAGTCCAATTCAGTGGGATGAAGAACGACTGGTGGTGTGGTGGTGAAACGAACGCACACAGACCTAATTCTCTGCGTCGTCGTCGTCCGCTTGCAAAGGTCAGATTACTTTACAGCACTGGACGATGAAGAAATAGGCTAATCATTGCAGGTGTGCTAATTAACACTGGCGGCGACTCAGCTGATGCCAGAGTATTATAATACAGCCGTGGCAATCAGCTGGCCACATTGTTCGATCGATTGCAAATCATAAAAATCATAACATCGTGATACTAAATCCCAAAGCAGGGCTGTTTTTAAGAAATTTTTAGAACTGCACTTCTTTTCCTTCCCATCCTCCATGGTAAATTACTTCCAATCGGGAGGAAAATGACCATTTTTTTGCTAGTTTTAATTGTACAAAAGTGCTTCTACAACTGCACAAATCCATTTAGAATTGCACATTTTGTGTACAACTGCACCTTAAAAAAGCCCTTGGCCCCAAAGGGACTGAAGTCCAATTGGACAAACATGAGAAATGTTGTCATTATAAGACAGCAACAGATGCATCTTGGTGACTCATCCACTCCAGAGAAAAACAACTGGAAAACATGCTGCGATAGCCTACTTGATGACCTTATGAACGTCTAAGTTTTTTGCTTGTTGTGCCATTTCATTTAGTGTCACCCTCCTCTTTCATCCAGGCTTGGGACTGGCACAGGCAGAGTGCAACCAGTGGTGGAGTTTAACATTTCAATAATAACAACAACAATATTTTTATGGCACAGTAACACAGCCATGCCGTTACAAGGGCATCTTACAAAGCAGCTAACAGGCAATAGACTTCAATAGAGAACAATTTTTTCATCAGCATAGATTTGAAAGAGTTCACTGAGTCGGTTGATCGAATGACTGTGTGGCTATCAATCAGTTGTCTTTAGAGTAACATACAAACAAAGTTTTGGCAACTATCTAAAGCAATTTACTTAAAATTATAAACTTGCAAGACACAAAATTTTTCATTAGTGCACTGCAAGGGAAGTAATGTCATGTTCAGGACATATGAAATCCATATGACAATATTGATTGGGTTTCCTAGGTTCTACATTTTGGCCCATACAATTTCATATCTTCTGGAGGTCATAATTATTACGTCCATTTTGTAATATGGTTTTCACACATTCAACATTTTGACATTGCTGATGGGTAGAAGGGCCAAGGCTATAGTTCTCCAAGAGGTACAATGAATTTCTGAGTGACAACGCCTGAGATTGATTGGTAGAGAGACTTTGGGTTTGGTGACAAGTTGAGAGGAAGGTCAACAGAATCTGCAAATTTATGCGGGATTTGTTTCAGAGGCATGGTCCAATGTGGACTAAAGCTCTGCTAGATAAAATGATTGTAGACCAACCAAGCTTCAGGGTTTGAGATTCAGCGATAGCACATCATCCACGGGTCTCAAAAGAATGAGTATTAATAGAGCAGTAAGAGGAGGAGCAGGAAAAAGATAAAAGAGGAAGATGAGGAGGAAGATGAGGAGTAGGAGTACGTAGGGCAGACGAAGATCATTCTACAGAGATTGTGATGTCCATCACAAACCGTTCATAATCCATTCATAGGAAAAATTTATAACGCACCACTTTAAGGCTACTGCTCAGGAGCGCTCACAACCCCAGCACGGAAAAGGTCAGTTTTAAGACGAGCATAAAAAGAGTCAGAGCAAATCCCTGTGGAGATCAAGCGCAGCACCAGAGGGAGGGAGCCCTTCCAGTAGAAAGGACCAACCACTTGATTCTGCTTGGTATAGACATGGTGGCGAAAAGGGACATTAAGCAGGATCTGTTCAGCAGAGCGGAGAACACATGTGGCACTCAAGGTCAAGCACTCAAGGTCAAGCGGCAGAGATCGTGAAGATAGGTCGGAGCACAACCCGACATCGATCGCCAGACCAAAGCGATGATTCGGTAATCGTAATCGATGAATCAGTAATCGTAAACTTGAAATTTTTAAAGCGTCAAATGCTATGCAGTGGAACTGATGGCACCGCGAAAAGCCTTTAAGCTCGAAGAACCGCTGTCCATGATAGAAAATGCATCTATACGGTCACACGGGATTGCTATAATAGCGTAGTAGTTTGTGCTTCTGGGAGGTTTCTGTGCAGGCAAGGTAACAAGCACGGTGGTATTAAAGGTCGTTTTTTACTTGCGTCCATAAAATTAATCCTCTGCTGGAGAACAAGCAGTAGGTCTGGGTATCAGAGGATTTACAGACTGAAGCGCAAACATGAGAACGGCAATCAATGAACAATTGATAAGTTTACAGGAACAATAGAAGTTTACAGGAACAATAGAAGTTTACAGGAACAATAGAAGTTTACAGGCTTTTCAGCATGACAATGACCACGCAGTTGAAGCACTCAGCTCCAGATCGTGAGGTAAAACACAGTGGTATGAGAAATTCTAGTGGTTAGCAGACTGGGCTCAAATGATAAGCAGAGGTTCAAAGCCTACTATAGGACAGATATTTTAATTCAGGACCTTGACTCCCCCCCTCCCGCCACTCACATCCAACCCAGTTATAATTGTTGTACTTTCGTTTAATATTGCAGGAATTAACAATGGATAATGAGTACACCAACTGTACACTGTCGGAGGGAGGATCAAGGAAAAGAACAGGCCACACACCCTCATATATACCAAGGAGAAGAAAACGAAGAGTCCCTAACACTTCATAGAACTTTCATAGGGTCCATGACTAACCCATGACTTCAGGGACTTCTCTCTTCCCTAACTACAAGGCAAACCCCTAATGTCTGCAGCTAGCAGAGTGTTAATATAATAGAGCCTTCCAGTGGGTCGGTCCCTATAATATGTGGCATGGACGAAGTCATAAATAATTCAGACAGCTTCTGTGTCAACAAAGGAAGCACAGAGGCCACACCCGCCACCGGCACACACACACACACACACACACACACCCACACACACAGAGCTATGAGCGCCTTATTACCATAACAGAGGCATTCGCTCATGGAACGGAATTCTTCAGAATCAATGCCGTAAACGGTTTGCACAGGAAATGGCATGACGACGACGACGACGACGACGATGACGACGACGACGATGATGACGACGACGATGATGACGACGACGACGACGATGACGACACGTCCAGTCTTTCTGACCGTCCGTCCGTCTCTCCTCAAAAGATGAATTCTTCCTCCATGGGCAGAGACCTAAACTAATGGCGACCGGTTGGTAAAACGTTGAATGTTCGTCTCTATCTCTCTGTTCCATCTCTGCCTCGAGTGGTTGAATTGTGGTGGATGATCACACAACACCGAGATCAAAACTCATTCTTAAGATATTGAAACTGTAAATGTAGACTTTTATCTTGTTCGACTGTGATTTGCTTGAAGCACAACAACATCCTGTTGCTCAGAACTATAATAATTGAATGTGTCTGCATATTAATAAATTCATTTATTCATAAATTTATACAAGCCGCAGCTCTATAATTTAATATATATCTCAATATTAGTCATATTAGGTTTAAGGTTTTAATTTTTTTCCATACTGTTTATCAAGTTGGTGTGCAATCATAAAACTATATATATATATATATATATATATATACAGATTCAAAACATCTCTGTGAAAGCCTATTTTCACTCAAGCCTTCAATCACACATAATAATTAATATTATACGAATAAACAATTGATGTGCTGGAAGTACCACCAAGACTATATAGCCTTGCTCATAGCGAACTTTCAACCGTATTAACATGAAACTGCCCACTACTTTTTTATACAAAAAGACACTGAATACCCAGTCACCACTAATCTCACTGTGTGTCAGTCCAAAGCCGAGGAGAAGGGGGGGAGTGCAAAGCAAATCATCCTCGTTATAACACAGATTCATAAACACAAACTACCACTGAATCTAAATTCATCTGCACACTATATATTAAGCATTAATCATGTGCTTCTTGTTTATCATGATATTCCATTAAATATCCAGACATTCGTGAAGAGAGGTCAGACAAAGAAGTGTGACATAAAACAAAACGAATGATACTCATTTAGGGGCAATCGAAACCACCGTCGCAAGCCTACAGCGCGTGACGCACGACCCCAGCAACCTCAACGACACGAAAATCCTTCATCCAACCAGGTCACAGGCTCCGAACACTCGCTGGATTCTTTAGACGGAAAGACACACATAAAAAAAGCCATCAGAACACCGATACTGGGCTACTATAATAGCTATAGCTTGCAGGGAATCTGAAGATCTCCTCCTCGATAGAAACGCCTGCGCTATAAAAATGCCGTGTGCATTGCGGCCGACGCAATTGCCTCCAGTTCATCCTCCTCTCCCTCCTCCTCCTCCTCCTCCTCCTCCGCAGCCAATCTGCCGGAAATTTATGAACACAATTTGTGGAATCTGCCGACGACGACGACGACGATGACGATGATGACGCAGAATTCGTAGCAGAAAGTGTTTTATAATCATCCAAGCAATATCTCTCGAGTTCATTACCGGTGATGGAACGAACGGCTTCAGTCCAGTTGGTCGGCCGCCTCCTACCGGACTGTCGGTGGGGGGGGGGGGGGGGGTGAGAGGGGATGAAGGGTAGGGGAGGGGATGGACGACATAGCAATTGCTGCTGTTAAGCAAACGCATATAAGCATCGACAAAGACATATATATATATTTGCAGTAGTAACCCAAGTTCAAAGACATTTGCCAAATATGATTCTGTGTGTACCTTTGAACTGATGTTGAGATTGCATCGCTGAAATAAGGAATTGGTTTATATTTATAGAACTTCATATCAATTTGCATTTATCATGTGCAGTCCTCATCATCAGTACAACCACAGCATCAATACTAATTGCAGTAATCAGGCACTTCGTTTAAATCTACTGTAGGTTCTACACCACACGATCACACACCATCAACCAATAGATCACCAGACTGACATACAACCATTTTCAGCACACCACCACATATCACCAACCACATCACAATTAACAACCGACCACTGCCAACTCTTTTATCAACAGCTACCCAGATGTAACCATTCTGAAATTCCAAAGAACTCAAAGAGAGCAGCCCCGTTAAATACGACCAGGCAAAACCCATACATCATCCAAAGCATTTGGCGCTAAATTATATCGCTGAATTATATTCTGATGAAGTACACGGGCGGCGCTGAAAGTATATAGAGAGCCATGGCTCAGATTGATCACTGCTACATCGATGCCAACGAAGCAATCCTTTACCATCGATACCGACCAAAAGCCACGCCAATTAACCACGGCCGAAAGGAGCCGAGACGCGCGGCGCCGCTACGACATGTTGCCAGTGATCTGAACGAAAAGCGTGTCACTCGCGAACACAACTGTTGTACGATACAGACAAACGCTGTACTCGGGAACTGCCTAAAAGTTCAGCTAAGTGAGTTAAATCAACAGCAAATGGGTGAGCGTCGAGCAAATGCACTTCAGAATTGGTGTCAGAGGAGAGAGAAACTGTCAGAATTGGTGTCAGAGGAGACCCAAAAAAATGTAGCAGATGAAGAAATCATGCAGACCGGCGAGACATCGACAAAACGCAAAATTGAATTGACGTTTTAAGCAAGAGAAGCGTTTCGGTTGAGTCGTGCATTCTCATCATGGATACGCTCTGCTGAGCACTGACATTGTCATCCACGGAACAGAAGAACTAAGTTTTCAACGTAACGTAAATGTATTTGGCGCAGCTGCAAGTCTACTAATAACGGAACTATGCAATTTTGCACACATCAGAATTGCTAAAAAAGGCAAATGCACAGCATTGCACATGGATGCCTTTGTGTGGGTGTGTGAGGCAGAAGTCTGAATGCATGTACACCAATAGTAAAGTTCCATATTAGAGATTTATATCTGAAGTTATCGTGATCTGTACACGATGCAGTGGGACCCAAAATGGCCATTGAAATGGACAGAGGCAGTAAAGAACCTGTCCTGATAAAATCAATGAAAAATGAGCAGGATCAGAAGTCATTGGTCAGCAAATGCAAAGTGAGAAACCATGTACGTATACATTTATATCTACCCCATAATACCTGACGCCAAAGAATCTCGACTGCCAACGGCTCCAACTGACTTTGTGTCTAGCCCCTAAAACTGGTCCGCTTTTGCCATTAAACTTGAAAAACTAAGAAAGGTCATTGAGACTAGAAAACTAAAAAGACCATAAAAGAAATGAAAAAAAGAAAATGGTCATAAAAAACTGGGAACTGAAGAGAAATTTGATCTTGACCCTTCGTCTTTCTCCCCTACAGTGTCCACCACTGAAAATTGATAACTATATATATATAATTATATATATATATTATATTTATATATACATACATATTTGTCTCCCAGGGTCCACTCAGGCTCTTTCTATGCACATCTCAAAAACTGTCCTCTTTAATCATGCTGGTGTTGGGAGCACTTCTGAGTAGTCATCTTGAAGGGGCATTGTATAAATCCTTGTAATGAATGAATGATTGAATTAATTAATGATTAAATGAATGAAAGTTACATCACACCAATTAATCTATTCACCTAAAACGTGTGATACATGGAATGCAAACAATATTACCAACAACAAGTCACCAAAGACAAAAAACATATTTACAAGCCCACTGAGGCAACAACAGCACATATTGCTAGCCACTGATGTATCAGCCACTACTGCGCTCTGGGACTAATTTTCATCCATCTCATATAGCAGCAACGTGGACAGCATTAAAACAACAAAATAAAACCGAAATCAATACATCTGGGGACCTGAAATTTCCCACATGGTGTGCACAGTGCACACACATCAGAACGCATAATTTTGAAACAGGGAATGATTAGAGTAGATTAGATTAGGTGCAGAGAAAACCCAATTCAGAAGGAAAAAAACTGTCGCAAATGAACAAAAACTGTTTATTCGACAGATACAATTGCAGTCACACTGACAATCAGTCATTCCGACAATAATAGCATAATGCTTCATGATAGGTTGTATCACTATTATTATGTACAGTAACTTGATAGGAGGATAAACATATAGCCCAACACTGACAAATAATGAAGCTCAGTCAGATGCGCTAAGTCAGCGGTTCTCAACTTTTGGAGACTCACGGACCCCTTACAGATTTTGAGTCTTGGTCAAGGACCCCCACTGAAATTTTTTACAGCTGGCGCACTAGATATCGTTACTGTGCGATTTTGTATAATAGTATAATATTCTATCCATAGGCGTAGGGGACATTTCAGCGTTGGGGGGGCAAAAATTAGACTTTTGCCCGAATTTTTTTTTTCATCCGGCCGAAATCTTAAGAAAAATTCCCATTACGTTTTCCCGAAAATTCTGACGACCTTTTTTTAGTCACCTGGCTGAAATCTTCTGAAATTCCCCATTACTGTTTGCCCGAAAGGTCTGACGACCTTTTTTTGTTCGGGCAAGTCTGATTTTTCGGGCAAGAAGACCCGGACAAATCAAAAAAATTAAAAAATTTAAACTTTTTTATTTTTCCGGGTCTGCTTGCCCGAAAAACCAGACTTGCCCGAAATTTGGGGGGGCATTTGCCCCTCTGGACCCCCGTCTCCTACGCCTATGATTCTATCAATTGGAACAAACCGATTTGAATAAAATAGAAGAACTTTGGCATAAATCAACGTATTATTAGTTTCATGTAGCCATTGAAATGAAGAAATATTGAGAATTTGACAAAATTTATCTGTTTGTATGTTTTTAGTCAGAAACATATAAATTTCAAGACTTGCTCACGGACCCCCCGAGCAGATGGCCACGGACACCCAGGGGTCCGTGGACCCCTGGTTGAGAACCGATGGGCTAAGTAGTAGCATGATGGCTTGCTAGTGTGTGATGATGATCGTGGAAGAGTACTGAACTCAAATGATGTTAAACTGAACAGTTCATGTCGTAGGTCAATCAATCAACAGAGGGAGGAGCACTTTAGAGCAGCGGCTCATCATGGACTGATGTCATGCACATTATTATAAATGACAGACTTATTATTAATTATTATAGAAGCCAATCAATTAGATTAAGTCTGAGTTTAGATCACATTCAGATGACTGAATTAGATTTGATTAAATCAGATAAAAATAGACTGTTGTGGTTGCTGTAATAATACGTGAAGAACTATTTAGGCCCTTTGTATTAACGGGTAAGCTTTCATGTGGTGACTTGCACGAGTCCTGTTCCCACTGCGATGATGTCCATAGCAAACACAGCGGTGGATTGTTGGTCAGGATAGATGATGTCTTGAGAGTCGAGTGCCACAGCAAACATGTCATATTTCCATCCCACCCTCCACATATCCCACCATGCAGTTCACCAGTTACGATAAGGACACCACCGGAGGAAGTGCCCTTGAGGCCACTAACAATGCGACAGCTCTCATCTGGAACCGGAAGTGCTTTATTCGGAAGCCATCTGGGCCAGTGTAGCAGAGAAATCACACTACCAGCAGACATGAATGTTAACCACAGCATCGGTCACATTAATGTCTGCTACTCAACAAACACCAACATCTTTCAAACCGCGTTTAAACATCATCAATCAGTTAGACGACAGCAAAGAGGGCAGTGCTTTTGCCAGGCACTAAGAGCACTGCACTAAATGCTATGAAGAAGCATATATGCACACATACATGCTTTCTGGAGACACTTCATACCGAATTAGAACTGTGACTCACAGACATATACTACCTTGAGGTAACTCTATTAATTATTTGTCCATTATTATGTCCAGCACGCTTCTACTGCCAGACAAAATAATGCGTGCTGGCCACATTTGGATGAAAATTACACAAATTAACCGCAGAACCAAACAACACACAATCAATTGCACTGCCAACTATAGCCAACCTGAGTGCAAGCAGCCTCATCCCATTCTTATCTAATCTACATAAAATCTACACTCAACAACTGATATCAGCATCAGCTTTGCTGACAGATGAAATGTCTGCGTGGCAGATATTAATTTGAAGAGTCCTCCTGTTTTATAAGTGCAGCACCTGAGGACCCAGCACCCTGCTAAATGAATATGCCAGTTGGAGAGGCTCTTACAGGGTGCTGGAATGCCCTGCTAATAAACAACACAGTAACTGCTGTCAAGATAAGTGTCAGAGACAATAGCATGACGAATGACAGAAAACAAAGCAAATACAGGAACAATATGTTCAGCAAGTGGGATTCAGCAAACAAAATATTCTGAATGAAAAGCAAGAGCTATAAAAACAAACGTTCTGTGAAAAACAATAATATTAAACGTGTGCTACAAGTATTCAGAAAGACAACATTAGAAGACAGTGACAATGAAATGAAACAATAGTAACTACAACAAACAAAAGCAACAAATGATGATAATGAACAACAATAACAAAATATACAAAATAAACAAAACTGGACAACAACTGTGAACAACAGTAAATACAATAACAAACATGAAAAACAATGAGTTTTACAAATTAACGACAATGAACAATGATAATGAACTACCATACAATAATGCAAGACAACAATACTGGTGCAGCACTGAATATATAGGAAACAATGAAGGTTCAAAACGATAACGAATGATGGAAAAAAGGACAATGATCAATCAATAACCATGGACAACAATAGCTAATACCAACAGCAGATAACGAAGAAGAAAAAACAGCTTGGAAGCAATGTATATGCAAATGCACAACGCATGAATCCAACTTAATGGCCAGTTTCCACGACGGTCATCACGGATGAAACAGGTCATCGTGTGCAAAGGCCATATATGCAAAATAGGAAGAGTTTACAGCTGAATGTGCCAGCGTCAGTAAGCTACACTTTACAATATTATCATAGAAGATGAACAGCTGTTCTAAATCAACGACAAGCAAAGTACCGGTAGTAGTGGTGAAGTGGAAATACACAGGAACATCCTCATTGCATTACTTTTCAGAGTCGTAGAGTTTAGTCTCACCATGATATTAGTAGGTTCAACTGTAGCAAATTATATCACCTTCCTTAACCCTCAGGCTACCAAGCTTTTTTTGTAACACTGACTACCAAGGGGGGGGGGTGGTTACCACCCCCCCCCTGGATTTTGGGTTTGGTTTGCGATATCATAACTTGTAATACATCAATGGATTCAGCATTCATTTCTGCACAAAATGGTATATTTAGGTTTGAAATATATGAAAGCACCCCGGAATTATGAATTTTTTTCCCGTAGGCACCCGTCGATTTCACAAAATGCATACTTTCGCATAAGCGAAATATTAGATTCTGTGTTTTTAACATAATTTATTTATTTAAAAATAGTTTACATATAATAAAGTTCAATATCTAACTATAAAAACTAGTAATAAGTTAGTTTTGATTACAAGAAAAAGAAAAAAACACGTATTAGCTGCTGAAAAACGTTTACGCAGACTTATCGGTTAGCGTTGTAAAAAAAACCCGACATTTTCATACATTTAAATTTATTTTGAGCACTTCCGGTCATCCAATGTCAAATTAATTAGTATAAAAAAATAGCCCTAAATGCCCTCTATAGAATGGCATAAATTATTTCTCTTGAAAAACAAATTATGAATAATTTTTAATAGGAAAAACATGTAAATTTTATGAAAATAAAACACCTTTTTATATATTTTAATTTATTTTGAGCACTTCCGGTTGTCAAAAGACAACTCCGTGACCACCAAAATGTAGCCCCACATTCCCTCTACAGAATGGTATAATTTTTTCCGGTACGTGACGTTTGGGCGCCGCCGTTTGGGCGCCGGCCGTTTGGGCGCCGCCGTTTCGGCGCCGGCCGTTTGGGCGCGAAGCCGTTTGGGCGCCGGACGTTTCGGCGCGGAAGAAGTTATGTAATGAAATAGCACTTAAAACTAATTTTTAATAGGAAAAACATGTAAATTTTATGAAAATAAAACACCTTTTTATATATTTTAATTTATTTTGAGCACTTCCGGTTGTCAAAAGACAACTCCGTGACCACCAAAATGTAGCCCCACATTCCCTCTACAGAATGGTATAATTTTTTCCGGTACGTGACGTTTGGGCGCCGCCGTTTGGGCGCCGGCCGTTTGGGCGCCGCCGTTTCGGCGCCGGCCGTTTGGGCGCGAAGCCGTTTGGGCGCCGGACGTTTCGGCGCGGAAGAAGTTATGTAATGAAATAGCACTTAAAACTCTTTATTTGTCCAGGAATTTTTAATTCAGCTATGTTTTGTAGTGTGCATTATTAAATTTAATGTTAACACATCATGTTACCCAAGGGAATGATTTGATGTTAAATAAAAGCATTCCACAAAGAACTGAATTACTTTCAGAAGTTCAATGTTCGATTTAATGTTCACAAACCCAATGTTTTAAAAGATTATGGTTATTAAAAACGTTATAGAGATACAGTAATTAGTTTCAAATGTTCAACGGTCGACGTAATGCTCGAAGAGGTAATAAGGAGGCTCTTTCGTATGTAATTATATCTACAAACGTCAAGGTTCTTCAGAAATTCTTCACTCTAACAATTTCGCGCCGAAACGTCCGGCGCCCAAACGGCGTCGCGCCCAAACGGCCGGCGCCGAAACGGCGGCGCCCAAACGGCCGGTGTCACGAAATAAAGTCTCCCCCCGAAACAGAGTCTCCCCCTTGCTGATCCAGAGTCTCCGGGGGAGACTCTGTACCGGAACAAAGTCTCCCCCATTGAAATAGATTCTCCCCCTCTACGATACAAAGTCTCCCCCTACTAAAAATCGCCCCTATATTTCCTGACTTAAAGTGTATATTAGCTTATATAATTGACTTTGTGTCCACTAGTAGAATTGGACATTAATAAAATTGAAGTAATATTATGAGAATCTTGTAAAGTAGGCCTAAATGTTTTGTACTAATTGGCGTAATTGCAGCATAGTTATAGGCTTAGAATCAGGGGATGTCGGGCCATTTACGTAAGTGGAGAGGTTAGGTTCAAAGAGACTACCCATGGATCTTATTAATGGTTAGGCGTATGCCTATTTTGTTAATTAGATCCACATGTAGTTTACATAAGTGGCCAGAAATTCCAGCGGTGCTATAACTATGCTAAAATTAGGCCTACACCCATTGGTACAATACGTTTAAGCTTAATCTGTAAGTTAGGAGGCCTAGGCTATTACATTTTCTCGCCACGGAGCTACCATTCAATAAGAAAGGACTATTTTCATCAATCCAACCTAAATTTAACCCTAGGGCTACCAGCGGTGGGGTATCCTCCCCCTCTAGGTTTTCCAAAATCAAACTTGTTTCGTATGGAATAAAAGTTTGACGTTTTAGGTGGCTGCAGAGGGTTCATTGTCATAGGCTACATTTTGAGGTAAAATTTGTGATGACACCATATATCTTTCAAACGTTATACCCGATACCCGAAGTACTAGGGGTGGTGTGGATAGTGGACACCACCTCCCTCTTAGATTATCGATTATATCTTATCCGTCACTTATTACGAAGAGAAATAAATTATGCCATTCTATAGACATAGGGAATGTGGGGGCTACATCTTCATGCTAAACAATTTATCCTTTGATAACCGGAAGTGATCAAAATAAATTAAAATATGCAAAAATAGGTGCAATTTTCATAACATTTGTATGTTTTTTTTACTATGAGGTATCCAAAAATTATTTTTGAGGAGTAATAAATTGTGCCATCCTATAATAGATGGGATGTAGGCAATTTTTTCCATGCTGATTAATTTGTCTTTTGGCAACAGGATGTACTAAAAAAATAAAATGTGCGAAACAATAATTTTAAAAATCGATATTTCTGCGTAAACATTTGCGAGCTGCTAATGAACTTATATTAGCTGAAACAGATGCTGAAGATGAATATATATATGCATACAAAATACATACATATATACAAACATAGATACATACATACATACATACATACATGCATACATACATACATACATACATACATACATACATACATACATACATACATACATACATACATACATACATCCTCATTATTCCTCAATTATAGATATAGATTATATAATTACAATTACAATAAAAAATATCTTTATGTCTTTATGTATCGAGTTCAGCAGCTCAGTTCTGCTGTTGCTGGGTCATTCTAATGAATAACTGCAGACGTGAATATAATAGTATATAAGCTGACTTTTCAGCACTATAATCAGCTTATCCCTGTTTCCCAATTATATGGTCCTGAATTGCTGACTAGGACACACTTTCCGAAATCATAATTAATGGTACACAAATCAACCAAGAACTAATAAACTACAGGTACCAAAATCGGGATGCCACATGTAGTAATGATGTTGTTTTACTAGGTGCTCAAATAATAGGACCCAAAAACATTTTGAAATTTGACATTTTAACATTCGAAGGATATCACTGGAGAGAAGCCGTACAGTTGTACAAAATTAGTATTTGTACAAATACTAACAGTAAGTTATACTCATTCTAGCAGGATTGTGTCATATACTATATTAGTAAATAATTAGGCCTACTATAACCATATAATAGTAAATTATATTACGGTGTATTATTATAACAGGTCATGTAATGCGATGATATAAACAGGAACTAAAAACTATTATCATTTTGTCAAGTTTTCTGGAAGGGATGTCATCTCTGTTTTTAGTTAGGCAAAAATAGTGTTTAAACAAATATATACATTATACAGTAAGTCATGCTCATTGCAACATGGTAGTATCATATATTATAGTAGTAAATAATGTCATTATAATCATTATAATAGTAAATAATATCACGGTATTTTATAACACTTCATGTATTTATAACACTTCATGTAAAACAATGATAAAGACAGCAACTAAAAACCAATATCAATTTTTTTTAATTTTCTGGGGGGGGGGGTAATGTCAATCCTGGGGGGAATTTTTCCCCAAGAGACATCTAGATTAAACACTGCACCCTGCCTTGAATGACCTCCACTCTCTTACGGGCAAAGTTGTTGTCTGGGCAGCTCGTTGTCTACTCGCTGCTTGAAATAGTTTCTCTTAAAATCTTTTCCCCGGTGTTTAAGCACCGAGATCTCCTCTGAATATACAGTAGTTCACACGGCGAGGAGCGCTCTATAAAAATATTGTCCAGATACAAGACGATATTTGTTATTCATGATTATTGTCATTGTTTTTTTCTTATTTTCGGTGATCCATTCACAGCCTACTATCATTGTATTTATTATTGTTGTGACTCCGCTTAAATACGTGCTTAGCATCGTATACGCTAAGCGGGATGACGCCAACAGCAATGGCGCCGTGATATAGCGGTGAAAGAGCGTTTGCGGTAATAATTATCACATTGAATTTTAAAATATCCGTATCTCGAGTATTAAGGTGGATAGTGGGTTAAAAACAGTCGAGTTGACCTACAAATTCGCAAGAGAACGTTTTGCAATTTGTTTCAAGAGAATATTCAAACAGACGGACAGACTTTCAGACATATTTTGGTCTAGATAAATATGATGCGACTGTATGAAATCGCGCGTTGAAATAAAGTCTCCCCGGGGGAGACTTTGTTTCGGCAGGGGATGAAATATTCTCTCCCCCCGGAGACTTTATTTCAGAATAAAGTCTCCGGGGGGCGAATCTATTCTGAAACAGATCCTCCGGGGGGAGAATCTGTTTCGAAATAGTCTCCGGGGGGAGACTTTTAGGGGGGAGACTCTGTCACGCGACACCGGCGCCCAAACGGCGGCGCCCAAACGTCCTGATCCGAATTTTTTCTCTTCATGTCAAAGGACGGATAAGATACAGACAAAAATCTAGGGGGGGGTGGTATCCACCCCCCTGGTGCCTTGGGTATATCGGGTATAACTTTTGAATGGTATGGTATATCATCACACATTTCAGCTCAAAATGTGTGCAAATGAATCCTCTACAGCTACCTAAAACGTCAAAATTTTATTCCAAACGAAAAAAGTTTGATTTGGGAAAAACCTAGAGGGGGGGTGGTTACCACCCCCCCCCCTTGGTAGCCCGAGGGTTAAACACAACCACCAACCTGGACTCTGAACACGATATCATCTGTTAACTGGGCTCTACCGCTCTACGCCTACTTCCTGCTGACGTAAATACTCCACATGTTCACAACTCCCAGGGCTTAAGGTGTGGCAGGACGGTCATGGACGGCGTCCATGCACTTATTTTAAAATATGAATGCCATCCTTCCACTTATTGACCAGCACAGCCTGGAATGGTAACCTGGGGCATCCTTGCACTTCTTTTGGAAAGGTAAGGCACTTATTTTTCCACATTTTATGCACTGACAACTCCCACACAAAAGTACCGGCACCTTTGTGTCTAAGTCAAAACCCTATTCCAGTCTGCTTATCCATAACATAAATGTCATAGGCCATGAAAGAGTGAAGTCAAAGTTTTTTTACGAAGTCAAAGGTTTTTTTACGATATAGAATCATTTAACATCGTTAAGTGGTGAGGCTAAAATCCTATATGTTAATAAACTGGACTCACAGTTCATGGTTTTTCAAATGCTTCTCAAGTTTACGTCTTACGATAAGCAAACGTCTTTTAATGCTCTTCAACTGTTGATCTGACTTCAACATTAAACCTCTGAAGTTTGTTCGGCATAATCAAACTCAAACTTATTGATCTGAATTATATTGTAATCACACCAGTCACCAGTGTCGGAATTTGTTCTTTACTGCAGCACATTACAAGAAGGCTCTTGTGTACTACGAACCATGCTGCTGTGTCCTCGGCTTACAGCTTGGTGAGACATAAACGGAATATTGGCAATAACCTGTGGAGACGGACAAGCATATTAATGCGAAGATGGTCAACACAGATTGAGGTGATTAACGCAAGAGAGTGTAGAAATGTGCCACACATTACTTAGCCATTTTGTAACACAACGTAAACTTCTAGGTTTTAGTCTCTTACTAAGGAATTGGCAACTAACTGGAAGCTCTGTACAAGTTTAACCCTTTGATAATGAGCTGAATAGGTTTACCATACATTTTAGTGCATGCTTATCGTTAAAGGGTTAAGCAGGTCTTTCACATAATAGCTAAGTACTAACAATGCAATTAACTTATAATGTTCTGTAATTTCTGTTATGGATGATACCACTATCTGTCATATAACAGAACTGAAATGTCATGAAGGCAACTTTTTTGTCACGCCAAAAGATTCATTTCATTCAGGTGCTGCCATAATCCTATATGTCGCAAAGGTCGTAATCAAATGGACTCCTTTCATTTCAGTAGGTGGTGATGATAGCACTATGCGCGTTATGAACATTAATACGTCTTCACATGTTTTTCAAACATCTTAAGATGGGTAAACACTATGTCAGCTTAGAATATAAATTGCCAGTAAATACACAGGATAAAAAATAGGATGATGAATGATTGTTGAGTTCTCAACCAAAAGGCAGGTTCATTGGTTTTACGCCTCTGGGGATGAGAGGAGTGAGGTGGTCTCCCGTTGCCTTCCTCACAGACAATTGCGGGCGAGCAACTTGTGCAAGGTCGCTACCAAGTGGCTTGAGGTAGATTCGAACCTGCAACCCTTTGGTCACAAAGGCACTGAACTTACCGCTACACCACCGTGTCCCACAACAATATTAAATATAGCGATGGTACTTAATGAATTTCTAGTTTTTTGCATTGTTTCGTAATGTATAAAGGAGGAGCGTAATGTTTATAAAAACCATTATTAAGCAGAAACTAGCAAAAACCTGGAGGGAAAGAGGTTCAGAGGAAGGCCAAGACAAAAACTGCTGGACGGGATGATGGAAGAGGGATACAGAGAACTGAAGGACATGGGACAACAGCGGGAAACGTGGAGACATTGGACGTTTGGACCTGCCGCTTGGCAGAGAAAGTAAAGAAGAAGCAAAAACCTGCTTAAGAATGCCTCAATCATTGTTGTGCGGCAGGAGCAAGATGATAAGACAGTGGTTTTAAGACAATCTTGAGCTGATCAACTACAATGTATTGTATATATTCTAAATTACACACTTTGAGAGTGACACATTGGCTTGTTGCAAGTCTGAAGCAGCTGACTTCCCATATGAACTTAGATTAGCAAGAATTGCACATACTTATGCTCAAGAGAATTTTCGGAATACCAGACAAAATTTTGAATTACAGAGCATGGCAAAAGATAAAAATCAATTTGAAAGTTAAATGTAACAAATGCCTCTAATGTAAACTGGTAAAATTTTGTAACCATGTTGCTTTTTTCTTTCTGAATAATTTAAAAGCCATTGGTATAAATTTTTTGGTTAAATACACGAGTAATTCTAATTTATTTGTGAATTTGTGAATAAGCTGGTGTAATGAACTTAGTTTTCAAGTGGTGCTTTAGAAAGCTACAGCTTCTGATTGCAATTACTGAAAATTCAGACTATGTTATACTGAGCACGTTACGTTGTTATGCCGTGTTGATGGAGTGTCAAATAGGTCCATGTTATGTGACTAGGCGTAAAAAAAAATTGTTGTGTTTCCGGTAACGCGACCGACCCATTTTTACGGCCGCGACCCAAATATTTTTGTAAAAAAATTTTATTAAAAAAAAAATTTTTTTCAAAAAATTTAATTTTTTTTTCAAAAATTTTTTTTTTTTTCAAAAACTATTTTTTTAACATTTGTATTGACATAACATAAGAGACGTCAACAAAATGAAATTAATAGGACTGTTTCTAGAGCAGTTTTAGGTGCAGACAGTCGGGAAAGAGGCAGTTTATACTTGCTTAGAACACGTACTTTGTTTCAGCGTGCAAAAAAGACTAGTGGGGTATACTTTTTCAGATAGTCACTGCATAAAAATATTTTACAAAATAAAAATATTTTCCGACCTACCTACCCAATTTTTTTTAGCTCTGTTACCGGAAACACAACATATTTTTTTTAGGCCCTATGTGAGTGCTATGTTATGTTACACATTGACGAAAAAATGGTTGAACATTGAAAAGCATAAATTCTGTTCTGATACAAATAAAGTCTTCCTAACCTTCTAAAACCAAAATTAAAAAGTTGGCATCAGTAATAACTGAAGGAATATCTATCGAATGACTTACTGTTGCTGGACTTGAGGTCTCTGTGAATCAAGGACATTGGAGCGCCATCATGGAGGTAGTGCATGCCACGAGCAATCTGTATCGCCCAGTCTACGACCACGTCTGGGCGCAGTCTTCGTCCAACGAGCGCCCTGTTGAGCGGTCCCCCACTCGCAAACTCCATCACGAGGCAGAGGTTCGGTTCCTGAAGGCAGACACCCTTCAGCGAAATTATGTTCGGATGGTCGAGCAACCAGAACAGCTTGGCCTCCTGTCGCACGTTCTCGACCATGACACTCATCGGTTGATCTGGCTCCAGCCGCGCTGCCTTGACGGCCACTTCCTCTTCCCCCCATATTCCTCGATACACCTTTCCAAAACCACCAACTCCAATGACTTCCTCTAACTGCAGCTTTGCAAAATCAACCTCAAATGGCCGGTTGACATCGCCGGTTGGTGAGACCTTGTTCACAACATCCTGGTTTGCAACGTACATACTCGGAAAAATTCCAACTTGGTTATTGACCTCACCTGTCCACCAGCCATCATCACCCGATATCCGTGCATCCTTTGACAAAACCCGGACTTGCGTGCCTTGTCGTAAAGTAAGCTCGTCATCACACGATGCGTTGTAGTCAAAAATTGCAGTCCATGTTCCTGGGCAGCTCTCAGCAGATATGCCACTAACGCCAGACCTACCTGAGTATCCTGACAATGCGCTCTGGTTGGATACAGTTGACACACCACTCAGGGATCGTCGGTCTGGTGCTGACGACGATGCCCCAGCTACATTTCTTGGTTCCATCGGTTGTTAGAAAACATCTGGAATGGCCTAAACCACCCCCGAACTACTCCATCTTTCGACATAGCCGATATTCATTCTCAGATGCCGCATTTCAAAATCATAAACCAACATTTCGTAATTTCGACAAATAGATCCGATATCGGAAGATCTTTTGACAAAAGGGTGTGATCGGATGCCTCAGTTCGTCACAGAGGGCGTGCGTAGAAATAGCGTAACCATACGTATCCAACAGAATTCCTGGCACGACGCGCCCGGCATTCGTCATCGTCGTATTCAATTCCATCGATCGGCTTGAATGCCTTGAAGAAGTTTCAATCGGTGTTTAAGCGATTCGACTTTTGAGACCTTTCCATCGCTAGAAAAGGCATGCGTTTAAAAGCAGCCATTTCCTCGATCACCATCCATCCAGTTCTCATCATTGTTTTCCACATCTGAAGACACTTCCGTGACTCGCACGCTATTGGTCCATCTTCCTCACGTGGTTTCGTCTATTTTTAGATTGCGCGGATTGTAATGGTGCGAGTGCTACACCAGCGACCTCTTAATAACTAAATCGCATCCTCCAAAGGCTTCGGCACGCATGTAAGATCAATAATTATATTCATTAACTTAGCAAAAAACAATCATAGGCAGTGTCTTTCAACGCTGTGTGGGACCAGAGGTCATTAACGAATTTAGCGTCATCCTCCTTTGTCCAATCTTGGGACTGGCACTGCATGTCAGAGTGCAAACAGTAGGCCTAGTTATAGCCTAAAATGTTGGGTGGGAATTAAGTTCTAATGCTCCAAATAAATAGATAGATAGATAAATTAATTAATTAATTAGCTGGTACCCCGGGGTAGGCCTATGCATGCAGGTTACAGCAGGTAGGCTAATTTTTATAACTTGCATGCAGTTCAACCCCAAAAGTCACAAATCTTCAGAGGACCCTACGACCATAATTATGCATGTCTCGGGAACCAGATAGGCCTATGCAACAGATTCAGTATAGGCCTATTATTGTGCGGCGCGGGGTTGTAGTGGGTATGTTCGTTGTCCTGCAGCAGAAGCGTCAGTTGCAGGTTCGAAACTTCGAATCCAACTAAAGCCGCTGGCCCGCTGCGGGACCTTGGGCAATCACTCGCAATTGGTATGCGCATCGGCGTGAAACTCCGATTCAATGTCCATGCTGTAGTCGGGATTGCTTTTCTGAGCTTTTATGCAGCGCTTGTGATAAGCCGGTGCCCCACGCTTGGCTATTTAGAGGCGCTTTAGAAATTAGGAGTTTACGATTAGCCTACGATTCGACTTTAAAGGGCGCTATAAAAGTGCACCATAGCCTACATATATAAAACGTAGAGTATATTCTGCTAAGGAACCAGCCAGTTGTAGACGCTTTTAAAACAAGAAGTTGATAAATGGATCGTCAGGCCGTAATAGGCCTAATTAAACGGTCCTTAGATCGTATCTTGATCGCAGCACATAGGCCTAATTAGGCTAAGCAATTCAAAGGCTCGATCGTGGTGTTGGAAACCCGCTTGCGCACGTGTCCAGATTGACGTAACTGCGTATAGCTTGCGAGAATAATATTGTTTATCCAGTATGAGAATTGTGGAAAAATAACTGGGGGGTTGGCCTATGATAAACTTGAAATTGGGGTATGAAAAACATACTTTAACATGGGGCTCTAAAAAAGACTGGGGGGTTGAACCCCCCCAACCCCCCCCCCCCGGCAATTCTCACCCTGTGTTTATCTCTTAAGTCTTAAGACTTATCACCATCGACGTGTTCACAACTTCACAGTTTCACAGATTTAGTTTTGATGTCTATGGATTTATCCACGCTGCAGTCAGCACGTGCTCATTTGTAAAAATGTGTCATATGCGGCCAAAGATCAGACAACGTCATATCTTACGAGAAATTGTGGAATCTGATTGGTAGAATTATATGAGTCACGGATTGTTATTGGGCGCATCAATGTGGTTCTTAACTGTGATTGGCTACACTCGTCTCACTCGCCAATCTCCGATTGCTTATGAAATATGAGGCCACATGACGTCACTATATTGACCTACTTCGTAAAAAAATGGCCGACCGCGGAGGTAGTTGGCGTTTTTCAGATTCGTTAAATGACATGGATTCGGATGTTCTACCGTCGATAGACGTTGATAATGTTGTGTTTGCTGATTTGGACGGTAAGTTTTTGAGTTGTTTGGGTCGTCAGAGCTTTGGGAAATAATGCTTATGGTGCGTGATTTGTGGCTTCACACCGTACATAGTTCACGCGCACTAACGTAGGTCGTATTTACAAGAAGACGGGAAAATGTTTTCAATCAAATTATTTATGCCCGGGGAGGTTGGCGTGAAGATTTTATTGTTGCAGATTTAATTCTACTTTAATTGATAATCACTAAAGTTACATTCTTTGAAGCAGTCAAAATTACTTGGAACTTGTGCCCCAAACATTAATAAATGTGTTAAGTCCAAAGGGTAATGATAACAGCACGTACTATGCTACATAGCAACTTGACAACGTAATCACATGCATGTAGAAGTTTATATACGTATGCATGTAACTGTGTGCATGAAATGAAGGATGCTGAATAGGTTCAGAGAAGCCGAACAATAGAGCGACAGATTCTCAGTCACCAGGAATCATAAATTATTATAAGTCAAATAATGTGTTATAAAAACATAACTTATAACATATACAGGGTGCGCCAAAAAAAAAGACCCCCCCTAAGATTTTTGTCAATATCTTGACCAAAAGTAAGAATTTTTAGATGAAATTTTACTGTCTTATAAACAATTCATATTTACACATGATGGCCAGATTTCATCAAAATATTTCAAACAGAACAAAAATTATGCCACTTTTAGGGAGGTCACCCACCGTTTTTTGACGATTCAAAAATGCGACGCAACAAAAAGTAATAAAAATTCAATCTAATTATTCTGGTCAATATCTTGGCCAAAAGTATGAATATCGAAATGAAATTTTACAGGCTTAAAGACAATTCATATCTGCATATGATGGTCAGAATTCATCAAAATATTTCCAAAACAACAAAAGTTATACCACTTTTACTAAGGCCACCCGCTATTTTTGACAATTCAAAGATGTAACGCAGCAAAAACACGATTTTATTAAGTCTCATCTCAAATAATTATTATAAAATAGCCTTGATATTGACAGATGATCATTATTATTACTATTTAGAAAAGAAACAGGGTACCAGCGTAGCTGCACGTCACTGAGAAGTCACTTAGCAAGATGACAATCAAATTCTTAAAATAAGAAATAATAATGAATCTGTCAGATAATCAACAGGTCCATCAAGAACTCTTCATAGAGACTCAAAATAAGTTTTGGCTTGGCACGGGTGGTGGGCACATTGAACACAAGTTGGGAAACACTACCAAGTTCATTTGACAACAGTTATTTGTGATGAGACTTAAAAAATCGTGTTTTTGTCACTTTTTGTTGCGTTTCGTTTTTGAAACGTCAAAAAAAGGTGGGTGGTCTCACTAAAAGTGGCATAACTTTTGTTCAGTATTAAATATTGTGATGAAATCCGGCCACCATGTGTAGATATGAATTGTCTATAAGACTGTAAAATTTCATTTCGATTTTTTAAATTTTGGCCAAGATATTCGCAAAAAACCTTTAAAAAAGTGCGTTTCGTTTTTGAAACGTCAAAAAACAGGGGGTTACCTCCCTAAAAGTGGCATAACTTTTGTTTTGTTTGAAATATTTTGATGAAATCTGGCCATCATATGTAAATATGAATTGTCTATAAGCCTGTAAAATTTCATTCGAAAATTCTTAATTTTGGCCAAGATAGTGGCAAAAAACCTAGGGGGGTCTTTTTTTTTGGCGCACCCTGTATATAAACATGACTTTACTCACCAAATGCAAGGCCACACAATGGCTTACCAGTTTAATATCGCAGTGCAACAACTGATGGTAGATGAAAAAGTAGGAGTGACTATAGTATTGCCTCTTGTACAAAATGTTACTTAGTATGAAAACAATAACAATGGTAATGACAACAGATGAGCCAGTGAGCAATATTTGCAAATTTAAAGTGATATCAGAATGTATTTTTTATTAAAAGTAAATTTGACGATATGCAGGCAATAATTATGATGATAGTAAATACCATGAACTTTGTTTAAAATGCTTTGTTATCACATATATTCTGATATAGAATATTTGATGCTTATATCAAAAAGTTATTCGCCTGTTAAAAATAAAGTTAGAACAAATACTTTTTTGAACAGTTCTTGTTATGGATGCTGAAAGACAACATTAAACAGCAAGGTTTTGACATATAGTTAAATTAATAATAGTGAAGTATTACTGACGTCAGCATTGCACAGAATTGTATTGTTTTTTAGATTTCATGCAGTACGGGAGCCATGAGCCATCTTTGGACTTTGATGGCAGTGACATGAACGTAGATTTGTTTGACAGTCAGTTGGGCTTTGATTCTGTCAAGCATGAAAGTGATTTGCCATTTGTGGATGATGCCTTTGACTTTATCAACAACTACACAAGCAGCTCCAACTCTGAGCTCATCGCATCTCTCTCCGAGCCCATCGACACAATTGCCAGCATTGCGAGTATGCCACCTGGCCTCGTGCATCAAACACCACCGAAGCATTCCATTCTGCTGCAGCAACTTCAGGAAGATTCAAAGCAGCCAGAAGATTTGTTGGTGCAACTGCTGCGAGAGGCCAGCAGCACTGGAATCCAGTCTTCAGGCTCCATTCTGCAACGCGAGTTGGACCGGACAGAGCCGCTCGTCAACATGAGTCCACAGACAACTCTCCAGCTGCTCACGAAGGCGGGAATCCAGCAGCCGGGAAAGCGACAGATCCAGCTGCACTCGGAACTTGCTCGGCATCTAACGTCGCAGCTTGTCCGAGCTACTGCGTCTCAACAAGACCTAGAGCAGCAGCAGCAGCATGTGCAAGCAAATGCCAACAAGGTGCAACTACCGGTTCAGATACGTCTTGCAAGCAAGTCGACTCCGACAGCGGCACCCGTTATGTCTCAGATTATCACAGCGCCGCAGAAGAACCAGAAGATCATAGTACAACAGATCCAGCAGCATCGCCAGCCACAGCTGCAGACGCCATCACAGTCGTCATCGTTGTCCTCATCTCCATCGCCTTCAACCGTTTTCCTTCCGCAGCAGATCATCATCACATCACAGCCGCAGCAGCCAGTTCAGCAACAACCACCTGCCATTAATCTTCAACAGCTTCAGGTTAATAATCTTCGTTTATTTTTAAAAAATCAGACTTATCCGAGTGACAACGACACCTAGTTACATTTCGAAGCATGTTAAATCGAAAGAAATAATTGACGTGTCACGTGAGCATGATAATGTCATTGATGACCTGCAAAAAATGTCACTTGGAATAAGGCTTTTAACATCCTTTACTGCTAGAACGAAATGGATCTGGTCTAGGGCATAGGTTATAAAGATAATTTTGCTGGAGGTGGAATGAGACTCCTCAGAATGTGATTGACATTGACACCAGCGATCAAATTGCCAGCTTAAAAGAAGGTGCAGATGGTGCTATATAATTGTTAAAATACATTCCGGTCAACTTTTACAGGTGGGCAGTAATAATTAAATTAAGTAATAATTACTTTGCGTTATTCTTTTTGTTTAGCTGGGTTTGCGTTGTTGTTACTGTGTTTCAGTTCAAATGATATATAATGTGAACTGTTCTTGGTTTTTTTCAGTTGCTGTTGCAGAGTCAGTCTGTTACGACCGATTCCAATGCAAGCTTTCTTACTATTGCTGCCAATACCAGTGGCACCATCTCCTCACCTGGAACTAATTCACTACCCGGCATAACCCTGGGCAGCTCTGGAAGCAACGTACTCACGACTGGCATACCTGTCCGACTCGTTAACAATGAGAAGGTACACTTGACACAGATGTCCATCTCGTCTTCAAATGCAAGTCCAGAGCCGCCATCTGGTGAACCGAAGTCAGCACACAATGCCATCGAGAAGCGTTACAGGATGAGCATCAACGACAGAATCATTGAACTCCGAGAGCTGATCGCTGGAAAAGATTCAAAGGTAGTCAGATTTGAGTACACAAGGATTTTTATTTCTCTAGAGATGGTATGCTTTTGAGGACAATAGAACATCAATTCTTCTCATTTGTTCGTATGGTTTATGTACTTCTACCTGTTTACGCAGTTCTTGTGTAGTCAGTTGCAAACATTATCATCATGAGATGTATAGTAGATAGTTCACTGTTAAAATGTGTGTTCACTGTTAAAATGTGTTTGCCTACAGACCCAACCCATCGAAAATCCAGTTTATCAGGTTCTACACTTGGCAGCAGCTTACTCAGTTGGACCTGAGTCCTGACCGCTCTTGTTGCTGACTTCCCCCTTTCATTTTTCCATTTTCTCTTCGTGATCTTGCAGTGGAGCTCGACCATTATCTTTGCTCCGCAAATTCGCCACTTCTGTCATGGCAGTTATCAGCTGCACCAACCCTGTACTGTGGCAGGTTATTTGACGTTCTGCCTGTGTCACTCTTGACCTGCATGACCTGCAAAAAATTCTTGGGGGAATTTTAATATCTTGTTTAAATTTGATTTTGTTGACCTGCTGAACAGCAACTATGTAAATGAATTTAAGAAAGGTTTGCTCAAAGTTTTTAAAGATGCTAACAAGAAGACAATTGTGTGTGATGACAGCTGAACAAGTCGGCTGTTTTGCGAAAGGCAATTGAATACATCAAATATCTGCAGTCTACGAACAGCCGTCTGAAGCAGGAGAATCTCGCTCTAAGACTGACATCTACTGGCAACAAAGGTTACTAGATATTTATATATTCATTTAGCAACTAAGGGACCTGTTGCTGAAGTTAAAACTTTTTAGCCTGCAACTGGGTTTTGGAGCAAGTGCTTATTTATAATTGTCTTTCCTCTGTGGTTACATCTACTGCAGGCTGATCAAACCAACACTGTAATTATGTGTGCCAGCTAAGTGGTTATCTATTGTTGGTTATCAGGTTTAATATGTATCTGATCCATTGTGTTGGTGATAATTTTCCTGTTGGGAAAGGTTAGGAAAAGTGATCAGTTCTTATATATAATTTATGCTTGTGCAAGTCTGATTTTCACTAAAATGAAATCGAAATCTAGATATCGCACAACTGGAGGATTTTTTCTTGGGGATGTTCTTTTATCCAACTTAGCTCTCAATTTGCTTTTTTTCTCCATTATTCCCAAGGAACTTGGGAAGTTATTTATCTGTTGGTGAAATTGATCATTCATAATTTAGCAACCTGTTCAGTTATATGAGTTGGGCTGCTACATCTCAAACAAAATCAGTTGAAATGCCACCATAGAATCATTGATGAGTACCATGGTAGGTCCATATAGGAATTTGATCTCTTTTTAACATTTTTATTCCTGGATGTTTCTTCCACTTGGTACATGTGGCACACCTAGCAAGAAGAATACTTGAGAGTCATAGCAAAGCCTTTCCAAGTATGCCAAGTGCAGTATAAATGCATAGCTATTACTATGCTTTAGCTGAAATTATTTTATTTTATAATATGTTTTATTTCTGTTCAGTAGATATACAGAGCCTTCTGGCCGTGCTGCGTGAGACTAAATTGCCAGACTTATCGTCAGCGTATAATAGTGGTGGCGAGAGTCTTTCGCCTGTCAGTAGCTCTGCCAGCTTGGATGCGTCAAATCCACCAAGCCCTGCTTTTGATGAAGTGGTGCCAATAGCAGCAGGTAAGCCAGATTGAATTATTAATAGAATTAGTTTGGCTGGAAGTTGTTAAGCTAGAGAAGTTGGACAGTTTGCATCAATGGGTAGTGGGTACGACTGGTTAACTTTATATGGTGTATGTGTGCATGCATGCATGGGTGGGTGTGTATGTCTGTATGCATGTGTGTTCAAGACATTGCATTGTCTTGTAATGAAAGACCTCTGGACAGTGCTGCACATGACTAATCAGTTGTAAATTAAGAAGGCCTTTATAGTAATTAGGTAGTTCTTAGGATGAGATATGTATATGGTAAAGTTAGGTAATCTTCTCTTAAAAATTGTTCTCCGCTGTCTTTACTTGTAGGTGTATAAGTACTGTAGGTGTATAAGTACTGTCTAATTATTGCAAAGACGATGTGATTATAGGTCATAATAAGTCAGGACTTCTTTCAGTAGATAGCTGATAATTATCTAAGAGAATTCTAGTTGTGGGCTGTTAATAGACGTTTTAAAATGCCTTTAACTTTCATGATGTTTCTTTCTTCACTGAGTTTTTCTTTAAAGCCAGTTAATTGGAAACTTGTCAAGGCTTGTGATGCTGCTCTAAAAGTGTAAAATGTTTTTAGGAAGCTAATCTTGGTTAATTATGCTGGGTTGGTTTAAGATGATTAACATTTGCCAACCTGGTTTAGAAAGGCTCATTTTTCCATTCGAGTTTGGATGGCTTAGCAGTTAGCACTTTAACAAAAGGCTTCATTGGTTTCCAATGAAATCTGAGTGTTAGGATAGAGTAGACGTGCTATTTTGAACGGTTGCCTAATATGTGTTTCTGTTATCTTGTTTAGATCGAAAGCCTGGGATGACAGTGGAGGCATTACGTGGCTTCACAGGAATGTTGGATAGATCAAGAATGGCTTTGTGCATCTTCATGTTCACCATCTTCATCATCAATCCTCTCAACTTCCTCTTTGCCGGCCAGGGTTCACTCAACAGTGCTGACTACTCTTTAGCACATGGTGCTAGTCGGACACTCCAGTCAGCAACAGGTAACTGCTTCTACGCACTGTCTTTGACACAATATTAGTGAGTGGAATGGTTAATTCGCCGATGACCTCATGTACTGCTCTTTTTGTAGCACCAATTAGTGCAATATTATGACAAGTGTACACATGCTTGTGGGTTTAATTTCTCTAACTGAACACAATTGTTCATCCGTGTATCTGCCTGCGTGTTTATCTAAATATGTATTGTTATGAAATCTTGATTTTTAGTTCTAAGATGTTTTCAGTGTAGTGCTGTGTGAACCTTTTAGTGAGAATTGTTTCCAAATTTGTTTTAATAGTTCTCTTCTTTCTGATAAATATTTACAAGCAAAAATTTGTTTTACACCTAAACAAGAGAAACTGAACAGACATGCTAAGTTATGCAGTATTAGACAGGAATGATAACATAGCTATTGTTGACTTTTCAGAATTTTTCTGAAATTTTGTATTGTAATGATAAGTACGGATAAAGACATTTAGATGATTGTTCTTTATTTATGGAAGTTTCTTTGCTTTCAGAGGAGACAGGTTGGTTGAACTGGTTGTTTCCAACGTTGTTGACGTGGTTTGTCAACATCGTGATCGCAGTGCTTGTGATGGCCAAAATCTTTGTGTTCGGAGAACCAGTTACAAAACCACTCTCTCCATCTTCCGTATCCTACTGGAGGAAGCGCAATCAGGCAGATGTTTATCTGAGAAGGGTGAGCCATATCAGTTAACCCTTTAAAGTCGGAGGGTATAGGATTTCTCATACCATTTACTACCATCTCGGTATTAAAGGGTTAATCAATCCTCAGAATAAAAATGGTAATTATGCTTCATTATTGGGGATTGGGTGGCATTGCGGCCTAGCACTAACGATTCAGCTATTTGCACTGATCTGCAATTGTAGTTCTGTCAGAATTTCATCAGCTAGTTGACGTAATTGTGTGACATGGTGTTATTGTTGTACTAAGTTTTACATAAGATTTTGCTGTTGATATTTGCAGGGAAGTTACGTCGAGGCTGCGTCACAGCTGAGAGGTTGTCTGCAGGCTCTCGGCCGTCCACTTCCTACCACGAAGTTTGATTTGTTTGCGAGCTTCTTCTGGAACCTTCTGCGCCAGATGCTTCACCGCTTCTACATCGGACAATGGCTGGAGATGCGAGCTGGAGGCATCTGGAGAGGGATCAGTTCGCACGACATAAAGGTGTCCGCACGAGATGCAGCAGTTGTCTATCATAAGCTTCTGCAACTGCACTTGACAGGTAAGTTACAACAGACATTAATTTGAAGTCTGCAAATTCGTGATTCAGAGTTTCTGTTTAGTTCCATGCTTCTTGATAAGCAGTACACACTACACAGTTTGCTGGGATCTTTATGAATCGGGAACTCACCACGTGTGCCTTGTCTACTAGTTACCTTGGCATTGCGTCAGGAATATACAGATGCTGGCCTAAGCCTTGGAATGAATGGTCCAATACCAACCTACAACTGCAACTATATACCATTCCATTTGTCGGATCTTTTTTTTATCATGTAGCTCACAAGGGTTCATCGGTATGTTCTATAATGAAACGAAGATATATAATTATATAATTCTTGTTTACCTAAATGAAGTTTCTGCTCTTACGTTCTGCATAGTTTAGACTAATGACCTGACATGAGTTGAAGAAAACCTGTTGATTTGACAGATCATGTGAGTCATGGAACCTGGTCTGGACTGAACCTTGCTCTGTGCACGGTGAATCTGGGAGAGGCAGCCAGAGAGACGCTCCCTCGTGACACGCTGGCCGAGATCTACGCCCTCTCGGCCATGACTATTCGACTCTTCTTTCCAAAAGGGTTCCAGTTTCTTGCTGTAAGTTATAATTGTTTTTGAATCCTGAATGCACGGTAAATCTTTGTAGTGTCTGTGAAATTGTTTTGCTTGGTCTTTGCTTTTTGAGGACAAGAGTGTACTAAAAATGACAAGCAAATTAATCTGTTTTGTTATTAATGGATTAATGTGTGCCAATTACAAACTGTGTTCTAATGTAATTTTATATGCAAAATAAAAATGAAATCTAATGAGGAAATGGAATTCATCAATAAATGCAATGTTCCACAGCCACATTTGACTCGACTTCCAGATTACATTGCATTGCAATGTCTGAGGGAGGAATTAATTCCGTTTTACGGGGTTTTGTGACCAGGTTTTATTGTGTTTTTAAGTGAAGTTTTGAAATCTGTATTTTGGGTTTGAATCGTTACATCTTTGGCTCTCATGATAAAGTTTGATGACCGTAGTTATTGATAGAAGAATGTAAAGAAGAGCAATTGCTTTACTGTACCATGAAGCATGTAAGCATGAATGATTGCTTTACCAACCATGTAGTCTAAATGCTGGTTTCCCTGACCTATTGGATTTTGACAAAACTTGTCCAGCAGATTATAAATGCTGGACATTGACTGATGCGTTGAGTTTTATGATGAATTGATGATAGTGTTATCTGAGATATCACACGTTCCTTTCAGCGTTATTTCCTAAGTCAGGCAAGGAGTATCTGCCTTGCGTCTGGATCAATGATTCCGATGTCTTTGAGTTGGCTCAACCATCCACTTGGTCACCGATACTTTGTCGACGCTTCTTGGAACTGCCAGAACACAAAGAGCAACTACAGCTGTTGCATCAATGAAGGTACATGTAGTTGTTATTCAGTGATAGCAGTACATGGTGGAAGGAATTTATGTGATGAAAAAGGAATTCTTTTGTTGCGTAGATCTTAAATTGTTGTTCTCATAGATCTGCTAGCATAAAAGCCTCTAGCAAACTGCGTATCAACTCATTTATGTGATGATTGATTGACTATTTGATTGATTCAGCCAGTTCAGGATTTTTTAAATTGTTAGATTGATTGATTGATTGATTCTTTGACTGACAGAGACATGATTCTTCTTTCAACTGATTCATTTTATTGGCAGCTCATAAAATGTATGAATTTGTGCATCGATGCATTTTTTAAAGAAAGAACCAAATGTAGGCATCATAATAGAAATTGACAAATTGACTGAATTTGATTGACTACTAGACGAAAGGAGTTGTTCTGTGTGCTGTATTCTGGCTACTCTAAACTTTGTTTAGTTGATCCTTTGGCTCATGTGATGAGAGGATTTCGTGAATGTCTACTGGAGAAAGGAATCTTTGCTCTGTTGACGCCTGGATACAAGAACCACTCAAAGCTTCGAACAGAGAATGGAAGCGACTGGTACGAGTGCATCTGCACTACGCATTTATTCCTAATAAATGTGATTTCTGCAATTTCGTGCTAAGCTATGATAAATATCATCTGTTGTATTTTTATCTAGACATTTATTATTGCATCTTTATGTTCCTTACAAAGTCATGGTTAAGATAACTACATGATTATGAGTTTGTTCTTCAATCCATCTTTCATCATGCATGTGCTGTATCTCATTCTGTGTTGTCTCATTCTATGTTGTCTGGACTATTTTTACTTTGATTCTCTGCCTTATATTGTGGTTTCCATGAGCACTTTTTAACACATAATACTAGTTGTAGAAGATATGGAACATTTTCTTACGCAACCATTAAGAGTAAAAGGCAGCCATGAGTTTAAAGTGTTAGCAGAGCTCTTCATTGTCTTACCCTCAGCATATAAGGATGGCCAGTTCTGTCATGTGACATTTTATATCTGCCACTGACATCATATAGCCAGTATAACCATTTTGTGCCTTTTAAGTAGGGGCACTAGTGGAAAAAATCTTGAAATTGCTACTTTATGTCCTTGCCAAATAAGCAATTATGAATTGAGCAAACAGAGGTATGACTAGTCATGCCAAAACAATGCACATCATTTATCAACAATATTGATGTTAGTGCACTGTACATGTTTAATGTTGACAGGATTGCCCACCATTCGGCTGAGGCCCTTGGCTATATCAACTTGCTGAATGAATCTTCAGCTGGCTATGAGACATCTCGGGCAATTGGGTATTGCCATGCAGCTGACAAAATTGGTAAAAAAATCATTTGAATTCCTCATTGATTTAGGAATTTGTTTGTATCACTCTCTAAAGTCTTTACACGTCACTTAGTTTTTTGATTGGTGTACAAGCAATCTACAGTTTGTTTTGAATGTTTTTAAAATTTATTTTTGACTCATTTGTTCGTTTTGTTTGTTCATTCAGATATTCACTTAGTCACTAGGTGATTACTGACTTATTTGCTTACGGTGAAATGGTTGATATATTTGAAGGTGTGGATGAGTTGTCTCGCTGGTGGGGAGGAATGGTTGCCGTTGCCGCTTACTGGTTGACAAACGATATGGCTGCGGCTGAAAGACTCTATCCGCTGCTCGACTCACTTCCAAAGTGTTTCCAGTCCATGAAGTAATTGCCGTTGAGATTAGAATTTGCAATTTGATTCGTAATAAGTCATATGTGAAATTAACCAATCTGTTTACTTACCAAATTATGCTACTTGCACAGTACCAGATTTAAATAATAACATTTTATTTGGATCTTCGTGTATACAGCAAAAGACCATTTGTTGGCTTATTTAGAAATTCAACTGCACTTTGACCAGATGATTGTTAGAAATGTAAGTGCTTCAGTCTGTCGAAAGATTTGACACTCAGTTTAAGTGTACTTGTTAATACACTTTGATGGTTTTGATTTTGAGTTATGCCTGGCTGATAAATTAATAATATAATGTTAATATAATATATGATATATAATATATATATATAATATATATATATATGTATATATAATATAATATCAATATATCAAATTGATATATTTATGGGGTTATTCTTAACAGTGATCCTCTGCCAAGATGTGTGCACCTGGCCTACAAGGCTCGAAAGGCGAGCCTTACGGATCCAAACTGCACGCCGTACAGCTGTGTCCAGATCTGCAACAAAGCTGGAGAGCTGCTACGAGAGAGTCTTGCCGTGGCAACCGTTACCCAGGGATACCGTATTACGAAGGTAGGAAATTGTTGGTACAAAATAAATTGATTGAAATTGCGTTTATGTTACGGGGATTTAAAAAATTTCAGTGGTAGTATGTAGTGGTAGTATGTAGTGGGAGTATGTTTAATTGCATCACTGTCAGTATTAAAGCATCAGCTTTTAAGCTAATTTCACCTGGACATTTGTTGATTAGATCATGGAACTTTAGCCTTTGCATTAACATGTTGCGGCCCGCCCAGTACGAGTTATCTCGTGCTAAATCCAGTCATTTAACATGGCGGTCAACGTGTTAACAAACCAAGGTGTGCTTCTCTGAGTACATAATTATGTGCCACTTATGTCAGTCTTTACTAACTGTTAAAACAAATGAATAATAATTGGACGTTTGTGTTTGATGCTAGGCTATGCAGCTGCTTGTGTGTGATTGGCTGCTGATAACTCGGACGGAGATGTGGCAGAGGGAGAGGGGAGAGCGTTCAAGCGACGAAGAGGAAGCGACTTCGACGACGGCCATGTCCGCTGACGTCGTCGCTTTCCAGGGTGACCTGTGCAGTCTCCGAAAGCTCGCCAATAGCCTTAAGGCTGCGATGCCAAGAGTGAGTTCAACATTTCCATGCGCTTGTTCTATGCTAGACTATCACATATGTATAGTATTGTATACTGTGCGTGGATGTGTGTTTGTGTTTGGCAGTTGTATAATATTTTCTAAGACCCACTTGAAGAAATTCGATGCTAGGCTATATGTGGCGTTGCCTAGGATAACGAGACTTAAGTCAAAGCATTTAAAATTTGTGTGTTATTGGAGTGGACTAAACTAGCACTACATGTATTTAATGTTCGCATTTCCACTGCAAATAATTTGGACAAGTCATGGGTTGAATTTTATTTAAAATTTTATTTTCTTTACAAAATTGAATAGAATTTTTGCATACTGAATTAGTTATGATGTAGCACAATACCTTTTGAGTTGTGTTCCCTGCGTAAATCTTGTGAACTGCATCTTCAAACTGAAGACTTCAAATCTTAATGTAGACGATGCTTTCTTTGTGCAGTGCCTATGTACTTCCCAATAGCATAGTAGAATCTTTTAGGCATGCTATATAATTTATTTCTTTGAAATGTATTGCTTTGATAATCTTTTTTTAATGGGTGTTTTAAAAGGTATTCTTGCACGAGACGACGGGACGAATGATGGCAGGTGCAAGCCCTGCACGCACACTTCAGCTGTTCGGTCGTAACTTACGTAAGCGCCATAACACCGGATCACAGCGAAGTGCCATGAAAACAGGTACGTCATCTGTCAACAATGGTTACAAATTCTGTGGCAAGAATCCTGGCAAGAATCCCCATCAGTATATCACACCCATGTTGCACGCATATTACACTGGCTGCAAACAAATATTGCATGAAACCATTGGACAGTGTTAAACGTTCTTGGTTTCTGGCCAAATCTTGTTGCATTCTGCTCCAAGTTAGCGGTCTTTAAAAGGTAATAGGTGCGATGCTGGTAAATAACTTTATAATTACTTTGTATAATTTCACATTAAAAAGTAAAATTTCTGGAACTTGGAAAGGCTGTTGACAAGGTTTGACTGTTTCTGATTCAGAAGCTGATGCCGATGAGATAGCCGAGAAGGAACGAGCGGATTCGCTTGTGTCGGCCTGTCGCCAGCTGCCGAATCAGCCATCATCCCAGGCACAGGTGGCGGCGATGCTGGACGAGGCAGCAAAGACGTTTGAGCGATTGGGCGACCGCAAGTCTCTGCAGGATTGTCGCAACGTTATGACCAAGTTCACGAAGTCGGGAACACCTCCGGGCGGCTCGATGTCGGTCCTCTGACATGATTCGAATTGACAGACAGTGTCACAGTGAAACCTGGTTTTATTACTCTTGCTGTGTGAAAAGTTTGGTGGATGCCACATTTTTTCGATGTATTCAGAAGATTTTATATCGGTTGGACTTTCAGCCACTTTTAAACACTTCTTTAAGTTCTCTGCCAATGGACATTTTGTTCTTCCTGCAACCGCGGTGGTGTTTGGTCCATTGGCGCTAGACATAAAGGTGCTGTGTCGCCGGATTGTGTTGGTCGTTTTGTGTGCACCTCAGCCCAAGGATCCTTCGACTTCTAGATCATGCTTCTTGTGGAATATCTATCGAGTGAAACAAATGCTATTTTTAACCTTCTATTTAGTTCGTATGGCAGCATAATTCTACCACTTTGTGTTGTTTGTCCTTGCCAGCTTAGTGTCGGTGACTGTGTGGTGCCACATTCCATTGACATTTCTTTTCTCCGCATGTGGCATGCGAATGACGCTACTTTGAGTGAAATTTGGCCGTTTGGCTTTCTCCCGTTTTTAGTGGAATTGCTAGTATTTTGTCATTTCGCCAGCCAGAAGATTTGACAACCATACAACTAGAGTCAAATCAATGATGAGTCAGGCTGCAGTTGAACCTGCCTGACCTCAATTTAGCTTTGTGCTAAAACTAATATGCCTTGTTCTTTTAGCTTCCGGCTGCAAAATCTTTGTTGTGTAATGCAGGCAGATATGTACATGAAACCTAAAGCTTGGTTGGAACTTTTTCTAAACTGAATATCTGGGCATATGTGACTAATGAAGTCCTATCAGCCAAATATCATACTGCAAACAAATGCATGTGAAAACTTATGAGTAGTCTCCAATTCACACTGTTTTTCATGTACAGTTGTATTGAGTGATTTTTAAGAGTTTGCTCAGTTCAATTTAGCTGTTTGTTCAGAGTTATGCAATTCAAACCATGGTTGGAAACCTAAAAATTCTGCCAGATTCTGCTCCAGTAGCAATCCACTAGACATGTGCTAGGTTCTTAGAAACTGCACAACAGATGTGTCTGATTAATTATGATCCGAGTATGTAGGACACTAAAACAGACATTGTGTAGAATTGAGGATACAACTTTTGCTGTAGCTTTTTTATATTTTGGCCCAATGGGTTTATTCAAGTTCAGATGTCAACATCATGTTAGTGTAAAGAATATTACATCTGTTTGTGGTGCAAGCTTATAGCCAGCTCTTAGACAGCACAGTTTAAAATTCATGTGTTATAAACGCTTGAGAGTGTAGTGAGGGACTAGAGACATTGAGTAAATGATTATTTTACTATGATGCATTTCTCGTGAGATAGTCGATTAAAATGAGAAGGTCTTGACCGGTTGGTGTTGAATTTTTAGATGATATAAAATAACATCAGTGATTCGTTGTGTGTTTAGCTTGTGTGTGTTATTTGTTTTTTTATGTATTTGTATAAATTTATGTGTCTGGATTTTGGGGGGGTTTAAAATAACATCACTTAGGCTAGTGAGGAGATCGCTTGAATCCCAAAAATCTTGATTCCCCCTACTTCTTATTCTTAATAACGAATTGACATTAGCGTCAAGTTCTAATAGAGCAACATTGAGAGTCCTTACCTTAGACTGTAGTCCTTCCGTGCAGGACTGCTCATCGGGCATCGCAGTTTCCCAATTCTCCTCTGTTCATCTCCACCTACGTTGAGATTTGAGAGTAGGCCTAGCAAATCTAGCGATCAACTTATTAGTTACAGTACATTAGAGCATTACTAATTTTCAAAAGGAATCAAATCAGAAGCCAGCGGCGCCGCCAGGATTTTTTTTCTGTACGCACAACTTGCACAAAATAATATGAAGCGAACAGCGATCGATACGAGCTTATATATATATATATATATACATATGTACATAGGCGCCGAGTTGACCCGAAGAGTGGGGGTGCCGAAAAGAATGTGAAAATATGCGCGCGTGAGCGCGCGAAAAATTTTTTGACCCTATTTTATAGGAGACTTATTGAAATCATCACTGTTCACATAGGCGGAGACTTGGTTCTGGTCTTAAGGGACGAACTCGCGGCCAAAGTATGATCGTCGAGAAGCACAGCGCCGAGCAGGGAAGGGGTTTGGAAACGGGATGTGCTCCTCCCCATTTTTGATTTTTTTTTTGTCACACTGCCAAGGTAGAACCATAGGCTATCATTTTGACGTCATGACATCCTTGTCAAAATTTCCTGTTATCTCATTGCATAAAGACATGATTTAAAACTTCAATAAAATAATGTTCTTCCCAATTAAATTTTTTTGGATCATTCTTTGTGTTTGATGTAGGCCTAGCCTATTTCTCTTGGAATCCACACATGTATACATGTAGAAGAAAAGCACAATCTTCGTTTTCATGTGCGTCTTGGAGCACTCTCCCTCCATTAGGTCAACATACTCAAATTTTGCACAAGAAATCGGACAATTAGCCACTGTTTAGTGAGCCAATATTAACACTGTGGAATAGTTTTTCAATTAGTAGGCTATTTCAAGTGGTTTTTAAAGAGAAAACAATATCCCGCTTTTATGATGCTGGGAGGTGACTCTCGAGCACTGAAGAACACTATTGAGCATGTATAGGGGCCTACACTATAGGCCTAAACTAAAGAAACAATGTCATTCAAATCGTCGCCTTCGTCCGTAATAAAAAAAATGACGGAAGCGGATCGAATAAGCAGGATATCGGGGTTTCCTCGCATTCGCTGATCGGCTTAGGACCAATGAAGTTCAGACTACCAGATGGGATAAAACTGGAGAAATTGTAAGGTAAACTAACTGAGATTTTAAAAAGTATACTAAAGATGGAATGACTTTTATAGATAAGCAATCCCAACAGAGAAAAAATATCTTAAAAGCACATCTTGCCGGTTGATTTCAGGTGGTGCCAATGCATAGGAGGGCCTCGCATGGCCAATTTCTGGTAGTGCTGAGCACTCACGGGCCTCGCAGAGTCGGCGCCCATGTATAATTTATGTATGTATGTATATACCTATATGCCTACTGGCGATTATGAGGTATCACCAGCATATTATTAAGCTTTTTGCTCCATTTTGGGTATAGGCCTACGCATAGAGGTAATTTTTCACAGTTTAAACAGGCCTAACTACCAACAAAGCGTTTCAAAATTCATCCGCAAGCCAGTTACAGTTTACCTATTTATGAAGTATAGAGCCTAACCGGTGTAGGCCTAATGGCTTCAAATTATTACCCCCTCCTAAACATTACACCCCCCCTGCAAACTGTAATTTGCCTCAATCATCGCCAAGACCGTAGCCAGGATTTGATTTGGAGGGGGGGGTTTCGTCGGCGGAAAATTTCTGACGACCTTTTTTTAGTCACTGGAAAAGGCTTTCTTACCATTTCTCGTCTAATTTCATGTTTTTTTCATTATGTGCTAGTAAATGCATTCTATTATTATGTACATTTTTAATTTCGGGGGGTGTTTTCATGGTTTTATTTCATGGTTTTTACATCAAGTGCTAATAAATGCATTATATTATTTTTTACATTTCCCATTTCGGGGGGGGGGGTGGGTGTTCAAACACCCAAAACACCCCCCCCCCCTAGCTACGGCCTTGATCATCGCATTTATTGGACTAAAAATGTCAGAAAAATAATCCCGCTTCTTGTTTTGGTCTGAAGATTTTCATCCGTCATCCCACTTCGTGGTTTGATTTGTTATAAATATTTTCATCTGTAACTAAAATAGGCCTACTACATGTAAATCGCCGCTGAAGTTACACGGAGAAATGGCTTCGAGGCAATTATTTTTTTCCGATTTAAATATTGATTACAAACCACGAAGTAGGACGACGGATGAAAATCTTCAGACCAAAACAAGAAGCGGGATGATTTTCGGATTTTTTAATGCAATAAATGCGATGATTGATTGCAAATCTAGTTTCCGGGGGGTAATCTGAAACCGGTTTCAAGTTACCGGGGCTAATGTTTAGGAGGGGGCAATTTGAAACATTTACACCGGGACACGAAGAGTGTAAGTAAGTAAGTAAGTAAGTAAGTAAGTAAGTAAGTAAGTAAGCATATTCTATAGGCCTAGATTATAAAATTTCAATAGATTCAATAGAATTTCATCGCTTATAATATTTCACGCCTTAATTCTTTAATTTACAATTTGTGAGAAATTTTTTTGCCTTTCCGCGCTGTACGCACTTGCGTAAGTGCGTACGCCTAACGGCGCCCCTGTCAGAAGCCAATTATTACTTTACACTGGTAAAACCGTTAGAACTCTGTACTAAGGCTATGCTATTAATCTGTTTTTGCTATCGACGTCGTCAACTCCTACCGGCATGTTTACGGTTTACAGTGGCCATTGCTTGATCTCTACGACAACCAGGCTGCTGCTGCTCGAGTTTAATGTGCGCACAAACAAGTTTTTCGTTTGACCTGGACCACGGTAGGGAGACCGGCTGACGGTTTATTCGTCTCTCCTGGATGGAACAGGTCGCGCCCATCCTCTTGTATCAGACTGCATCACTACCACAGAATAGAATAAAGCTTTATATATTCTGTGATCCTACTCAATATAATCTGAAATTACAGCAACAACAACAAAAGTAGTCTTGGGTCTAGGAGTAGCTACTCCTTCACGCCGGATCTACTATGGCGTTTTTCTCTCAGAATATACATGGATCAGTGTTTAATCTAGCTCATGGGCCTCACACGGGTATAAGGAGTTGACATCAACTCACTAAATTTGTCACCGAGTTCGTTAGATGGCGTAAGTGAAACGGAGCGCCCAGCACCTATTACAGAAGAGGCTATATTATATAACTAATAACTAGAAGGCACTGCGCCATAGCGTCCACAGTTTAACGATATCTTATTATGGCAAGCTTTCAATTCTTGGTAACGAGATGGAAAGACTAGGCATTAGTATATGCGGTCTGTCAGAAACCAAGTGGTCGGGTAGCGGCCATTTTAAGACCCTAGATGGTCACACCGTGCTATACTCGGGCAGCTCTGGTCGTGAACATCATGGAGTGGCAGTCTGGATTAACAAGAACATTACCTCCAGCTTAGCATCATACAACACAATCAACAGCAGAATTATATCGACGACGTTTGCGTCAAAGCCGAGAGATGTAACAATTATCCAGTGTTACGCGCCAACCGCCGACAAAGAGGACGAGGAAATTGAGCAGTTCTACAAAGACTTGGATCACGCAATTTCAGAGGTGCCCAAGCGAAACATACTTCTGATCACAGGAGATTTCAATGCTAGAGTAGGAGAGGATGCAACAGAGACCGATGTACTTGGGAAATACGGCCACGGGAAGAGAAACGATAGAGGACAGACTTTGGTGGATTTCTGCGCGGAACAAGGACTGGTTATCACCAATACTCTCTTTCGTTTGCACAACAGACACAGATATACATGGAAAAGTCCAAATGGATTCACTAGAACACAAATAGACTACATACTTATAAGCAAACAGTGGAAACAATCGGTCAACAATGCACGCGTATGCCTCAACGCAGATTGCGATTCCGACCACAACCTGGTGATACTGACAATGAAACTAAGATTCAAAAAGAAGCGAATGAGCAAACCGTTACTGTTGGATCTTGAGAAACTCAAAGATTACCAGGTTGAGCAACAATATCAAATAGAAGTCACAAATAGATTCAAAGAACTGGAAAGAATAGATGAACCCAGAACACCAGAAGAACTGTGGCGACAACTGAAGGAAGTTACGTTGGCCGCTGCAAAGGTGACAATACCTAAAGACCATCATAAATGCAAGAACTGGATCTCGAAAGACACTTTTGAATTGATAGAGAAGAAACGTGAAGCCAAAACTAAATCACCCACGGATTACAAAAGACTGCGAGGAGAAGTACAGAAAAGACTACGAATGGATAAACAGGAAGAGCTAGAGACGCTGTGTAGTGAATTAGAAGAAAACGCGAAAAAAGGCAACAGCAGACCAGTCTTCCAAACAGTGAAGCGGCTCACTGGTTCATTCGTCCCTCGTTCCACTGCCATTAAAGATGCTACAGGCAATAAAATTGTTGAACCAGAGAAGGTAAATCAAAGATGGAGAGAATACTGTGAGCAACTTTACGACGAAGAGAACGAGAAGGTAGAAATTGACATTCAAGAAAGAGAACCACCTCCACTGATTGAAGAGATTAAGAGAGCAATAGCGAGAACAGCGTCACGAAAGGCTCCAGGACCGGACGATATAGCAGTTGAATTACTAAAGTTTGGAGGCGAAATGACAATAAGCAAGTTGCACAAGATATGTGTAGAGATCTGGAAGACAGGATCATGGCCAGAGGAGTGGACTCAATCAACGTTCATACCGCTTCCAAAGAAAGGGGACCCGCTTCAATGCGGAAATTAAAGAACCATCGCATTAGTCTCACACGCAAGCAAGATCTTGTTGCGTGTAATACTGGAAAGAATGCAGAGCAGACTAGAGGAAGAAATCGCTCCAGAACAGGCAGGATTTAGACCAAAACGAGGCACAAGAGACCAAATATTGAACATAAGGATCATCTTGGAGAAGGCAAAAGAGATGAATCAACCGTTGTACCTCTGCTTCATAGACTTCTCCAAGGCTTTCGACATGGTTAGGCACGACCAGTTGTGGTTGGCCATGCTCGACACGGGATTCCCACCGCAGCTGGTAGAACTAATCAGAAATTTGTACAGACAACAACGTGCTAACGTGAGAACGAACGACATCACATCGGCATGGTTCAGGATCAAGAGAGGGGTCAGACAAGGTTGCAACCTCTCACCCTGCTTATTTAATATCCTATCAGAGCAAGTGATGAGGGTTGCATTGGAGGGCTTTAAGGGAGGCATTAGAATCGGTGGCAGGATCATAAACAACCTTAGATATGCCGATGATATTGTTCTGATCGCTACATCTCAGGAACAACTTCAGGAAATCGTGACCCGCGTAGAGCAGGCAGCGGAACAGTACAACCTGATGATAAATGTAGGGAAGACGAAGGTGATGACTACCACTGATGAGATTTTGACAACGGAGGTGAGCACAGGAAACTGGAACAAGTGGATTCATTTGTATATTTGGGATGCCGGGTTACAAAGGACGCAAATTGCACGGGAGAAGTAAGATCAAGACTAGCCATGGGAATGACGAGCCTGGTCAAACTGACGAAAGTTTGGAAAAACAAATCTGTCAGCAACAGAACAAAAACCAGACTGCTGAAGGCCTTGGTGTGGCCAGTGGCGACATACGGGTGTGAGGCATGGACATTAAAAAAAGAAGAGGAAAGACGTATACAAGCATTCGAGAACAAATGTCTTAGAAAGATACTAAGAATTCCATGGACAAAAAAGTTGACCAACGAGCAGGTTTACGCCATAGCAGGAACAAAGCAAGAACTGTTGATCCACGTAAAAACAAGAAAGTTGCGATACTTTGGACACGTCATGAGACAACAAAAGGACAGCATAGAAAACAGCCTGATGACGGGATTGATGGAGGGGAAAAGAAGTAGAGGAAGACCTAGAACTGCATGGATAGACAACATCATGGAATGGACAGGACTTTCGGGAAGGAGACTAATGAACATGGCAGAAGATAGACAACTGTGGAAGATGCTCATCCATTCGTGCAGCCAACCGTCGCAGAGCGACGATGGCGGAATGACATGACATGACATTATGGCATTGGAGTCCGTTGACGTCAACAGAATGTACTCTGAAGTCTGAACAGTTATCACCGTTTTTGTAGCGCACATTTATTTAGGTAAACAGATCACGGAGACTTCTCTGACGTCTGAGCTGGGGAAAGGAATGGCAAAAAATTAATTTTGACGACCTCTTTGCAAATACCCTTGTAGTAGGCTAGACTTCAGATTCTCTTAAGGTTTTCTGCACCTAGGCACAGGCAGTTTCGAATGTTCAATGTAGCCAATCCATCCTCTGCTGTGCCTTCTCCAGTTTTTCGTATCCATCCTCCATCAGCCGGTCTAGCATCATCTGTCTTGGTCTTCCTCGTGTTCTTTTCCTCTCCATTTTTCCTTCGATCACCATTCTCACGCAGTAGAGAATAACAGGGTTTATGCATTGAGAGCACATATGAATAGTCCATAGGTCTAAATGCTTAAAGATAGGCTACTAACCTAGGCCTAATTCGCAAATTAAATCTACATTTGAAAACTTCTGTCAAACATGCCCGTGCTCTTAATTTCCCGCTTGGCTTTTTTCAAGTTAATTGAGCGTTTTTTGACGGAACCATTCTCCCACTTCCCCTCCGCATCTCACCGAGCATCGACAACCATATTGACATCACCCGGAGTTTCTATGATGGATGGGAGAGTTTGCTTGTCCTTATGCAAAAACATCTGCGGGCGCTCGTGGATATGGCGGCAGTGGCCTACCACCGGTGCTTCTGTGTTTGTCGTGCTTCATAAAAAGAACGTTGGTTGTCATGAATAATTGTTCCCTCGAAGCACGACCTAATTAACCTAATGAATTCGAACGGTAAAGCATGACTGTGCTCAGTGGGATCAGCAATTATTCTGCGGTTTATTGGTTTATCTGGTGTATTTCTGTATGTCTGTGTGCATCTATATGTGTGTAGGCCTATATATGCACGCGTGCATGTGTATGTACTACATATAATGTCTATCGGTCAGTCAGTTAGTAAATCCAATACTATTCATATCCCTATTCAGTCAGTCTTTCTGTCTGTCTTGATTGTCTGTCTGCAGCCAAGGGCGTAACTTTCCCCCAGAAAGTGGTGGTGACTTTTCCTATGCTCACTTCTCTTCCTTTTTCTCTTCTCTTGTCTTCCTCTGTTCCTTCTCCTAAGTCCTAACGCGAATTTAATATACTATACAGGCCATGTCCTACACCTTAGGTCACCCGCAAAGTAGGAGAGAGAGTACATGTTTACATTTTGATATGCAATCCAATAGTTTTTTTAACATAGCGTCGAAGCCTCGAGACATGTTATAAGGATGGTACGGCTGCTGGGCCTACTGTGCCTCTCTAATGAACATAGTTCTAACCTCTATGCTGATCTACTGACAATAGACGATTTTGGTAGGGCCTGCCAATAGTCATTAGCAACGTTTAATTTTTGCCATTCCGTGACACACACAATCACTGGATATGCCATTAGGCCAAGCAAGTCACAAGTCGTTGTGCAGGCCTATGCGCGATAAGTTTTGCATCAGATTAATTTAAGGTCTACAGACTACTGAAAATAGCATTCAAATCATCAAAAGACAAATGACTTATATTTAAAAATAGACTCAATTTCAAGAAGAAATAAATTGTTATTAACTGCCAATTAGCTACCAAAGTCGTAGAGCTCTGCACACGTCATGTTAAAGTCAGCATGACTATAGTTAAGTGCGCGAAAATAACAACAATAACGTGGATATCTACACCAAAATCATCCGAGACACGGGACGCAAAGGTCCGATTACGGTCCAGTCGAATCCTGGACGGATGGCAGTCATAAGTTATTGTTGGCCCTAGCTGTAGTAACTGTAGTAACTGTAGTAACTGTAGTTAGAGCTGACAGCCTACCACAGAAAAACCATACAATGCATACACAATTCTAACCTTTCGCTGTCTCTTTACAGGCTTTACCATGAATCGATCCATTTTCCATGTGAATTTGATAATGAACTTATTGAGACCTTTTAAAAAAACTGTGAAAGCGAATCTAAACCATAACGGACCTGAGATGAACAAATGTGGTGTTTTTGTCTCCTCCCTCTCTGAGAAAGACCACACAGAATGCTCTATATTATAATCTGTATAATTATGTCACAGACACAGCTGTAGGCTATTGAATATTAATTAGATGTTCGCTGTCTAATCTCTTTGATCGACCACGCTTAATAGGGTAATATAACGCGCGTCAAATTCCTCATCAAATCATCCCTACTCCCAGGGCCGGCCTTACCCCAAATGGCGCCCTAGGCAAAGCATAGGCCAACATTTGACGCCCCAGGCATAGGCCTGCATTTGGCGCCCTCAGATTCCCACTCAATTGTTCAGCCCACGTCAGAATCTAAAGATGAATTAGCCCATGCATTTAGCCATAGCCGGTTTACGCTCATAAGGCCATAGCCAGGATTTTATTTCGGGGGATGTTTTCTTGACCGTGAATTTTGAGGTGCGTACACGCTGCGGTCGACTTCTTGGGGCGAAATTTTCTGATGACTTTTTTTGTTAGTCGTCGAATTTTCTGACGTCCAAAAACATTAGTTTCCGCGATTTTCGACTATTTGCTGCTCAAAATTAGGCCTACATTACATACATGTAGGCCTACTGTCATGTGCTAGCAAATGCATAATTATTTCATTTTTACATTATTTCATTTCGGGGGTGTTCAAACACCCAAAACATCTCCCTAACTACGGCCTTGTACGCTCAACTGAGTAATTCATTCTAATTTCTTTATTAGTAGGGGAAGGTTGCCAAAGATGGACCAGCGCCAAAGATGGACCACTCCGTGATTGGCCACAAGGATTGAAACTGTATTGTAATGTGATGCTGTCGTATCTAGCAGGTCACAAGATAGATTGAATGAAATGATTAGACATCCGCTACACAGAAAAACCTTCGAGAAAACAGAAAAACGTTAATTGACATTGTTTGATAAAATAATGGCTTGGGGTAAAATGAGTACAAAATCGAGGCCGGACCTGCTGAACAGTTCGGAATTCGTCTATGAACTAAGTTTTTCAATTCTTTACAAGATACCATAAAAGAAAATCCAATATCAGAACTGCATAAAAAGTTAAATGAGTTGGAAGTGGGAGTGTGCAAGTTGCCTAAGATGAAACACGTGTGGTCCATGTTAGGCAACTATGCATGAACACGGTCCAATCATCATTGATACCCATTATTGCTAATGCAATTAACTGCTATATATTCTACTAAGCTAGCAGTTGTAATTTATTATAGACAGTGACGTGGTCAAAGTTGAACTGTGAGAAAATTTAGAAAATTCTTTGTTTATATTTTTTTAAAATAAATTATTTATTTTTTTAGTAAAAACTGACAATTTAATATTTTTTATTTTTTATTATTTACTGAAATATATTTTACTAGGCTAGCATTTGTAATTTATTATCAACAGTGATTTGGACAATGTTAAACTGTAAGAAAAATTGTAAAATTCTTTGTTAAAATTTTTTAAAATTATTTTTTACTTTTTTAAATTAAAAACGGCAATTTAATATTTTTTCATTTTGATTATTTACTGAAATATATTCTACTAGGCTAGCATTTGTAATTTATTATCGACAGTGATGTGGACATTGTTAAACTGTGAGAAAAATTGGAAAATTCTTTGTTTATATTTTCCAAAAATGTATTTTTGAGTTTTTTCATAAAAAAATGACAATTAAATGATTTCCCTTTTTATTACTTATTGAAAAATTGCATAATATGTACTGTTTAATGTAAGTTCATTTTAGCAGAAATGGTTGATAAATTAAGACTGTTTGTCCGCCTTTAACAATAAATTTTTTCCATGGTCCATCTTTGGCGCCCATGCTCCTAAGATGGACCACTTTTGCAATTTTTTATTTTTTAGATTTTTTCCTTTCTATTTATTTAAATGAAATTTTATTGCATCCAATGGTGTATCAACACCTAATCTATGTAACGACCGTGTTGCATAATCATTTTCTCATAATTTGTGGCGAAAACGGACGATCATCCTTACGTGGTCCATCTTTGGCAACCTTCCCCTACACTGAAGGCTGGATAATATTCAATTTTGTGGAGAATGGTATAAGTTTACAAACATATTAAAATAAACTATTGTTAAAATGGCGCCCTCTTTGATGGAAATGGCGCCCTTACATGTAGAACTTGGCGCCTCATGCAACTGGCTGCTTTTCCCTATGCCTAAGGTCGGCCCTGCCTCAGTTACTGCCCCTTTCTTGAAGACATTGTTTTAAATTCTTTCCATTAGCGAAAGTCTTGTGTTTAAAACAATATAGACCTAGTGTAAAAAAATTAATTCGCCGGTGCCGCGGCGCCCCCCAAAGGCTGCGGCGCCCTAGGCAACTGCCTACTTTGCCTATAGCTAGGGCCGGCCCTGCCTACTCCGGCTTCACAGCAAATTTATCTGTCAACGACCAACTATAGCCTACATCACGTTATTGTTTTAAGTTGAAACAGGCCCAGAGAGTGGGAAGGAATTCCCCCCTTCTCTCCTCAAGACCTACAGCGTCGAATAAGGTCGTGTGAACATAGCACACACTGCGAATAGCTCTATAAGCATGCATTACCGCCATTGAGTTAATAAGTAGGAATAGCCTATAGGCTATACGGTAGACAGCCAAATGATTTCACATGTAAAAAAATATTTTTTCAGTTCCAAAAAGTGGTGGTGACTGTCACGCCCACTTTCAAAAGTGGGCGTGACTGGACACCACCGTCACAATAGAAAGTTACGCCTATGTCTGCAGCAGTTATTATTATTATTATGAATGGCCTGTAGCTTTTTTAAATGTAAGATGACAACATAAATGCATGTCATTCTGTCGGTCATCATTAGTGTCTGTCATTAGCATACATTAGCGTCTCTTATTGTACTGTTTGTCTGTTTGTCTGTCTCTCTGTGAGTGTGGATCAGATTGTTGTCAGTCAGTCAGTCAGTCAGTCAGTCAGTCAGTCAGTCAGTCAGTCAGTCAGTCAGTCAGTCAGTCAGTCAGTCAGTCAGTCAGTCAGTCAGTCAGTCAGTCAGTCAGTCAGTCAGTCAGTCAGCCAGCCAGCCAGCCAGCCAGCCAGTCAGCCAGCCAGCCAGCCAGCCAGCCAGGCAGGCAGTCAGTCAGTCAGTCAGTCAGTCAGTCAGCCAGCCAGCCAGCCAGCCAGCCAGTCAGTCAGCCAGCCAGCCAGCCAGCCAGCCAGCCAGCCAGTCAGTCAGTCAGTCAGCCAGCCAGTCAGTCAGTCAGTCAGCCAGCCAGTCAGTCAGTCAGTCTATCTACCGGTATCTGTGTGCAGCAGTTTTGTTTTAATCATTACGAATAGCCTATGGTTTTTTGTCTGTATGTCTGCCTGTCTACACTACACTCTATAATAATCTGGACATCTGCTTGTCTATATACCTTCTGCTCCATATCTGCCGATCTACCATGATTAGTGCATACTAGCCTATATTGACAGACAGCTTTCCCACAGGCTTACTGATTATGGCGACGTACAGTAGGCCCAGGAGTAAAACATCTGTAAAAGTCATTAAGATGCAAGACATCTGTAAATGGACCGCTACATAAATTGACGTTTTCCTTCTGACCAAGATTCCCTCCGTCAGTCAACACAATATTATGTTGGACGTTGGTTGGAAGAAACCTGTTCTAAAGGAGTGCGTCCTTTCTGCGCAATATAACGCATGGTTTTTCGCTGCGATTTATATAGCGGTCCATTTACCGATATCAAACTCTGGTCCGTGCATATTTACATAGGAAGTAATCCGACATTTATATAGCGCCGTTTCAGATAGCTCCTCGGACGCCGGATTATTACTGAGCAGGAGGAGGGAGGAGAAGGGAGGAGGAGGAGGAGAGGCGGTGCTGGGATTTCGTTTAAGGTTGGTCTAACTTGCATAGGCGTACGAGCCTACGAGGCGGGGGTCCAGAGGGGGGGGGGCAAATGCCCCCAAAAATTTCGGGCGAGTCTGTTTTTTTGGGCAAGCAGACCCCGGAAAATACGGGAGGGGGTGATATTTTCACGACATAAGCTTATTTCAACTTTTTTGTCTGGAAAAAATAGTATTTCCCACTACGAGATTTATTTTTCGGGCAGAAGTAAAATCCTTGACTCCCCACTGCTGAAATCTCCCGTAGCCTACGCCTATGGGTCTAAGTATGAACACTGCAATGGACGCGTCAATGGTGAATGAAAAACTTCTGAAATCAAGGATAAGATGACGATTTGGAATTCCTAGACAGACCGATGGCTGGGCGATTGAATTTGACTGGATGTTATTTCGTTCTTTTGCTCAGCTTTTCATAATTAGGCCTATTGGAAGGTTATTCAGTCAGTCAGCAAGAAAACCAGTCAACCAGTTAGGCACTTGATCGCTAAATCGGTTAATGTGTAACTCAACAGCTGCTGTTGTTACATTCATACACTTGTATACAATATTACTTTAATAACCTCCTAAAGTGTGAAAGTAAGGTGTGAGCCATGTAAGCATGGTAATAATGACAACTTAATACGAAAGGACTTTTCTATGTGTTTCGGTCTGCTAATTGTGTGTCTGTGTGTTTCTTTGTCTGTCTGTCGATCTGTCTGTTTGTCTGTCTGTCTGTCTGTTTGTCTGTCTGTCACCCCAATTTATGAAGTCATGCCAGGTGTTCACCTTTTAACCCAATTAATCCACGATGCATCTGTTGTCCCATCTATCAGCAAAGACGCATGCATCTGTAATTCTGTCGCTTTGGGCTATATAAATAGAATCCTCTAATTCCAGTTTGCGACGTCTATTCAAAGCCATCCGGACTTACTTAGAGGACGAGCGGCTCAGCGGTGGCTCTTTTATTGCCGGCCATCCTCATCCATAGCCACATTATAGCCAGCGGGGCTTTTATTGTTTCCGCTCGATTTTTCGGACAGCCATCATGCACTTCCATATAGAAACTGTTGATTGTTGTTAGTTACATGCATGATCAACAAGCGTCATTGGATTTGAGACTAGAAATCAAGGTCACGACCTGTGACCCAATAAGAGGAAAGAAGGTCACGACCATTGGCTGTAGAAACAGGGCCACGCATGCGTCTGTAGGACTCTGAGAAACAACAGAGCCTGCAGAATCTGCAGATGCGGTTCTGTACATGTATAGGCTACATGCAGCATGCCATGCATTGTGTATGCTTCCATTATTGATGTTCTTAGTTTGACTGTTGTTATTTCCCTGTGGTTTTCCGTAACGACCCACTGGTCTCATCGTGTTGAAAGGGCTGAGAGTAAGTGAATGACTGCAGCTGAAGCTGTGTCATCAGTGGTGAAATATTAATTCAAGTACCAACCGCAGACCGTTATACGTATAGGCGGGGTTGCTTCGACCAGCACAGAATAAGGCAGTTCCAAGCCTCAGTGAATACAGTATACTATAGGCCTCCACGACGACGGTAGAGAATGACTGAGCGCATATGCAGCAGATGCAAAACTCTGCCACTGGTTGCACTCTGCCAGCGCCAGTCCCAAGCCTGGATAAAAGAGGAGGGTGACATTAATCATCTTCGATAGGCTATATGACAGTGTCCTTAAACACTGCAACAAGCAGCAGCATTTTTGGGCCTTGGAAGTGGTTCTTTTCACGGAAAAATAGCATGTTTTCATGAGATTTCAACCGAAGTTTTCAAAAGTTTACAAAGGTCATCAACTTTTTGGGCCGGGAAAAATAGTAGGCTATGTTTTCGCGTCGGCGCCACTCGTTCTGGACCAAGTCTCCGGCCCAAAGCCCAAGTTATTTTTTGCCCCTCCCCCAACAACAGAAACCAAACTCCGCCCACGAACATCTGCATGTCTTTTACATGCTTGTATATGCTATGAATATAGGCATGTAGGCTACAGATGGATGTATAGATAGATGGTTTGATGTATGTAACTGATGTCTGCTGCTTCATTACACAAGTCTTATCGAAGTCGTAAAACAAGGTTAGACGGGACGAGATCCAAATGCTACAATGCTTCTCCTCCTCCGTCTCATTGTACAATAATACCTTCACTTTTGTTGCAAATTCCATCACCTCCTCTCTCCTTTGCTCTCGGCCTCCTTTTCTCATCTGCTTCCCTTTCGGTCTATGTGCTCCCTCCTTTCCCGCCCAACGCCCCTCAACCCATTCCACCCACCCATTGCAACCTCCTTCCCCACTCCCAACCGCGGGTTGTTCGAGTCGTCCTATAGTTGCGTTTGTCGTTGAAATCGACTCATTAAATTTTTCAAGAAAGAGAAAACGGTTGTCGGCGATAATCTAATTTCGTCTGCGCATTATTTCCCGCCGCCACCTGCCGCCAAAACCGCCGTTCCAAGCAGCAGACGACAACAACGACAGCAGACGACCATTTGCCCTCGCGCCATCGGGCGTGGCGTGGCGGGAAAGCCGAAAACAAGACTCCTCTGCTGGAAAGCAAGGCTCACGAGGCGGATTATTTTGCTCAGCCCCGGAACTGACGTCTGCCGCTAGTCAACCCCGAATAGGATTTGCGAAACGGGAGCCGATCACGTGACCGCAGTTTCCACACGACCTTGACCCCGTCACGTGATCTCTCCGGACACTGCACGCGACCTTCTCGCAACGCGATTGGCTGATCTAATCGTGTCTAGATAGCCTAGGAAATGGAGCGGAATTAAAGCTGACGAGAATGATTTCCTTCACAGTGCATATACATGTACACATAGCTGATAATAATAATTAAACAGTTGAATCAAAACGCCAGTAATTAAACTCGTTCTAATTAGCGCTATCGGAAATGAGATTGGATGTCACAGGTCACATGACCTGAACGATGTCACGCAAGCTCTGAGTCACTGACGATGAATAATTAGGAGAAGTAAATATACAAAGAGTAAAGAAAATAGGAAAATTATAATCAAAATAGCCTAAATTTGTAAAATATGGAAGAGGAAATATAGAAGCAAGTTGAAAATGAAGAGGAGACGACACGTACAGTGATTGAGTGGTAGAGAAGGAGTTACAGAAGACAAAGATAGAAGACAGAAGGAGAATGAAAAGGAGAGTGTATGCGAAGAAGAAGACGAAATGCAAGAAGGGAATGAAGGGGGGAGGAATAAACGAATAAGAGAAGACCAAGAGGATGAGAAAACACTTCAGAAGGATGAGACAGAATTGGAGGAAAAGAAGCATGAAGAGAAAGAGGAAGAAGGAAAGAAGTTAGAAAGGAAGATCATGGAAAGGGGAAGGCTGAAGAAGAAGAAGATGGAGAGACAGAAGCAAAAGCAGAAAGATATAATGTGGAGAAAGATTTCGGAAAGCTGTAGCAGAGAAATATAATTATACAAATCAATTTTTATTTGTCTTTCATTTGATTTGTCTACTTTAATGTGACTCTTCTTGCCGCAGCATGGTGCTTTTGGTGGAGGTGATAATTATTGTGGATGCATGCGATAAATTTGCCAGCGGGAATAATAAGAAAGGCTTTGGAAGTTTGGATGTCATGCAGGTGGAGGACTGTAGGTATCCTCATGACTATGATTATGAGATTTATGACGACGAACATAATGATGATTATGATGATTACGATGATGATGATGATGATGATGATGATGACGATGACGACGATGACGATGACGGTGACGGCGCGGCGACAACGACGATGATGATGATGATGACGACGATGATGATGATGATGATGACGACGACGATGATGATGATGTTGTTGATGATTATGATGATGTTGTTGATGATTTTGATGATGATGATTATGGTGATGATGATGATGATGATGAAGACGACGACGATGATGATGATGACGATGATGTTGTTGTTATTGATGACGATGTTGTTGTTGATGATGATGATGATCGTGATCAAGTCATCAAAACCATCATCATAATGGCGGCGACACACGCCGTTGTTCAAAATGATGACGTTGACGACGACAATGATTCTGATGACTATATACAACGCCGAAAATGATAATGACAACATTCAAATTACCAGAGTTGTATGAGATGAAATAGCCAGGTTGTCTGCTTGTGAGTATTTGTCGGCCATCATCTCTCTTGTGTCGTGTTTTCAGTGAATTTCGATGTTCGATGTTCGATAAAATTATTGTTATTATTGTTATGATGCATGACTTTGCTACTCACAGTGGTGATTAAATTATTGTCTAACTAACAATAAAATTGCTAGTCAGCATAATTATCTTGAAATGCTGGATTGGACTTAAACGGAACGGTTAAAAACCTTTCTGCAAACTGTAAAGTTTAAACTATCGATGTTTTGCCAACTCATGCAATCAATGCATTGCGCTATACTCGGGTCGAGTCCAGGGCTTGAAGTGTGGCTAGACGGTCATGGACGGCGTCCATGCACTTCTTTTCAAATCTAAACACCGTCCTGCCACTTACTTCGACAGCACCGACTGGATAGTTAAAGAGCCTCCAGGCACTTCTTTTCTACATTTTCAGCACTGGTCGAGTCATAATATATTATATTTCAGACGATAATGCCATCTTAAAAATCGGTCGCCAATATAAAACGGCAATCAAGTTGCGAGATTGTTAAATTGCCCTTGGCGTGCATGGGAGGACAAGAAAGCAGTAGCATTAAAAGCAAATAATGATGAATATGAAGGTGAAGAAGGACCACAAAAAGAAGAAGAATAAGAGCAAGAAGATAAAGTGGAGCATTAGCAAGAACAATGACGGGAACAAAAAAAGTATTCGACGAAGAGGAAGTAGAAGTGTACGAAGAAAAGAAGAAAAAAGATGAGGAAGAGGAAGAAGAAGAAGAAGACGAAGACGAAAGAAGAAAGTCTCAAGAGACTATAGCCTGAGAGCAAATGAAGTGTTGTTGTCGATATCACTTTTCATGGCCTCAGTATAATAGCTAATGAGAATACTCATTATGAGTATACTCATTAGACGGTGATCACTGGTCGTTCCATCGTCCAATCGAAAGTGATACTCGTGTACTTATAATATTATATCGTCGACTAATGACGTCAGAAGGAGCCATGGAATCTATTAATTAACATAATTATTAAGGTGATAGCGACAGTCATTAATCTTTTGTTTCCTTTTATCCTCACCTCCAATTGTTTTCATTCCTTCTCCTCCTCCTCCTCCTCCTCCTCCTCCTCCTCCTCCTCCTCCTCCTCCTCCTCCTCCTCCTCCTCCTCCTCCTCCTCCTCCTCCTCCTCCTCCTCCTCCTCCTCCTCCTCCTCCTCCTCCTCCTTCTCGCCTTTTCATTCTTCTGTTTCCAGCTTCGCCTACAGCTATTATACTTCTGCTATTGTCTCTTCTCTTCCACGCAGTCTCATCTTCTATACGCCTCATCTTTAATCAGGCTTTCCATCTTCTCCTTCTCCTCTCCCCTCCTCTCCTATTTGCTTCCTCTTTCCATTCGCCTCATCTTTAATCTGGCTTTCCATTTCCTCTTTCTCATCTCCATTTTGCATTAGTCTTTCTCATCCTTTTCCTTTTCCTTCCAATGACGTCAAAATAGTTCATCTTCCAGACTATTGATTCTTATTATATCATGCCATCAACAGAGACGGCTGACGGCATCATACGTGTCTCTTTCTATGGCTTCACCTTTACCAAATAGATGATGAGGAATCCGGAAATGCATGGTCTGCACTTTGGACCACTGTCCGGTGAATGCCATTCTATAATTTATATTCTATTCATGTACGACTTCTATGGCTTGCATTGCTGCAAGCCGATCAGTCCGTTGTTAGATATTATATTGACCTGAAGCATTGTACCTCAGTTGCAAAGGCTGGGTGCGTTGAATTCACGATATTTCGGGGTTAAAACTGCATATCGAGAAGGTTTATTTATTGTATCATTGAGCTTCTTTGTGTCTTCGTGTATCGTCGTGTATCCGACTATATGCTATCGCAACTATGGATACATTGAATAGAACGACGAATAGACGAATAGATGAATAGACCGCATGAAATCCAGAGAATGGACGGACGGACGGATGGACGGACGGACGGGCGGGCGGACGGGCGGGCGGACGGGCGGAAGCACTGGAGGCGCTATAATTATGCATGTACGTAGCACCGGATTGGGACCTTTACATTTATTAGATTAGTCAAAGAGTACACAGCTTCAGAGGACTCAATTTACGGGTCCAACATGCGCCAGAAAGACAGACAGGCGTACCGACGAAAAGGACAGACAGCAAGCCAAACAGAGACAAGCAGACAGGGAGCATGACATGGGATACACATGGAATCGAGAAACGCAGACATAAGCACTATACAGAGAACGCGTAAAGAGCGATATCTAGAAACGGCAAAAGAGCCATGCACAGACAGTTACGCACAGAACAACTAATTCGACGCATGCTTTAATTTGTCGCTGCTTGTATCGCTCTATGTATCTGTGTGTGTTTGTGTGTGTGTGTGTGTGTGTGTGTGCGCGCGAGTGTGTGTGTGTCATGTTAAATTTGTTTCTATCTGTTTGTAACACCTCGCTATATGCATACAGGCAATCGTGTCATGAAATATTAAAGATCATCTGAAGTATAGGCCTACTTATTTTGGTCTACACATCATCGGGTACTCTCCTCCGCACTCATCTCCTTCAGCTTCAGCAGCCAACAACACCAATAACAGCAGCAGCAGCAGCAGCAGCAGCAGCAGCAGCAACAACAGCCTCCTGCTTCATCCATCAATTCATCTGTTCATTGTGTGGAAAGCAATGCCAACGACACTGAAAATAAAATAACATAAATATATTATTATATGCTCACAAATTAGTGTTTCGCAATTACCTCGCAAGTATCAGCGAGTTGGGAATGACTGGTGGACTTAATGCACAAATTAAAATGGCTTGTGAAGTTGTGATCGGTTTTAATCAGCTCGCGCACCCAGAATGGGTTATGCCTAAATGTCATAAGAAAAAGATTTGGCTACAGGGCCATCGCAGATTTGACCCCTGGCCCCAATGGCAGCCATTTTTCAAAATGGCCGACCGGTTTACAGATTTTAAACTATCAACAATTCTCCAGTATAGCCTACTTAGAATCGTCATCTTTGTGTCTAAACATGCATAATTACGGGCATGAATTCCAACAGAGCCACTACAAATTAATGTTCCCCATGGCTTCAATGGCGGCCAATTTCCAAAATGGCCGACCAAAATACGGATTTTTGATTTTCAATATCTCAGCTTCCAGTACACTTAGAATCGCCATCTTGGTGTCTAAACATACTTAGTTAATGGCATATATTGTATTGTATTGTATCTATAAATTTATATGACGCTTCTCGCAAATTGATCATTTAGAAGCTTCTAATTGGAGGAAGCAGTTGAATTGAAGATCTAGAATGCCTTGGCGTCTTATAGCCTAATCACCTATTTCAATGCAACATCGAAGGAGAGCAAGATGAGTCATTGTCAATGTAAGGTAAAGAAGAAAGGTACATACAATTAGGCTATACGGTATATTATTATTAAGGTAATACAGTAGATTAGAACGAACGGGGAGTCACTTTAAGGTAAGGTCAGATGAAGAAAGTGCACGTTACTTTTGCATTGGTCTTAGACCTACAGCATCTTGCCTTGATACGGTAAAGCAATCATGCGAAATACATAGAATAAAAGTTGAAACAAGACAGAACAATAACAATAAAAAATCCCAACAATAAAAAATTAAACAATTGAGGAAGGCGAATAACTGTTAAGTTAAATGTTGCATATGATGCGTCGTTCAAATTATTTAAAGGCATTTGTCTGTTCTTTGGCTTCGTGTGCAATACGTACGCTTTGTCGTTCGTCCTATCAGCAATTTATCTAAGTAAGATTCATGGCATATAAATTATATATTACGCTGGCGAGCGGTTCAGACGCTGGTGTCCCATATATTCCGATTTCCCGTCATCTCGCTCAACTTTTCATCTGAACGGGTCTCTTCTTTTTCCTATTCTTTTTCCTCTTCTTCTTCCATCTACTTCTTCTTCTTGTTCTTCTTATTCTCCATCTTCTTGTTCTGCTTCTTTCGTCGTAGATTTCTCGCTCTGTCATCCGGGCATCGTTTGCCCGCAAAGGTCACGTGGTTGAGCGCGAAATTCCTCCCTGAAAGGTATCGCTGGTTTGATGAATTAACAGCGTTCCCTCGGGGTCGGTCGAAGTCGGGCAGCGGCGATTGGGTTAGGAGACGGACCTTATTAATCACGACTGTGGCGCCTTGCTCGACTAATCTGACACTGGACCGGGCCAGGCAGGCAAGACCCGTAGCCGCGGTCGGCGGCCGGCGAGATGGACGGAAAGATGAAGTGGACTGAAGCCTCCTTGATGCGGCGGCGGTGGGGAGAATGAGGGAAGAGCAGCAGCAGCAGCAGCAGTGGCAGAAAAGGAGGAGGAGGAGTGGCGAGGACGAACGAGATGCCACCGACATAGATTCTGGTTTTGAGCGCGTCAATGACATTTGGTAAAATGGAGACCGTCAAGTCAACAATGATGACTTAAACACAACGCTTAATTACGTATGACGCCAGTTATCTAGCGCCACTGCTGAATTGAAATGTGGCTGCTCTGACGGCAGGGTGTTGGCTGCGTGTGCTTTTGTCGGTTGGTCAGTCTGACAGCGTGTACGTGGCAATTTGTCACTATGTGTGTGTGTATGTGTGTGCATGTAGGCTACGTGTGTGTGTGTGTGTGTGTGTGCGCGCGCGCGCGCTGCAGTGCTGCTTTGCGATAGAAGATTAGAGCACTTCATTTTTTTCTGCTATTTCTTTTTATTGGTGCGTTTTCTCAACGGAGTGACTTGAGTAGAAATTATGATTATAGACATGCTATGCGCCAGTCTAAAAATGCTGTTAACATGATTAAGAACAGACTCTTGTGTGTCGTCAGTAAAGCGAAGCAGAGCATTGAAAAGTGGGAGGAGTCGCCAATGGTGGTCACACGCAAACACGTGGAGCCAGTGAATTCGTGTCCTTAGTTGGCAGATAACGTCTTGTTGGTCAGACTGTCTGGATAAAATGGCGTCGCTGTTGTGGACGGAGGACAAACATTGCAAGCAACGATGAAAGACAACACAGGAGAGGCTATAATTATTAGGATATCGTAAGATTCATACCTATCACTGCGGCACTGGATGCATGACTGTAAAATAAGATATTTGAAGATAATTAATTTGTGAGATGCGATAAGACAATGCAGGTTAAGATAATCGTAATCGTAATCGTAGGCCTAAAGATAAGAGAGTTTATTACAATGAACTGGATAATTTTACATGATTGACCAAAAGTCGAATCAAGCGAACTGAAATTCATGACAAATTCACTTTGGGATGGAGGGGCAAAGGTCAAATCCATCTAAACATTAGACGCTGGCCTCAGGCATTATTACTTCGAATTCTCTGCCAGATGTGTAGTTGACGCCTTTCTCTAAGCCTGTTGTCCTCAAAAAAGTCCTCACCCGCATCTAAAAGGCCAGATTTGTCCATGGCAAGTAACCTCTATTTATGTGTCAATGTTCAGTCTGATCTTTAAACTCTCATTTCCTAGGATTGTACATCTATTCGGTCTGAGCACTATTCTTTCTGAACATCTAGTCGGTCGAAGCATCTATTCGGTCGAAGCATCTATTCTGTCTAATCAGCTAATTACCCCTAAGATCTATTCGGCCTCAATAACTATTCGGCGTAAACGTCATATTCACATCATGCTTGTGGCAAAAATCCTCCATATTGTAAAAATTTCCATTTTGAGATTTTCAGTATTTGCAAAATGAGTGGTTAAGTATGGAGGGTGATAATTTGTAAGCAGATAGGCCCTAGATCTATTGATGCAGTCAATTACACTATACATGGCGTGCGTTTAGTAAAGACATATACTCAATGGTAATGACTGTATATTATGACAGTGAAACACTAGTTACACTGCACGCCGAGTTAAATGATTTCCTTGCGACCATAGTACGGTATTACAGTAAACAGGACCTCGCTGCTGTCAAGCTTAGATCCCTGTGTAATGGAACATCCATCATAAAGAGGCTTGAGTTCGGAGTTCAGAACGTCGCTTTAAATAGGCTCATGAGAGAGAGAGAGAGAGAGAGAGAGAGAGAGAGAGAGAGAGAGAGAGGGGGGGGGGGGGGGGAGAGAGAGAGAGAGAGAGAGAGAGAGAGAGAGAGAGCACGTTGTGACCGGTCACAACTGTTGACTGCCTTGGAATCAACATAAACTCTGTCTGTGCATAATTACCTTGGGAACATGTCATATGGCTTGGCGACATAGTTCCTGCTTACAACATTGAGCAAACAGGTCATTATTATATGACAATTAGACTGTAAAATAAACTAAAGCGAAACTTGCTATAATTATGAACGCTAATAAGAAATATTGGAGGGTGTACCAGAATACGGCTGTGGACACTTGACATTAAATGGGGCCTATACTCCAAAGCCTGTCGCCTGAGCTTATAATGGGACGGGTGGTTGGCAACTTGGCATGTTCTTCTGGGACATCAAGTCCTCGCCGTAATGTTATTCGCAACGCCAAATCCTTCAGCAGCGCGTATCCATTACCTCGAACATTAATTCCCTCAGCTTCATTCACGTAAGGTTAGATTCTTCATAAGCATAGGCCTCAAATTGTCGGACATTTTGGTCCATCGATCGGAATTAAGTGCGGCTCTGGCTCGAGGTCTACGCGCATGTCATAAACTTTAAGGTTCTGCATGTATGTATGTATGTACAGCCATTTCAGCTGTAAAACGCATCAACAGGATTCCAGGCTCGAATCATTCGTCCAATCCGCGTCCCATGGGACCATAAAGGACCTTAATGGTCCCTTGCGTCGGAACCGGAATTCGAAAGTATCCACGCTTTAATTCCACCTGTTCCAACGCGTTTCATTTCAGCGGATTTGTTGGGGGGCGGGTCGCGTCGTTTCCGCTGCCCCGCCAACCCACCCACCCTATAGGCCAGGCAGGCTCCAGGCATTCACCGTTTCCGACTGATGTCTTGCTTCCTTCCTGTCTTCTTCTGACCGTGTCTTTGTCCGTCTTTGTTCCTCCCATGTCTTCTTTCTGCCTGCCATCTCCGATTTGCTGTTGCTTATGAGATCAGCATTGCACTTTGACCCTTTGACCCTTTGACCATTTGACCCTTCCTTTCTCTTCCACACGGTTCCCATCTGGAAACTTCTCTGACTGCCTCCCTGCGTCTGTCTCTATCGCTCTCTGTATGTCTGCTCGTCTCTGTCTGTCTGGCTTTCTGTCTCGCTTTCTGTCTGTGTATGTGTCTCTGTCTGTGTGTGTGTGTGTGTCTCTCTCTCTCTCTCGTTAACTAACTCATCTTAATTCCATCTGTACATTACTGACTGTCTCCATGTCTCTGTCTATTACTCTCTGTCTCTGTCTGATCGTCTCTCTATCTCAGTCTCTCCACCACGGGCTGTCTCACTCTGTCTCATTCTTGTCTCTTGGCTGACCAGAAGCCTTTTTCTTCTCCTATCTCTTCTGGTTTTTCCGTCATTTTTTATTATCTTTCTACCTTCTGAATAACATTGCTCAGCAGGTAT
>OX243812.1:19079232-19194390 GCA_945859605.1 Lumbricus rubellus | reverse complement strand
GAGAGAGAGAGAGAGAGAGAGAGAGAGACAGCCAATGCAGTGAAAATACAAGAAAAGAAGTAAAACAGTAAGATCTCAGATTGGTACAGGGTTTGTACAAGACAAACTTCTGCGCAATGTGATAGGGATGCGAAGAGTTCGATCAATAGACGACGAGATGAGAGAAACATCGAAAGAGAAACCGATGACCCAGGAGGAGGAGGAGGAGAAGGAGGAGGAGGAGGACTAGGAGGAGGAGGAGGAAGAGGAAGAGGAAGGGGAGGAGGAAGAGGAGCAGGAGGAGGAGGAGTAGGAGAAGGAGGAGGAGGAAGAGGAGGAGGAGGAGGAGGAGAAGAAGGAGAAGGAGGAGGAAGAGGAGGAGGAGGAGAAGAAGGAGTAGGAGGAGAAGGAGGAGAAGGAGGAGGAGAAGGAAGAAGAAGAAGAAGAGGAGGAGGAGAAGGAGGAGGAGAAAGAGGAGGAGGAGGAGGAGGAGGAGGAAGAGGAAGAAGAAGAGGAGGAGGAGGAGTAGGAAGAGAAGGAGGAGGAGGAGGAGGAACTGTGATGAGATGAGAGGAGGAAGGAATGGGCAAAGGAGTATAGTGTAACAGACAAATCAGAACAAGGCCGTTAAACAATGCGATTCAGCGGCAGACGAATGAAACCTGGAAAAAGTAGGGAAGACCAGGGAATGAAATAAGTTCGTCGAGATATGGATCGGGGAAAAACCGGAAGGAAGAAGCAGAACAAGACAAATTGGACCGGAAATGAAATCAGAGGAAGAAGAGGAAGAAGAAGAAGAAGAAGAGCGAGCAGCGATTGAGACGAAAATCGTAAAAAAGTTATTAAGGCTGACGATGGTGTTGTCATGGCAACGCACTTCGTCGTTCAACGTTCAGTTAACATTGTGTGACTTAGTTATTTCACTTTTACCTAGAGCGTTTGAGGTTTTCATTCCATTTACTCTTTGGTTCATATCTTGGTTAAGATAAATGTTTGTTCATAATATTCACATTGAGGCCCTGATTATTTACACTATGTATACCAGTTAACATTGTGTGTGACATAGTTATTTCACTTTTACCTAGAGCGTTTGAGGTTTTCATTCCATTTACTCTTTGGTTCATATCTTGGTTAAGATAAATGTTTGTTCATAATTTTCTCCCAGTTTGGGATTTTACTTTCTCCTTAATTACAGTCCAGTCGTGTGACCCTTTAGGTCCCATTTTAGTTGTTGCCTTATTAATAAGGTAGCTTTATTAGCACATCTTGCACATAGTTTTGATTGATTCAGGAATAGAGCCTACTGATAGTGATCACCAATTGAAGGCACATTGTTTTCTGCACTCTAGGGATGATTCTTGTTCACTCTGTGTAGGGTAAGTATGCCTATGTCCCACTTGTATTGACAGGGAATTCCCCTTTTGTTGTGATGATGATGATGATGATGAGGAAACATGCCAAGACCGTGGACCACGCAATGACCTGTATTATAATAGAACCAATCCCTTACTTTGTACATCTACTGCACCAAGCCTAAATTTGATTGTTAATGAATTTGAAAGTCGCCCTTTTCTAAACTGTCCTGACCTTGACCCTGATAGTAATTACTTCAATGATATAACCTTTGATAGTCCCTATAGTGCCCCACATTCCCTACAACCCGAATTCTCTACTTCCCAAAATTGCTTAACAGTTATGCATATAAACTGTCGAAGTATATTACCAAAATTACCTGAGATTAGAGATCTCTTAGATATTCTCCCCGTGTCCATCTTGGGACTCTCTGAAACTTGGTTAGACGAAAATCAAATTGACTTAATTAACATACCTGGTTATAACTTCGTCCACAAATCAAGAGGTTCTTCTACGGGGGGTGGAGGGGTGGGCTTCCTGATTAAAGAGGGAATTTCCTACGAAATTATAGAAGATTCATGTCAGGGCCCCATGATCTTGCCCCCATCCTTTGAAGGATATTTCCTGAAAATTCATCTAAAAGTAGGATCTATTGCAGCAGGAATTATTTACAGGCCACCTGACCATAACCTTGATGATTTCGTAAATGATTTAGATTGCTTAATAACAAAACTTTATAAAAAGTCAAAAGATCTACTATTGATGGGAGACTTTAATGCGGACTTGTTAAAAATCGCAGAACATAGGAGTACTGCAGAGTTCTACAGTTGCATGACCTCCCATCATTTGTTACCTGCCATCACCAGACCAACGAGAATCACTTGTACCTCTTCCACACTTATAGATAATATATTCACCAATACTTGGCCAAGGCTAACTAAGTCAGTCATCCTAGCAATGGACATCTCTGACCACCTACCTATCCTAGCTCAGTTTGGTTATGGTCCTCTACCTTGCAACAAACCTTCTGTTGGTACTCATAGACTAATCACGGAGCCAAAGAAAACTGCTTTTAATGAAGCCCTTGCCCTGATTGACTGGTCTCCTGTTTTGGAAGCCTGTGCCAACCAAAATGCTAATGAGGCATATGACTTATTCCAATCCAAATACATGGAGTCCTACAATGAATTCTTTCCTCTCACTCTAAATAATTGCGGGCGAAATTCCACCCCCAAAAAACCTTGGATGACAAAGGGTCTCCTCAAATCCTGTAGAAAAAAATCTGCGCTATATCTGAAGTTTATAAAAAACCCAAACGATAGCAATAAGCTTAAATTTGTTTCTTATAGAAACAAATTTAAATCATTGAGAATTCAGGCCGAAAAAAATTATTATGCTTCAGAATTTTGTAAATATAGCAACAACTTGAAGAAAACCTGGAACCTCTTGCGTACTCTTATGGGGACTAACGATAATGTAAATAACAATGCCTTATCCTTAACAGTCGACGGAGTGAAGGTTTCTGATCCCGAGACTGTAGCAAACAATTTTAATACTTATTTCACGGAGATAGCCCAGTCACTTCCAGCCAAACTTCCCACTGCCACGAGTTCCTTTGAAAAATTCATGCCTTCGTCACTTATCGAATCTTTTGGACTTAGTGACACCTCCCCAGAGGAAATTATTCGACTTGGGCAATCCATAAATTGTTCACATGGCAGAGGAGTTGATGACATTGATCCAAGCATTGCACTTCTAACCCTACCCTCTATTGCTCACTTATTATCTGATATAATAAACTGTTCTTTTAACAGTGGGGTTTTTCCACAATCATTAAAAACTGCAAAAGTGGTTCCAGTTTATAAAAAGGGGGTTAAAGACGATGTAACAAATTACAGACCTATTTCAGTACTTCCATTTTTCTCAAAAATTTTTGAAAAAGCCATGTTTGAACGTCTTAATAATTTTTTTTCTAAAGGAAATGTCCTCTTCCCTTCGCAACATGGATTCCAATCTGGACACTCTACCTATATGCCCTTGATGAGTATGCAAGACAAAATTTCCAATGCAATCGAAAATAAGCAGTATGCAATAGGTATTTTTTTCGACCTGGCAAAGGCCTTCGATACCGTTAATCATGACATCCTATTAAAGAAATTAAGCACTTATGGAATCCGGGGTACCCAGTTAAATTGGTTTTCAAGTTATTTTACAAATCGATCCCAGTTGGTTTCCTGCAATGGTGCTCTGTCTAATTTACGGCAAATTAACTTTGGAGTTCCCCAGGGGTCTATTCTCGGTCCTTTATTATTTCTTATTTATGTGAATGATCTCCCAAATGCATCTCCTTTATTGTACTTTATACTCTTCGCTGATGACACCAATGTATTTTACTCCAACTCATCTCTTGAAACCCTATTTAATGATGTTAACTTTGAATTGAAAAATGTAGCCGAATGGTTCCAAGCAAATAAACTGTCATTAAATCTTGATAAAACCAATTATATAATCTTTAAATCACATAGAAAGAGTTATGATGCAGGAAACATGGGGGTGTGCATTGATGGGGTTCCACTCACTCAGGTAATATCAACCAAATTCCTAGGAGTATATATAGATCAGCACCTAACCTGGAAAGACCACATAAAAATTGTATCTAATAAAATTGCTAAAAACCTTGGAATATTATCCCGTACCTCCCAGTTAGTACCTCCTCAAATTCGTCTCACCTTGTATTATTCACTCATTTACCCATACCTCACTTACTGTAACATAATATGGGCCTCCACCTATAAATCTAGTCTTCTGAATTTAATGAAGCTCCAAAAGCGAGCTATTAGATATATAGGAAATCTGCCCTATGGGACCACGACTGAATCTAAATTCCGGGAATATAGCCTTCTAAATGTTTATCAAATTAGGCAGGTGCAGTTAGGCGAATTTATGTTTAGATACTTTCATGACCTATTACCTTCCGTGTTTAAGAATTTCTTCCTCCATACTACTAAGGTGCACTCATATCATACTAGACACGCTGACTCTTACCATTTGCCTCACGCCCGCACCAATATCCGACGCTTCTCTGTTAAATACAGTGGGGCTCAAACATGGAATAAGATTCCCCTCTCCATCAGACAGCTGCCTAGCCTTCGAATCTTTAAGTCAAAATTGCGTGCCCTGATTCTTGACAATAAAATAATTTATTCTGGTGCATTATGACTATTATTGATTCTCATTACAGAGTGAACAAATCGTCAAACTTTTAAATATCTTCTCCTACTCTGAATAAATTATATCTAAATCCTTACTACCCATGCAGCATCCCGACCATCCAGCGACCTCTGTGCCTTAACTTCATCTAGATCTACTAGAGGCCCTATGATCATCGAATTAATGTGTATTTGTGCTATTAGTTAAGTTAGTTAAGGTGTTTGCTGTTTGTTTTCTTAAATTAGTTTTTTTTTCACTTATACTTTATGTTAGGACCACGGTACGGCAACCTATTGGCCATCATCATCTTGGTATAGTCGCCCAGGGGACTCACCTAGCGGGGTTGTAAGACCCCTTCCGAGTCCCCTGTGCAACCAAATAGAAACCTTTGGCATCGTTATTTAAGTAATGTTTTATTATACTTATTAACCTTGTGTTTATGATGCTTTATTTGATTTGTTCCTGTTGTTTTTGGTTGCCAAATAAATGATTTGATTTGATTTGATTTGATTCGAATCTAAGCGAAAAGCACCGAATTTCCCAGCATGCACTTCATTTACTCTTTACAACAATTTACGATGGCTGGAATCCTCCGTCGCCTTATATCTAGTTTAATCTGAGGCGCTTGAGCTGAGAAGGAACAGCTGACGTACATGTAGCGGCATGTGGGGGGAGGAGGAACATCAGGAGTGGAAGGGGAGATGGGGTAGCCTATGGAAGAGAAGAAGCAGCGGAGAAAAAAGGTGAAAGGGCGAAAATATACGAAACCTGGGTGTTGCAAAAAACGAGGAAGAAGAAAGAGGGAATCGGAAGGAAATGGTGGAAACAGATTGGAAAACGAAAGAGAAAGAGGAAAGGAGTTGAAATAGAAATATAGATTAACTGAAGCAACAGAGCTATAAAAAAAGAGAGGACTAAAAACAAAATGCGTGCACAGAGAAGGAGGTGAAGGAAAAATCGTGAAGAATGAAACGGAGAGAAGAAAAGATCAATAATGGTAAAAGACGAAAATGAAAATTGAGAAGGAGGATGAAGAAGAAATGAAAGTCTTGAGTCTTAAATAAATAATGATGAAGACGTAGAGAATAGGACAGAGAATAAGACAGAGAATAAGACAGAGAATAAGACAGAGAATAAGACAGAGAATAAGACAGAGAATAAGACAGACAATAAGACAGAGAATAAGACAGGGAATAAGACAGAGAATAAGACATAGGCCTACATATGATGTAGCGGGCTGAGAGGAAACGGAATTTTGAGGCTATAATAGGGAAGTTGGTTTTGAACCATATTGCGGACACATTGCGCAATAATTCCTTTTGCCGCATTCACTTGTTTCTGTTGATGGTCATGAGAAAATAGAACGCGAAGCACAGATCTGGTAATAGAGTCTTCAGTTAGACAAAGCGAATGAGACAGAGCGGAATCTTTTGCAGAAAAGATCTCTGATTTATCTGGACATCAATTTTTTTTGAACGATTCAAAAAGGAACTTTATATTTGGAAAAGCCGGTTTGCCGCTGCAGCTGATGTGATGTACTAGGAGATGAATAAATGCTTAATCTGCTTCTTGACGCCTTTTGTGAGCGACCGGTCAAGAATCAAAAGCGTCAGTTTAACTTCAGGGCAAACGCCTCTGCCTCCTCCGCCATGCCTCCTTCTCCCCTCCTCCTCCTCCTCCTCCTCCTCCTCCTCCTCCTCCTCCTCCTCCTCCTCCTCCTCCTCCTCTTCCTCTTCCGTCGGCGCAATTTCTTCTTCTGCTTCGTCATCCATCAGACCGAATTCCTCAGCGTCTTTTTTCCTCGTAATTGTCCGTTCCCTTCCCCGCCTCATCTTCCCCCGCCTCATCTTCCTCCGCCACTTCTTCTTCCCGTCTTCCGCCTCCTCCTCCTTTCCTATCCCTAGTGATCATTCTGTTCCACGCATTCGTTCCGATGATAAACAAAATTCCGGTGCTCTTCCTGCTTTTGTTTTCCCTATATACCCCACCCTCCCCTTCTTCTTTCCCCGTCCATCTATTCGTCTCTTTGCGCTGTTTTCTGCTCTGCTTTACCCTCTGCATCTTCTTCTGCTTCCAATATTCTTCTTCTTCACGCTCTGGTTCTCTCTTGTTATTTGTATCTGTCTCTGTATATCTATGTGTCTCTCTCTATATTTCTCTTGCTACTCCCATCGAACTCTTTCTTGTCTGTCTTCTCTGCATTCTCTCTCTCTCTCGCTCTGTCTGTCTGTCTGTCTGCCTCTCTCTCTCTTTCTGACGCACTCTCTCTCGGTCTGTCTGTCTGTCTCTCTCGCTCTCTCTGTCTGTCTGTCTGTCCGTCCGTCTGTCTGTCTGTATGTCTGTCTGTGTGTGTCTCTCTCTCTATCTCTATCTCAATCTCTCTCTCTCGTTATAATTATATATCTTTATAGCTTTATAGCTGTCTCTCTACATACATGTAGGCTATGTGACCCTCTACCTATTTGCACCGCTGCTTGCGGCTTGCTTTCGTCTGTCTATCTGTATATGTTCACTTCTTTGTGTCGCTCTACATATATGTGTTCTTCTACATATATCTGTGTCCTTCTACCTAACTGTGTTCCTCGACCCCTCTACCTATCTGTGTCCCTTTGCCTAACTGTGTCCCTCTACCCCTCTACCTATCTGTGTCCCTTTGCCTATCTGTGTTCCTCGGCCTATACATGTAGATCTGTGTCCTACTTATCTGCACCACTGTTGCTTGCCTTCGTGCTTCTATCGGTGTATCCATTGCTGAGTGTGTATGTGCCTCTCTCTCTCTCTCTCTCTCTCTCTCTCTCTCTCTCTCTGCATCCTCTTGCTATCTTTCCATCAGTCCGTTTCCATCTCGATACGTCTTTCCCTCTACGCACAACAGCAGCAGCAGCAGCAGCATCAGCATCAGCAGCAGCAGCAGCAACCGCATCCTACGCAGTAGCATCGTCAACAAGAGTCGGAAGAGGAGAAGCGGCGGCGGCGACGCTGCAACCGGGTCTAATGCTGTTTGGAACAATTATTCAACGCAGACATCGAATGCCAGTCAGATATTGACGATAAATTTCCAGGTCGACAAAGGAGACTCGGGCGGTCTTTCCTTCCGTCCGTCTCTCCGACCTTCCCTCTCTCCGCCTGCCTCCGTGCGTGTGCGTCTCTCTCTCCGTCCGTCGTCCACTCGCTCCTCCCTCCGTCCGTTGTTCCCAATATCTACCAGCTCATCTGTTTTCCGTGAGCCGGAATGGATGCTTAGCAGTATTTATGCGATCGGAATCCGAGGAAATATTTTCGTTTCCATTCCGCCGTCGTCCGTCGTGCATTCTTGTGGAGCATTAAGCTGCTTTGTGTGTGTGAGTGAGTGAGAGAGTAAACGAAGACGCGACGTCTGTCGTAGACGATATATATGTCGTAAAAAATGCACACTACTGCAGCAGTGATGGAAAGCAAATGATGACGATTTCTTTGGCGTGTGTGTACTTAGCAATAGATGGATGATGGCTGATGGATGGCGGAGGATAGAGTTGCTGAACTAGTTGTGCAAAGCGTGACGCACGTACACACATAGAGGAGGAGGAAGAGGAGGAGGAGGAGAAGGAGGAGGAGGAGGAGGAGGAGGAGGTAGCAAATGTGACGGAATTGGACGTGATATGACCCCTTTTATCTAATGTGAAATAATGGGATTTTTATATGTGATGCTTATGATGCACTGTCAAATTCAATGCTAATGGAAGGGAGGGAGGGGCTATATACTCCAGATGTCGAACGCAATGAATGAATGTGGGAATAAAGGAAATAAAATGAATTTATTAGATAAAAGACACAGGAAAGAATGAAAGGAGACAATTATTGTTGAATAAATTGATAAATGAATTTGTACGTCCTGTTAAAAACCAGTGAGCAATTGTGAGCTTCCGGGCGTTCGTGGAGGTCAAAAACATTTTATAGTAGATGCGTTTGTGGAAATAATGAGCCATTGACAGTTACAGCAAAAAAACTGAGTTGTGATAGTCTACGTGCGAGAGTTGAGAAGAGAGAAGGCAATAATATTATTTGCGACACGCCACTGCTAAAAGCAAACCTTATTTTAAAAATCCTTGTGTGAAAGGTATGCATTAGATATAGAATAAGTTATGGTATTCTAAAGAGTTACTTCAAGTGTTTTGAGAGTTTGATAACGAAATAGCACGGGACGGTTGGTCAGTATTGAAGTGAAAAAGGAAGAAGCCAGAACGCTGAAGCAGAGTCTGTGGCACCAAGCAGTGCAGTGCACAGAGAAGGGTGCCAATGTCCAAGGCGTGGGAACGATTGAAGAGGCAAAAAGGTAGCCATGGGGCAGTTTAAGACATTCTGAGAGACACCGCAGCTATAATCGAGTCAGTAGTAGCTGTCAAAATGGGGTTGAATCATACTGAGAGACATGCATTTACTATAAAAAATTTATTAATAGATGATGACATTGTGTGGATTCTGTCCGGGCAACGTCAAGCGCGCCTTCAGTGGAGTAAGCTTCATGATCAGCAGATTGTTCATGGAGATCAAGTAGCTTGTTTATGAATCCCTGTCAGGCACATTAGGACATTTAAATGCTAAAGTTAAACCCTATACAGAAAACAAGATATTCAGATTTTCTTATTATTTCATAATCATAGACATTATAATTGCATCGTTACGCGACGCTATACAGTTGCTGATTTAGATAGATCATCAGTAAGCTTATCACTACTATTGCTTCTGCTTCTGCTACTGCTGCTGCCACTACTACCACTACTATCACTACTATTTGTACTGCTACTACTGCTACTACTACTACTACTACTACTGCTGCTGCTACTACTACTACTACTACTACTACTACTACTACTACTACTACTACTACTACTACTACTATACAACTACCACTACCACTGCTGTTGCTACAACTATACTATATACTACTAATACTGCTACTACAACTACTACTGCAACTACTACTACAATTACTACAACTATCACCAATAATAATAACTGTAAATAACGACAAATAATAGTAATAATAATCATTATTATTCTTGTTATTTTAGCCGTTCATTTGTCATCTCTTTCTCCTATTAGTTTTACCATCAATCATTCATCATCGTTCATCATCATGGTCATCGGCAGTCGACGATGAACTTGAGTGCAAATGCAAGCACGCAGATACATTGTGTGGAAGTACAACAAAACGTTTAATAGAGTTCGATTGTTGATCTAGAGTTCTAGACAGTTGCACTGGAAATCAATCGATCAGTTCTTCAGTTCTGCCGCCGATGGATGATGGCAAATACAGTTCAGTGTCTGTCGTATTGAAACAAGTCTCTGTTCACTTCTACTTCTTCTTGCCTGCGGGGCAAAACGTCGTTCCGCGACCGTTATGACAAAACCTATTCGGAATTATTTCTTGTAGGCAAACTTAGTCGAGTGAAACGTCCGACAGGGACATCATTGACTGGGCGTCAGAGGGAGGACCCCGCACCCTGCACCCGTAGAGAGGAGGGACCCGACGTACGCCGGACGGGAAAGGGTTGCGGCGGTCGCTTCAGGGAATTGGAAATGGAAAGACTAATCGTGCTTATCGTCCATTATTCTGATTTGTTCACTGGAAAAATTGTAAAGATGTAGAAAGTGGAGAAAGAAGAAGAAGCAGAAGAAATTGGAGGAAAAGAAGAAGAAGAAGAAGAAAAATAGAGAAAAAGTAAGAAGACGACGAAGATGATTGTAAAGACGATGAAGAATATGAAGAAGAAGGAGGAGAAGGAAATAGAACACGAGGAATCTGAAAGTAAAGAAGAGGGGGAGAAGATTTTTACGGGTAGTAGAATATGACGATCAGGCGGAGACTGAGTGACAGGAGAATTATAGAAGAGCCGGAGGGTGAACATGAGGAGGAGGAGGAGGAGGAGGAGGAGGAGGAGGAGGAGGAGGAGGAGGAGGAGGAGGAGGAGGAGAAAGAGTTAAGAGAGCGGAGTGGTTTGGAAAAGTTTTGTCGGATAGGTGATGGTATTGGTTTTAGTTTGATGGTGATGATGGTGCGGCAGTGGTGCCCGTTTAGACATACGATGATATGATATAATGATACTGTTCGGATGATGATGATGATGACGACGACGACAATGATGATGATGATGATAATTAGGATGATGACGATGAACACGACGATGACAACGATGATGACGATGATGATGATGATGACGACGACGACAATGATAGCGACGATGATGATGATGATGATGATGATGACGAAGACGACGATGATGATGATGATGACAGCAGTGGAAGGAGGACGAGAGTAGGAAAAATTGAGGAAGTAAAGAAAGTGGAGGAACACGAGGACGTAAAAAAGAGGAAGAACTTTAGGAAGTGAGAAAGAGGAGGAACTTGAGAAGGAGGAAGCAAAAGAATTTGCTGACGCAGGAGGAGGAGAAGTTTCGCCAGGATAGCGCCACATAAAATAATATAATCTGTCAGGTGGTTGCTAGGGAGCGATTCCATGTTCTCTTATTGCCGAATCGTCGCTCATCCTCTCACACTATCACAGTACTTCTGTCGTCAATGGCAACGCCAGTCGCCGTATCCACGACGGAAAACGAAGGCATGGCCCTGCGCGAATGAGCCACGTTGCCGTGGAGACTGTTGCCTTGACTACCGAACCACTGGCTGCAGGCGGAGCTGCCTTTTCCAAGCGAGTGGGTGGAATACCCACCAGAGGCAGAGGCAGACGCAGCAGCAGGGGTGATGGTAGATGAGGTGGTGGTCGATATGTTTCTGGAGATGCCGTTTGGTGGTCCAGCCGCTGCCGCAGCGGTGGCGTCGCGTAGGATTCCCTTACGCGGCTGGAATGAGATCGGTTGCGGTGGTAAGGTCAGCGATCGGACCCGCGAGTAGGAGACGGTCTTACCCCCGGAGGTCGTGTATGCGCAGTTCGACCCCGGCACGTGCCTGTATTGCTGAGGGGTGCAGGCGGAAGAGGGCTGCTGGCGCGACCAAACCTGGTTGAAGGGCGTCGCTGCCGCGCCGGCGGCGGTGCCTGCGGTCTGCTGCTGCTGCTGACCTCTGGCCGTGACGGGGTCTGTCGTCGTCGTCATGTTGAGCGGGGGTTGAATGTTCAAGGCAGAGGGGGTGGCAGAGGTACTGCTGGTGTAGGCCAAGCAGGAGGCAGCCTTCTTGAGGTGGTCGCCCTCCTCGCTCGGGCCTCGACCGCTGTCCGTGTACGAACCTTCAGCCGACGGAAGGCTGTCCTTGTCACCTGGACACGTGACTTGTAGGTCACGTGCGCTCCATACCGACCAATGCTGAGACTGTAAAGACAACAACAGCAACAGCAACAGACATGTTAGTTAGATGCACAGAAACATGCCATCACAAACCTGATTTAACATAATTATATATACCAAAACATAACACAAATTAACATGGGGCAGCATATCATACCGTAAAATAACCTGATTTAACACGATGCAGAATAGCATATCGTAACATAACCTAATTTAGCATAATGCAGTATAACATACCGTAACATGACCTGATTAACACGACATAGCATAACATTTCAAAACATAACACGATTTAACATGAGGCAGCATACCATACCGTAAATAACCGGATTTTTAACATGATGCAGCATGGCATGACATAACACAGCCCGATTTATTATGATGCAGTACAACATGCCATGACACAGGTTGATTTAACATGATGTAGCGTAACGCAACTGCTACACTCCATAACATGTCTTCTTATAGCACAACTATATTTATATTTGGACATCTATTCATGTGTTGCAATAATATTATTCAATGGCGCACCAGTCAATTCTTCCTATATATCTTCCATTTACAGCCATGCGATTGTCCACTGAAATACTGCAGCGGTCATAAAACAATTCCCAAGTCTTAGACTGAAGAGTTATTACTGCCCTAATGTTCCTTTGTGCTCCTTAAATCATTTGCACAGTTCGAAACCAATCTGCTTTGTTCGGCCATGTTCGGCCATGTTCGGCTTTTATTCAATGAGCGTTTCCCGTGAGAATCGATTCGATATTTCAGTGCAGATCATATTGGAACGACGGGCAGAGGTGTAAGTTGCGTCCATGCATCATGTATATCCCACTCGATCAGCAGAAGGCTGGTACATATTAGATTATACACAGCGGACGACGCATAGATCAGATCGATTATAGAATGACAGAAAATCAAATCATATAATATTCAATAACTGTATGGTACAATCGATGATGATATGCAGTCTCACCGACAGAAGGGACATGAACGATGTGCATGGGGAAAACTTATGTAATGCTATGCACGAGTGTATATTATGTATGTCTGCATGCATGCATGATGTAGCCTATGTATGTATGAAATGGCTGTAAAACTGGATGGAAATCAACCTATATATTCACATACCTCAAACGATTAAAATCTGTGAACTACAACTTGTTATCCAAGAAAGCCACAGAAGCGATATCTGGAAATGTAAATACGGGTATGATAACAGAAAAACCGCCACACTGCAACTGTAAGCTCTTGATTTTTGGAAGGGCAGACACGAATATATAATAGTAGCCTAGTGCACGCGTACATGTGCTTCCTTCTGTAGCTGTAAACCTTCTATTATCAGCATCAGACTTACAAGCATGTGTAGAGAGGATATTTTTTATTTCGTGTGGATTGCTAACTGTTGGGTGACGATACCGAATAGACATTATTTTGGGAACTGGGGTCCTTCTCAACGTAACAAAAACATCTTCTTAGCTCATGCTCTATGAAAACTTTATTGGACAGAAAGCTGCACGATTTGTGTATTAGCACTGTCATTTTAGAGCTGAATTGGGATTTATTTTCAGAACTGCAGCAATATCGCCAATTCACCATCTCAAATTCTAAATAGATGAACTCGTCTATGTTTCTTATTCGGTTTTTGACGCACTGTATCATCTTCAATATTACATTGCTTCTTCTCACTGTACGACGGTTTTTGAACTTCTTCATAATTATAAGAACCTTGCACGTACTCCGCTCATTCAATTTGATTTTTATATCCTGCCAACTTTAGGTTCTCCTCCTTCTTTTCTTTTCCTTCTCCTCTGCCTTAGTATCCCTTTCTTTTTCGTGTAGCCTACTCTTTTTCTTCTGTTTCATCCTGTTCGCTTTGTTATTTTCTTCTTTCCCTTTGCTTTTCATTGTCTTCTTTGTCTTTCTTCTTCTGTCTGTTTTTCTTCTTAGTCGTCGTCATCAATGTTTCATATACTCTCATGTTTCTTCGGCTAATTCAGTTGCTTTTCGTCCTCCTCCTCTTGTTGACTTCACTTGATTTTGTGGGTTCTAACATGCAGTTATTGCACTTACTCCTGCCTACACCTTGCTCTATTTCTTCACTCTCTCGCCCACTAGCGCCACACCAAATCCTTCTCCTTCTTTGTTTTTCATGTTTCTTCTTCATCTCTTCTAACCTCATTTCCTCCACGTCGGCAGTCAGCAGCAGCAGCAGCAGCAGCAGAGATGCAACAAAAGCAACTGCACCAGTGGGATGCGGAGCTGAGACCAAGTATAATGCCTTCCGAACAATTATTCACGGAAAACTGCATGTGCTGCTGGTCAGGTGTGAACGATATCATAGGTCGATGTGGGGAACCTCTGTCCCTGTCTCTGCCCTGTCCTTGTCTCTCTTTCTTTTTGTCTCGCTCTGTCTATCTCTGTCTATCTCTGATCCCTGTCTCTCTCTGTCTCTATCTCTCTGTCGCTGTCTGTCTCTCTTTCTCTATCTCTGTCTTTCTGTCTTTCTGTCCATATCACTCTGTCTTTCTATCTCTATGTCTCTTTGTATATCTGTCTCTTTCTCTGTCTCTTTCTCTATCTGTCTCTTTCTTTCTTCTCAGCTGTGGGTTCGCTATATCCGTAAGATCAATAGCAGCTGCTCAGAGACATAATTATATCGTCTGTCAGTGACATACGACATTATATTGTCTAACAATATCGGACTATACTTCATCAGATTTTGCGATTTTACTGACACCGTATATAGTCTAAGCCTTCTGATGGTCTAAATCTTCTGATGGTCTTTCTTGTTTCTTTGTATATTAATATTACATTATTTTCAGTCGTTTAGTTACTGATGTTTTGTTTTGTTTTTGCTGTAATCTGTTTAGCATAATCTGATGAAATATTATATGCAAATAGGAATTTTCTATTCCAATTAAACTCCATAATTATTTAATCTGAGTTTGGTCTAGAGAGTTTATGCTCCACGAAATCTGGTCTAGTCCAGTATAATTATACACTGTGTCCGGATGAAAAGTAGTACACAACTAAAAGTGTCATAACCCGGTCAAAACTTTTAGGATTTGTCTGAAATTTTTAACGCAGCAAAAGTGGCCAAATATACACGAGATCCTAAAGCCGATTATAAATATTCGTGAGTTTGTCAAATTTATGAGCGTTTGCGTTGGAGCACCAAAAAATTGAACTTTCCAACATGGAAAACCTGAAAGGAGGTGAAATTCAGCTATAGGGCCTATACTTGAAAATGTTCTCCTTGTTCATGAACACACTACCGTAGACGTAGTGGACTAATAGCTGTCCCTGGAGACACTCGGCTTCATATCCCGCAGCTGTGGTCGTCCAGCAGTCCAGACTTTGATCCGGAGTACATGTACTGAAGGAGCGCGTATTTCGTTCACGCGTATTCATGACATCGATAACCGTAGGGCGTAGGGCGCGTCTGTTTGAAGATTGGCAGTTGTTTAACCAGGTGATCATCGACAGGACCATCAAACAGTAGCGTCTAAGCCCACGGTCGTGTGTCCGTGAACAAGGTGGACAATTTGAACACCATATTTAGCTGAATTTCACTTCTTTTCAGGGTTTCCATGTTGGAAAGTTCAATTTCTCGGTGCTCCAATGCAAACGCTCATAAATTTGGCAAACTCGCGAATATTTGCAAACGACTTTGGAATCTCGTGTACATATGGTCACCGTTGCTGTATTAAAAATTGCAGACAAATCCTAAAAGTTTTGACCGGGTTATGACACTTTTAGTTGTGTACTACTTTTCATCCGGACACAGTGTATATACTGTTCCTTGTATGACTGCTTTGAGTTTGACATATATATAGTCTAATCAGTTCTATTTTGCAATGTTATAGGGCGTAGGCTATACGATTCTAATAGGCCACACAATACAATGATTAAAATGACTTTTTAGTTGTCACTGCAATGGAGACTAAGCAATGGTATTTTGTTTCGGATCTGACTTTGCTGGGGGTACGCCAGCAACCGATTTTTTACTTGGGGGTACAATAAAAATAAGGTTTGAGAACACCTGTTATAGGCGTAATGCATATAGTCCAAGACCTCACTTTAATACACGCAAAGTATTTAGCAAGTGACTGTGTCTTGCCTGTCTGTAGCCTACGACAGTTGCATCGTCCAATATTATCTTTGGCTGGCTTCCCATGAATTTATCATCCAACAGAACCGCATAAAGGTTAAGAATTACATGTTTAATTTAGATATTCATGGCAGATATTGTAACAGGGACTAAATGGACGGAACACACATACGCACACACAACTGACGCTTTCATAATTCTATAGCCTATACTTGTTTCCTTACGTTACTGCCTTCTCACGATCTGCCTGTAGTTTGGCTTTAGGTTGGTCGTGGACTGATGAGATGGAATAAGACAGCAAAAATATAGTCTAAAATAGATACATGGACAGGCAAAGACGGATTTTTACAGGCGATTAGAGAGAGAGAGAAAGAATAGCACGGACAGACTGAGACATAGACAGACAGGCAGACAGTCGCGCAGGCATACAACGAAAAGAAAACCATAACAAACGGGAAGAGAGGAAATAACAGGGGAGGGTGGTGCAGCAGTTTTAGATTTATTAGCAGTAGTCCTGTGAACCCGTTGGTCAATTCCGTCGGCGAGATAAATGGGCGAAACTGCTGTTGCAACTGTGCGAGTGCTGAGGAAGGGGCCGTAGCAACCGGGGCGTGTTCGTCTGATACGCTTGGCGCCAAATGAGCCGTGCCGTCTGAATTGTCCCGCGTAAACTGGCGAGCACTTGCTGCGGCGGTGGCACGCTCCCACCACTGCACCGATAGAGGGAGGGAGTGAGGGAGTGAGGGACGGAGGGAGTGAGGGAGGAACGGACGGAGGGATGGACGAAGGGAGGGACGGACGGACGGACGGAGGGAGAGACGGAGGGAGGGACGGAGGGAGAGACGGAGGGACGGAGGGAGGGAGGGAACGGACGGATGGATGGACAGATGGACGGAAGGACGGATGGAGGGACGGATGGACGGAAGGACGGAAGGACGGATGGGCATACCGCAGAAAGCAGAGATTTTGAAGGAAAGTTGATTTATATAGCGGCTATAATATCTCGCAAGCATCGGTCAAATCGGTCATGGCAAACGCTGCTGCATGGCTAGATTGAAGGCCACTCTAACGCCGATTTATCACAGCTCTCAGGTGCATTTATCCAGCGCAATTTTTAAGCGAAGACAGCTCTAACAAGGCCGGTATATTCACACGATATGTCATAGCTATATATCTATATAAAACTGTATTTACAGTTGGGACTGTTAGGCACGATAGGAAATATGAGTACAGTGAGTGCCAGGGAAAACAAGCTAAACGTGTTGGATTTGGCACGACTGTTGAATGAACTGATGCAAGACAATTATTATGAAATTTGCCCGTTAGTAAAACCTGCTAAAATTATATTATGCAATAGATTTTTTGAAGGTGTTAGCTATGCTGACTTCACACGGGTGACTGACTTGACTGGCTTGAAATTCAAATACCTGGTCGCTTGTTTGGAGGAGCGAAGTCGGAAATAATAATTAGAAGACATAAATACGTAGTCCAAGTAAGAATAATCCTTAGCAGTATACCAGAAAACGCACAGTAGTTTACAAAAGGAACAATTAACATAACAATTATGCAAAGTCGTAGGCCTATATAGGCCTATGGGACTACGACATTTTCACAATTAAACTTCTTTTATAGAAAAGATATGCTTCTATATAGGTATCAATCAATCAATCACATAGATTTATATAGCACCCCTTCAAGATCGGTATACTCATAGTCACTCTATGTGCATATAGGGTGAGATCATATGACACGTCAGGGCATGGAGTGAGCCAAAATGTCCCTACGCGAAGTGAGGAGGTTGTGAAGGATGTGATAAGGGATTGAGAGGATTGAGCGGAAAAGAGCAAAGTCCGCTGTAGAAAAGAGTTTGACCGAACTATAATTAGCCTACATCGGTAATAAGGAATTAAGCTTGAACGAGTCAATTTTCTCAGAAGACCGTTAAGGCGTTTGCGTTCCATGACATTGGCAAATCACCACCATGCAGATATATGCGGAGGCATACAGTATGTAGTCCTGCGATGGTAGAGTAACTCTAAAAGCTTGATAGACAACTTGATCTGACGATTCAGATACATCATTTTATGTTTCATTACCAGAAGAAATGAGACCCCCCCCCCATCTCTAAATGTGACCAATATAAATGGTTTTGAAGTTTTGATGTTAAAATGAATAATGAATAATTTAGGAGACGTATTAAAACAAGATAAGCATATATATATATATATATATATATATATATATATATATATAGCCTATATATGACGATTGACTGAAAATGGAGAAACACAAGACAAGTTCAAGACAGTTACTGTAGCCTATAGGCAGTTGTAATACGACGGCATAATATACTTGCGCAGATCTTGATGGTTTCAACTATATAATAGCCTATAATCCTCGTTCCATGAACTTTGACCAAGTCAGTCTCTACTCATTCTTTGTTCCCTATGACCAAAACAGTCTCTACTCATTCTTTGTCCCCTATGACAAAACAGTCTCTACTCATTTTCATAGTTTCCCTATGACCAAAACAGTCTCTACTCATTCTTTGTCCTCTATGACCAAAACATTTTCTGCTCCTTCTTAGTCACCTCTGGCCAATACATTCTTTATTCCTTCAAATTCCCCTCACCCCTCGGCTATTACTTCTTCCCCGCAACCGATCCCTCCTACAATTCGAGCAACCCATTCCACCCACCCACCATCCCCTGCAGAATGTGCGACGTCATTAGTTTATCGATGGGAACGGGTGGCTGGGTGGCTGGGTGGTTGGGTGGTTTGGTGGGTGAGCACGATGCATAATACACCCGGCCTCACCCCCGCGTACATATATACCACAGCGAAAATAAAATTTAACGGCGAATTTATCTAGCACCCGATTGGAGATAAAGCGAGCGTGTAGTAGCGTTAGAAACGGTTTCAGGAATTCAGAAGCAGACTATTAAAGCGAATGATACGGTTGCTGCTGCTGCTGCTGCTGCTGCAGATGCTGCGTGGGTTGCTGATGATGCTGATGATGCTGGTGATTCTGGCGATTGGGATGCTACTAGATACGGGAATCGTCTTCTTCTACGTCTGAGGCGACGCTTAATGATAAGAACTGCATGGGGGGTGGGAGTGGGTGGGGTGGGTGGGAGTGAGGGTGGGGCTTTATCGTCCTCATTAGTTACACATGCGCAGAGATGTATGAGTCTAGAAGACATGCAGTAAAGACAAAACGATGTCCACAGAAGACATAAATGTGGACTTCACCAAGACAGACAGACAGACAGACAGATGGACGGACGGACAGACAGACAGACAGACAAGCGGGCAGACCGATGCTAAGAAAAGACGAGTGGAGAAACCAGATGGGAAAAGCAGATAGACAGACGTATGCATACAGGCAGGAAGTAAGATATAATATTATACAAACCGACGGATAGTCAGCCAAATCGATTCAGGCAGATATATATATAATTATATATATATAATTATATATATACGTAGTCAGACCAAGATAAAGAAAAGCCGATAGACGAAACTACAAGAAGACAGAAGGGCAAATGGACAGACAGTCAGTCGAACACACTGCCACAAAAATAGGCCTACATAATGATAAACAGAAACCAGAAATGTGGCAGGAAGACAGACAGCCTGAGACAGGCCAGTATACGCTCACACACGCAAATATATCTATACACGGACAAGACAAAACAGAAAATCAGATAAGCTGCAGAGAGAAATATATATCGAGACATACATTCAGACGAACAGATAAGCCGTCCTTGTCAAGTGACCTGACAATATGCACGCTACAATCTACGCTGCAGCAGCCATGGCAGTCTTTTCCCGCAGCGGTTCGACTGCCATCGGCTTAGCGCAGAGCCGATGGTCAAGTTGTCGGCCGGTCCAGTCGACGCTAAATTCTTCAATCCACGAGTGGTCAGCTGGTCAGCTGCTGCAGTGTAGGTCAGTGGAGGAATAGCCAGATAGATTCATCGCTGCTGCAGTGTCCAATGTCCATGCAGTCGTGGTTGCTGCTGCTGGTGGTGGTGTTACATGTATCTTCCGTTTTGTGGAGTCCGTTTTGCCACTGATCCGCTGAATCCATGCAACTGACACCTCCCCCTTCATCGGCCCTCCCTCAGACCCCCTGAGATCTGGCACCAATGAATATTCTGTCTATAGGATATATAGCGACAGCTGAGGATAACAACCACGACGATGAAGAGTGTAAGAAGGGTGGAAATAAGAGTAAAAGATGGAGGAGCTGTAGGCAATTATTGGAGGATGGTAAAGAAGAAGGATATGTAGGGGAAGAAAAAAATGGATGAGAAATTGGAGGAGGGATGACCAGGTTGTTCTGAAGTGCCAAGAGGTGGCATGCAGTACAAGTGACGATGGAAGATTGGTGAATTGATGGAGAGGGTTAGTTGCTGCTCGTTCACAAATCCTATCCTGGTTCTTCTGATTCTCCTCAAATCTCTGCATGGTCATTTCAACTCTAAACATCACCCACCTTAGCCGCCCATCTATCTGCCTGCCTGACTTTCCGGACTTGACCCGCTGCCTATAATATATCGATTTTTTTTATTAAGCGCTTAGCTGTGATAAGCTGGTTCCCGCGACTTTTTTGTGGGCGCTGTAGAAGTCTCGAGATTACGACTACGAATTGAAGGAAAAGGAAGAGAAGATGAAGAAAGAGACAGAGGAACAGATGCACAACCTATCAATCAATCAGTCAATCAATTATAGTATTGAAACATTGGCAAAGACAGGGACACCTGGAGTTTGAGCTTGTCGGAACAAGAGGCAGAGGCAAAGAATGAGGCAGAGACAGAGGCTGTTAAAGATATGGAAGTATAGAGGCAGAAGCGGAGGCAGAGATACAATATTAAGTACAGAAGCAGATTATAGAGTCATCGCCTGTGTCAAGGTATCACCAGAATATGCCCGGCTTCACAAATTTCTATCTGAACATTGATAGCACATTGATATTATATTCATTACAGATTTTTATGACCAGCCATCAATTCATCAATTAAATTTTCACTAGAAAGACTCCATAGATGGTTCCAGATTAGACTATGGCAGAGTACATAAATATGGCGTCTGCATCGTTAATAACGATGTTGTCATTATTCAGATTGTGATTGAAAGCTAATTACACGATGTCTCTGCCAAACGAGATCTTCATCCCTAGTTTTTATATCTATTATATTGTCGCCTACACTATATGTTTTCATTCGCTGTATTCACTGTTCGCCTTGTCAAGGCTATAACGGCTTCAATAAAAAAGATTGATTGACGGATTGATTGACAATCTAATGACTTCTTCAGCAGTGTCGTCTTCGTAAAGTCTAAGACATCATGCAGTCGATAGTTGTTTCGAGCGAGAACGCAATTAGAAATCATAATGCACTGCATGAGAGACAGAAACCAGGTTGAGATATATCTGATAGATAAAAGAAACCAGAAGTCAAGTTATACACGCGGTGGATACACAACAAGACGATTTTAGACGAAGAAGCTGAATGACGTGATGGGAGAATCGGAGAATTATTGACAGAGAAGGAATTGAATTTGTCAGTGAATTTCAAAGCATCGACCAACGCCTCATGACTCTGCAGTTCAAATAGAATGCAATATCTGTTTGCGTGAGGGGTGAGCGTGGAACGGAGAGACACAGAGGCAGACAGACAGAGAGCGAGAGAGACAGAGACAGAGAAAAAGAAAGAGAGAGAACGGTTTGCTAAACAACATATAGTACTTGATGAACTGAAAGGCAGGCTTTGATATTGAGTAAAATTTATGGTTTGACAGTGTGGTAAAAACGTAGTATGGACGTAGGCCTACATGTAACATGCTGTTATTTAGTTGTGTTATGGTTTTGTCAGGAGAGCTTTTAACCATTTAACTTATAATATCAGAGAGATCGATAGAAAAATAGGTACAATAGTCGAGTCTCCGGAAAACCAATACGTTGACTAATATTATATTGGAATTAAAGCAGTTGAAGACAAAAGAGATTTTGAGTTGTCTGCGGCCAGATATCTCACAGTCACAGCAGAGAAATGTGTATCCGTAAAGACAAGTTTTTATGAGATAAATATTTCATAAATATATCATAAATATCATAATAAATTTCTAGTGTTATCCGCTGTTTATCCAAAATGAGCAATTTTGTTAAGAACTTATGACATCAGCCTAAAATGCTGTCATAACCCTGCGCAAATTAAAAAGTTTAAAAATTGAGAAGACATTTATTGAAGCCTTGAACTATGTCTGTCAGCACTGAAAATATTAGAAAGATTATTGAGATGACATCTTAAAATGCGGCCATTGCTGTGTGGAAATTCGAAACAGATTCAACAATGGTTGGGGGCACTTTTGAAGTGCTAAACCACAACCATCAGCACTGAAAAGATGAGCAATTCCGTCTAAAATGGCAGCCTAAAATGCTACCATTGCAGTGTGAAACTTCAAACAAAGTGAACAATGGGAGGGAAAATTCTAACAAAGTAAACAATGGAAGGGGAAATTCAAACAAAATTAACAATGGGAGGAAATGTGCTCTCCCCAAACACCTCTCCCTGCTCAGTGCATTCATAATTTTATACTAAACACAATTAAAATTTAGGAAATTGATGGCCTCCCAAAACGAATCAGCAATATGAATATTAATGAGTGTTATAACAAATAAGAACGACTGAACAATTTTCAGCGCAGACTATAAATTATTTTTAAAAATCATCATGACTGCAGGGATGATGAAATGCAACAAGATATTTACTCAAGAGCCTCTGAGAAGCTCTCAAATAAAACCATAACTCTATCTGCTATAGACCTTGATTACATAATTTAACCTGATGATTGTCACAATTATTTATGTACATGTACATGTAAAGATTTTATTCTGCGACCAGCGAGGTCATGGTGGAGTAAAACGTTATGCTTCAATGATTGTACAATGTACATGTGTACTGCAGTGTACACACGTTGAACGATAAACGCTCGGTCAGTCCGTGCACATACATGTAATATAATAAATGAATAAACGTCAGCGAGTGAAATGAGTTGGTGGAGTTATTGACCTATGCAAAGAGACGCGGATTTAGAGATTTCAGCTGAATCGGAAGAATCTTGTTATTGACATGATTGACATGATTGACATTCGTAAACAACGGAGGAAGCGAGGAATTGGAGAGGAGCTGAGCTTGTTGAAGAGATATCAAGTCAAATAAGCTTGGTGTCATCATCGTAGTCGTCGTCGTCGTCACACAAATGACAGTATAATATAGTTCACTCTCAGTGGAAATCGAGAGACAAGTGGAGTGGTATATATGCCATGCATATATATAATTATATATATATATATATATATAAAATTATATATATATAGTGCAAGCAGAAATAATTCGATAAATGACAGAATTATGTGATATATATTTATATATATATATATATTCTGCGTATATAGTGCATTCTTGTGTTTCACGATCTTCCTACTCAAAATTCATGAGATATTAATACGGACTTAAGACTGATATGATCATGCCTTCACTCGAAAGATGAAGGCGGCAAAATGATCAGTTGTCGAGTTTAAATGACAGATCTACTAATCCAATATCACGCCTTACCAAAATGCGCTTATAATTCTTTTGAAATATACTGTATGTGAATATATGAATATATGTGTCTATTCAGATTGATAGAATCTCTTCGTGGATGTCTATATAGTCAGCTATTTCAGTCGCATCGAGCATCTTTCGGTATTAAACAAAAGCATATAATTATATATAGTTTATATATATATATATATATAAACTATATATGTGTATATAAATGGAATTATATAGTTCACTTTCAGTGTAAAGCGAGACTAGGACCGAGCATAGGCCTATATGAGCTATTGTCAGATCAGTATTGTAAGAACAGATAATGTAAAGTCTTGACCCCCACCAAACTAGCTACTCAATATTCATGATGCACATTAATACCAGATAACTTCAAATCGATCATCGTGTATTTGCATTATTTGCATACATAATATATATATATATAAATTATATATATACACATACACACACACATATATATATATATAAATATATGCATAATTTCATAGACTACTAAAAGTAAGTGTGTATAGGCCTATACAGATCAGGGCATTCTTAAAGGCGAAGGTTCAGTTTACGGAGAAACCAGACCGTAGGCGTGTCTATACAGAGACGTGCTTGCCAATCAGCCTCCGAGTCAAGTCTGCTGGACAGGCTAGTGCCCAAGATCAATTCACTTGCTAAACACCCCGAGCTGCCCGGTTCCTCCGAGGTTATTTATATGCAAATTAGCTATAGGCATACCTTGTTTGTGTTCCAGATCTCCCCACTCACCTGTGTCTTCACCTCAAACTAGGTCGTACACGTGATCCTCTCCTACTCCCCTGTGTGTTTACCTCAGCCTAAGTCGTACAAGTACAAGTACAAGTGATCTTTCCACACAATTGTGTCTTTTAGGCCTACCTCAGCCTATAGGTCATACAAGTGTTCCTTTGTTTATATAATGCCTGTAAATAATCATATAATTATTGTTTCTGCTAATTGGCCAGGGTTGTTTATATTTGGGCATCTCAACTGGTCAGCTATACATATAGCTTGCATGGTAACACATCGTATCTTGCATTAATATGCATCTCAATAGGTATAAGAGTTGAATATAAAACAAGCAACTATTACCTATTGAGATGCATATCAATGTAAGACACCATGTGTTACCATGCAAGGAACTATTATAATTATGTATAGCTGACCAGTTGAGATACTGAAATATAAACAGCCATGGCCCATTAGGAGGAACGATATAATGATTATTTACATGTATTATATATATATATATATATATATAAACAAAGGAACAGTTGTAGAACCTGGGCTGAGGTAGGCCTACAGAGTACAGACACAGGTGAGTGGAAAGATCACTTGTACGACCTATAGGAGGTGGTAAGGACACAGGTGAGTGGGAAGAGATCTTGAAGGCAAACAAGGTATATAGCTAATTTGCATATCAATAACCTCGGAGGAACCGGGCAGCTCGGCATGTTTAGCGAGTGGAATGATCTTGGGCACTAGCCTGTCCGGCAAACATCAAGCATAGGTTGTATATGTATATATATATATGTATATATATATATACACATTTTACAATACATAATCTTAGTTGAAAATATATATTGAGCACCTCTGATTAGATTGTACTGTGAGAAGCGCTTTATACATGTAAACACCAAAATAGTATAGTATGGTATGGTGTAGTCTGGTATGGTATGGTATAGCATAGTATAGTATAGTATAGTATATAGCATAGCATAGCACAGTGTAGTATTGTCTATTTGTATATAAGACTAAATTTATATTGCTATGCAACAGATTGCTAAACTTGACCTCGCTGCACTTGCAATTGAGTTCCATGGTTAGCCTGGAAAGACATAGGCGCTATACAAATTGACGAATGAGCATACCTTCTGCACACGCCAGCTAAACATGACACAAGTTTAGAATACATATAAACAAACATACATATATAAATACTATATATTGTTTTTGCAATATTTGCCAATTTTGTCAACATTCCAATTGTTATGAGCAAAAAAGGCCTCCTCTTGCTCACAATCAACACGAATTGTTAGGTCGTACTTTTGCATGGTTCAAATAAAGCTTGCCAGTTCTTTGGTAGGCATATGTGTATTTTCATTGCAATGAACAATGAAGCGATTTGGTTGGTGAGGTAGGCCTAGCGGTGCCAAGTCAAAATCAATACGCACATTCATAGACCCTTCTTGGTGCCAATTAGCTCATGTTGGAATCCTTAGACATTGTAGAATAACTATAACAGCCCTGACCGATTTCGGGCGAATCACTGGCAATGGGCTATATATATATATATATATAATATATACGCGAGTGTATATATATATATATATATATACATATATGTAAATACAGAGGTATACACAAAGATGCTGCCTCTATACCTGAGTGGGAAGATCTTGGGTATAGGCTACACGGCCTAGCTAATCTGCATAATGACTCCATGCAGCAAGTCAGCGAAGTCGGTGTACAGTCGACCTAGATCAACCTCTGGGGACATACATGTAGCATCGGTCATCACTGTCGGCCAAACTTGAAGAAGACGCTGCCAGACGGTCATTGGTTCTATTAGCCATCCAATCATAGCATTCTACCCAGAGAATATGACCGATGGATCTTGGCCTTTAAGACACGGACCATATTATGTGAATTGACGGTTATGACGCTCTAGAAGAAGGTGATGCATTTTATTCCACAGATCAGGCGTGCTTTAATGCTTTTGTTGGTCAGTGCACGAGTTCATTACGACCGCACTGCAGGAAAATATGACCGCTATCTCTGCCACTTATGATGCACAACCGCTTCATCAAGTCAGAAAATTTATTATTATATCAGACTCTCTGGCGGTAAAATTGCCATCGTGTCGTAAAGAAACCTTTGCAGCTCTCAGACTCTGGCGTTAAATAAATGCACCTATACCAAAGTGTGTTCCATAATTTATCAGTAAATGTTAACTGCGGACACTATAGAGTGGCTGAAGCGTTTGTAAAATTGAAGCCGTGATCTGCACTGCATGAATTTCTGTGATTATAATTTATCGTATACTATTTATAGCCACATTCGAAATGCAAAGTGGTACAGTATGCAATCTGTGTTGTAGTCTGAAAAGCACTGGAGATCGCCGTTGCACAGTTCACGAATACAAACCAAAAACCAAAGTTATTAATACGCTGCAGCGACTTAGCTGTGGGAGGTTAGAAAAAAAGCTGGAGGTTGAAACCCCACAACCCCCGAAAACTAAAACACTGAATGTAATACAACTCAAATCAGTGCACTATAGCTGCCATTTATAAACATGCATACATAATGCAAATGTGGGCTATATCTGCAATATCACAGTAGACATACAAGAATACAGTAATATGAAATCGAGCATAATTTAATTTGATTCTCAAATATTTGAAATCGAAAATTCGATACTCGCGACGCTCATCTCGTGTAGCCTACGACTTTCTCTACTCGAAACTGCATGCATACTTAGAATCTCACGTTAGAATCTCACGTTAGAATCTCACGTTAGAATCTCACGTTAGAATCTCACGTTAGAATCTCACGTTAGAATCTCACGCTAGAATCTCACGTCGATGCTCACGACTCACATCTCAACATTGGAATTGCGTCACTCGAAACTCTACGCTCGATGAAAAATAGCCGTCATCAGGAAACTGACCTTTCATGACCCGTGAGCAAATGTCAATTTCTGTGGACGTGAAGGGATTCGAACCGCATTCGGTGACGGAAGATGGTGCCAGTAACCACGTGAGGCGGCTCTCTCTGTCTCTCTCTGTCTCTGTCTGTCTGTCTGTCTGTCTGTCTGTCTGTCTGTCTGTCTGTCTGTCTCTCTCTCTCTCGGTTCATTGCGTGCACTGCTTCAGGGTTGATGTGTGTTTGACGCCAAGCTGCAGGGTAAGAAGATCGAAAAACGATTCGCTCTGCATGAAGTCTCAGAGCGCGGGAAAAAGCGTCAAAACTCCCTTCCATCCGTCTGCGCCCCACCTTCTCCTAAGATCCCGCTTTACGACGACGACGGCGTCCCGTCTTGCCCCACCGTCCTCTTCGTTCTTCACGCTTTCCTCCATTCCCTTTCCGTGTGCAGCGCGGAGACTGACTGATTGGCCTCGTTCCCTGGCTGGTCCCCTGCGACTTCACGGACCATCTGGCACCCAGCTAATTAAGGACCGGGTGAACTCTGGCTGCCAAGTCGTGGACCTTTCCTCCGTCTCTCTGGCTGTCACTCTGTCCCAGTCTTCGTATATCTGTGTCTGCGTCTATGACACTGTGCTTGTCAGTGTCCCGATGACTCGCGTTCTGTCACTTCATCGCTTCTTTTTCAACGTCTCTGCGCATTTATCACTCACGCAGACGCTGTCTACTATAGTAGTCTACATATATAGGCCTACCTGTCTGCCTGCTTTTCTGTCCTTTTGTCTGTCTGCCTTTCTGTCCTTTTGTCTGCCTGCCTTTCTGTCCTTTTGTTTGTCTGCCTTTCTTTCCATTTGTCTGCCTGCTTTTTATGTCCTTTTGTTTGTCTGCCTTTCTGTACTTTTGTCTGCCTGCCTTTCTGTCCTTTTGTCTGCCTGCCTTTCTGTACTTTTGCCTGTCTGCTAATCTGTCCTTTTGTCTGTCTGCCTTTCTGTCCTTTTGTCTGTCTGCCTTTCTGTCCTTTTGTCTGCCTGTCTTTTATGCCCTTTTGTCTGCCTGCTAATCTGTCCTTTTGTCTGTCTGCCTTTCTGTCCTTTTGTCTGCCTGCTAATCTGTCCTTTTGTCTACCTGTCTATAATCTGTCCTTTTGCCTGTCTGCCTTTCTGTCCTTTGGTCTGCCTGCTAATCTGTCCTTTTGTCTACCTGTCTATAATCTGTCCTTTTGCCTGTCTGCTAATCTGTCCTTTTGTCTGCCCGCTAATCTGTCCTTTTGACTGTCTGCTAATCTGTCCTTTTGTCTGTCTGCCTTTCTGTCCTTTTGTCTGTCTGCCTTTCTGTACTTTTGTCTGCCTGCCTTTCTGTCCTTTTGTCTGTCTGTCTACCCACCGAAGATAAATCGATAAGTATATTTTTTGCAACACGAACGAAAAGTACAAGCACATTATATGTAAGAATTATTAGAATACAGACATTCTTAAATGTACTGTAGCGTCTCACGATACCAGCCACTTATGCGCACGGCTGGTATATAATAGACACGGACCCATAAGTCTGCTTTGCAGTTTATGAAGTAGAGCTAATGTGGCCTAAAACAGTCAGGCATTAATTATGCCCTTTGATCTTTTCAAAAAGGCATATTAATTATTGTCTGGGTTTTTACATGGACTGTTCTTACAGAACGAAATGAACATTTCGGCAAAACTATACTTGCAACGGGGAGCGGGGGTGTGGTGGGTATGTTCGTTGCCTTGCAGGTTCGAATCCACCTCAAGTCGCCGCGTAAGGACCCTGGGCAAGTCCTTCACTCGCAATTGCTCAGCGCTTTGGCGTGAAACTCCGATGCAGTGTCCGCTCTGTAGTCGGGGACGCCTCTGAGTAGGGAGCTTAAATGGGGCGCTATAACAAGTGCACATACAAACAAACGCTGGTAGTAGCTTTTACTAGACATCTCTTTAGGAACGCTCGCACACACACACACACGCGCTCACACACACACACACACACACACTCACACGCACATGCACACTCTATCTTACATTAGCATCACAGATTCTAATTTGAAATAAGGTTCCATTTAGTATATTGTCATCTTCTTCCGTAAAAATTACTCATTTTATTTAGAATTGTGTCAAGGCTTCTATACTGAAACTGATTTTTCCCTGTTCAGAGTTTCCCTCCATGCACTTTCATCTCGCATTTTCTTTCAACGCCTTTTCTTCTCTTTCTCTTCTTCTCTGCATGCGCCGTTCTGATAAAGAATCTCCTGCAGTCTGTTGTATACAGTCTATATACGCTTAGAAAGAAGCATTGACAATCTTTTGAGAAAAGTAATTCATTTTGCACAGAATCGTCATTGATTTCAGATGTAGCCGAGCAGTGGAGCGGAGGACGACGACGAGAAGCGGTCGAACTGTTAACGGACTCGTCGTCGTGTCTCTGGAATTGGACAAATACGCGCGGATAACGCGTCCTATGCATAGACGAAGAAGCCGTTAGCCACGTCTCTCTTTCTTCTCCCTCTTCTCCCTCTTCTCCTCTCTCTCCCTCTCTCTCCCTCCGAAGATATAACGACGGCCGCCGATCGTTCTTTGCGGACCCAAAATCAAGTATTCTGAAGAATGACCCCTTCTTTCTCTCTTCCACAGACGAACATTTCCTCTCTCGACTGGAAAACTGATTCTAACGAACAGCCGCAGATACAATGTGCGCCGCGGTTAAATTAATTTCCTTCCGCACGCGTCTAATTATGGCGCTCCCGGCTTGCCATTAACGGCGTCGAAGCGAGCAGCGTCGCCGCCGTCGCCGCCGCCGCCGCGGTCCACCGTGGCTTTGCATGGCCGCGGCGTGTATGGAGGACGTGATGGTCAAAAGGAGCGCCGGTTTTATTTCCACGGCCCTATGTCAGCCGCGAATTTAATGGTTTCTATAAAGTCGCCGTCGTTGTCGTCGTCTTCTTCTCCTCGGTCTTCTTCTTCGTCTTCGTCTTCCGTGTTTACATGTTTCTTCGATTTTTATCCCACTTTCTTAATGGTTTGCACAGAGTCATCGCCTCTCTCCCTCTCTCCCAGGGCGAGTCTCTCTCTTCGTCCCCTTTATGCCTTTCACTGGTTCAGCGGTCGCCAGCGAAGAGCGACGCCAACCACCATACAAACATCACACGCACACACCCACACACACACACTCAAACACACACACACATACGCACACACGCACACACACACACAAACACACACACTAGATGTCACTGTCTATGTCTCGGCCGGCAAGACGACAGACAATGACACTGGCTGCTGTTGCTGCTGCTGGTCGTTTCCCTGCGGTGATGGAAACTGCTGCTGCTGGGTGAAGATGAGGAGGAAGAATGGAAGATGCGATGGCTGCTGATGCTGCTGGCTGCGCCTTTTCCTCTCGTCGTAGACTTTCAATTTTATCTGCGATGTCATTTGCGATGTAGTTCGCTTTACAAATGGCTGCATCCTCCCGAACGGGTGAAGTGGTGAATGGACGACAGACAGACAGACAAACAGATAGACAGACAGACAGACAGACAGACAGGCAGGCAGGCAGACAGAAAGACAGAAAGACAGACAGACAGACAAACAAACAAACAGACAGGTAGACAGACAGACAGACAAACAGATAAACACGCAGAACCTCAGACACCCAAAGAAAGAGAGAGACAGAGAGATAGACAGACAGACAAAACCACACGCAAGCAAACAAAAAGCGATATAATTATACTGACAGACACAGAAGGATCCTTTATATCGTCTTCCGCATCAGCATCATGGTTCCATCAAACCTCTCGTGGTTTCTCTTCCTTTCCACTTCAGCCGCACTCTTTGCTCTCCATTGTCCTCCTTCTCCTTCTCCTCCTCCTTCTCCTCCTCCTCCTCTTCCTCCTCTTCCTCCTCCTTCTGCAGTTTCTGTTTTCTCAAAATTTTGTCTTCATCTTCTTCTGCTGCTGTCCACAAGCAACGATCAATAAAGTCATGATGCCTTCATCTATATTTTCTGTCAAAGACACACGCCGCTCACTTGCTGCTCAATTGCTGCTCAATTGCTGCTCAATTGCTCGCTTTATCACCTGCTGAGTTCTAGCTTACACGATCAATTGTCCACTTGTTCCACTGCCTGATTGTCCAATCACTCAATTGCCCATGCACTTGTTCCACTGCCTGATTGTCCAATCACTCAATTGCCCATGCACTTGTTCCACTGCATGATTCTCCAATCACTCAATTGCCCATGCATATGTTCCTCTGCCTGATTGTCCAATCACTCAATTGCCCATGCACTTGTTCCACTGCTTGATTGTCCAATCACTCAATTGCCCATGCACTTGTTCCACTGCTTGATTGTCCAATCACTCAATTGCCCATGCACTTGTTCCACTGCTTGATTGTCCAATCACTCAATTGCCCATGCACTTGTGTCACTGCCTGATTGTCCAATCACTCAATTGCCCATGCACTTGTGTCACTGCCTGATTGTCCAATCACTCAATTGCCCATGCACTTGTTCCACTGCCTGATTGTCCAATCACTCAATTGCCCATGCACTTGTTCCACTGCCTGATTGTCCAATCACTCAATTGCCCATGCACTTGTTCCACTGCCTGATTGTCCAATCACTCAATTGCCCATGCACTTGTTCCACTGCCTGATTGTCCAATCACTCAATTGCCCATGCACTTGTTCCACTGCCTGATTGTCCAATCACTCAATTGCCCATGCATATGTTCCACTGCCTAATTGTTAAATCATTCAATTGTCCACTTGTTCCACTGCCTGGCTGTCAAATTCACTTAATTGTCCATACACTTGCTCCACTGCCTGATTGTCGAAGCAATCAATTGCTTATGCATTTGTTCCACTGCCTGATTGTCAATCATTCGATTGCCGAGTGATTATTGTTCCCCTGCTCAATAACACTTAATAACGTATTGTTCACGTCTTTTATCGCCTAAATGCACAATCACTAATTGCCAATTGTTCCATGGCTCAATTGCCCTTTTATATTAACCTGTGAACTTGTTCATTTGCTCAATTGGGTGGATGCTCATTTGCTCGCCTTTCTCACTTGTAAATTTTTTGTTTGTTTTATGTTTTATCGCTCGTTTATTGCTTTCGCTCATTTCTTACTCCACTGCTCTCGCTCATTTTTCACTCACGTATAATTTCTCAATTATTAAACACATTCTCTGTCTCACTTGTTCAGCTATAACTCACTCTATTCCCCCATTGCCATCGTCTCCAACGTCTTCATTCCGATTAGTCAGTCAGTCTTCCGAGTGCAGCAGCTAGATCCATCATAATTTTAAAACTGTCAGAAAAGTATTCACAATTCCGCTTGATGAACTTTATCCCTAGAATGTCCAACAAATACATTTATACATGTAGGCTATAGTTAATAATAGTCGTGTACGTTGTGCCGGCTGTTTTGTTTTCTAAATAGACAATATTATACAGTGTGTTTAACTGTTTATACACGAATATATTCAAATATCATATACAGCAAGTCAGTTATTCGGTTCCATGGCAATTAAATAAGCAAGCAAGCAAGTAAGTAAGACAATCAATTAATCAGTGTGTCCACTGTTGTATCCTTGCCTGTCTGCTCCCATCTTGCTTCTAGAAATTTCATCTGCCCTGGTGCGCATAAGCGCCCTGTCATTATACTCAATGATACTCAATGATACTCAATGATACTCATTGATACTCAATGATACTCAATGATACTCAATGATACTCAATGATACTCAATGATACTCAATGATACTCAATGATACTCAATGATACTCAATGATACTCAATGATACTCAATGATACTCAATGATGCTCAATGATACTCACGCTCGTGTTTATAACAGCTGGTGGATTAATTATCGCCATTTATTCGGGTAGCCCCGTTAATCTGTTGTACTTCTCTGAATTCCTATTTTCTGGCTTCATATCTGTGCTATTCAATAACCGCTTTGTCCATCTATAATTCTACATCTATGCATTTGTTTATTCATGATCGCGCACACCTGCAGTCCTGTCCTTGCTTGCATGTCTGGATGCATACAAGTATGCATTGGCGTGTATCAGATCAAATTTATTGGAATCGATTTAGTAGCAAATACATTTATAAAGCACCTTTTGTATTTTACTGGCCTAGTTAGCTACACCGGTAAGCGAGAGCGGCATTCGTCTGTTGGTTGCAACGGATTGCGGTTCAAGTCCCGGGCTGGAAGTTGACACTCAGAGATTTAGATATCTCGAGCTAGCACGCATGGGACGCGGTGGCGCAAGCCGCTGCGGAGCGACCTTGGGCAAGTTGCTTACCCATCATTGTCTATGGGGAAGGCAACGGGAAACCACCTCACTCATCTCATCCCCAAGGGCGTAAAAAGCCAATGAACCTGCCTTCGGGCAGAGAACCATGATCATTATGATTTTGTATTACATGTACATGTATGAGATATAGCAACAACTTGTCACTTCACCAGACAAAGTTAGGTAGGCTTGAGAATGTGGTAACAGCACAGGATATGGTAAATCGACTCATGTGGAGAAGAAGTTCAGATGCTTATCATTATATAGTCATCCTCGTTTATATAGTTGAACTGAGTGAAGAAGCAATCGAAACATGAATCGACAACATGGCCTATTATTATTATTATTATTAGGTCATCGTCATGTAGCTTACATATACCGTTAGCAGGTTCTACATTAATTTCGTTTCTTTCTATGTTCACTGCTGGTAAGTTATGTGGGGCGCGGTGGTCTAGTGGTGGCGTCGTTGCCTTGGAGCCGGAAGGTCCGAGGTTCGAATCCACCTCCCCGCGTAAGGACCTTGGGCAAGTCCTTCACTCACAATTGCTCAGCGCTTCGGCGTGAAACTCCGATGCAGTGTCCGCTCTGCATCAGGAGCGCCTCTGAGTAGATAGCTTGAAGGGGCGCTATAACAAGTACGCATACAAACAAACAAACAGCATTGTCATTTTCTAAAGGAGATTTTCATGCAGACGCATTACGTCACTGATAGACATATAGGCCTAAACACACCAGTATAGGCCTACAGACGGGTGATAAAGAAGACGAGAAAACCAAACACACGCACTGCTACACAGCAAGAAGAAAGACAGTCGTAGACGTTATTGGCCGAGCTGGTGGCATACATATTATGAGGCAGACAAGACATGCAGAAGGGCATGCAAGTCTCAAGCATTCAAGAAAAGAGACACGCAGACAGAGACACGCATACAACCTTCAGTATACATGCAGGTATACAGGAAGTGAGAAGTTGGCATGCAGACGGTTAATGACGGAGAGAGGAAAGCATATAATGCAGTATGAGAATTGTGGAAAAATAACTGGGGGGGTTGGCCTATGGTAAACTTGAAATTGGGGTATGAAAAACATACTTTAACATGGGGCTCTAAAAAAGACTGGGGGGGTTGAACCCCCCAACCCCCCGGCAATTCTCACCCTGATATAATGAGAGAAACCATGAACGTCGTCCTTAAGGAACCACAGAGTTTTTGTAGCGCAGCCACAGAGTTTTTGTAGCGCAGTAGCAGCAGCTGACAAATCGTCTCAAATAAAAAGGTTGTGGACGGCGGCGTCCGATGAATGCAACAAAGCCATCTCTTCTTCTGCTCTGAAAGAAATTTCCGTCTTTTGTGTTGACGCCGGATTTGCAGCAACCGGCGACGTTTAATTATTTGCCATCGAAGTCCGAAAAGTCTCCTTCTCCTCTTCTTCTCTGTAGGATTGAGACGTCATCGCTGTTTCCTCAGCGTATGGGGTTCGGATCCCAGCGCCTATAGACCTATATTTCTCCGCTATACATATTAAATACACATATACATAATTATATACCAGATAGCTGTCAATTGCATCTGCAACAAGACTCCCATTTCCAAGCGACAGTTGTCCTCTTGGCAGTTAGCAGTTTGTCGCTGTCCTATAAGGTATAAATGTGTCCTTCCACTCGGTCATTTACTGTCTGCATGCCCGTCTTCTGACTGTCTGTTTGCCAGTCTGTCTGTCTCCTATTGTTAACTTCTGTACACCTGAAAGACGTATGCACTTGGGTCTAAAAAAGAATCTTCTATTACATTCTGTTGTTGAGAAGTTGTTACCCTATACCTCACCTCAATTAAAATTATGCTCTACGTCAGCGGTTCTCAACCCTTTTTTATCGCTGTAACCTTTCGGCAACGTTTCAAAAGTTGTGACAATCCCACAACAACAAAAGTTATTAAATAACCCCACCCATTTAATGCATTTTAGTCGGTCTATCATCTATAGATAGGTTGAAGTTGAATTTTCGTGAGTCTATTCGGTTTATGACACGTCAACAGCTACCAACTTACCAAGTCATGTTGATGGAACTCCCCCCTCCACAAATCCTCCGCCTCAAGTGTGTTTTCTTACTTGACAACGTCAGCTTTCTTCTTAAAATACTTTTTCATGCTATCCTGAATATAGTTAGGATGTTTGTATCTGAAAGGCGCCTCAAGGCTCAATTTATTTGTTGGGTTTCATCGATTCGACCGACAAAATGTCATTACAAATAAAAACGTGTTTTCCTATTCATGCAGCAACTATAGTTGAAGAGTCTCTGCATGTTTTCACTGTTGTCATCAGTAATATTATTGATCTATTCGAACTTTGGCTCAGCTTCATTGCTTGTAAAAAATCTGTCCTAATATTCAGTTAATTACAGTCTGGTTTGCATTGTGCATTAGAAGTTGATTAGTTTATTAAATTATTGCTGTTGCCTTACTTTAATTTTTAACACGGAAATGCATAAACTACCCATAATAATAGCACCACTCTGGTAATCAGAAGTGCACTCAGCGCTAGTGTCTGCATGATGATGTTATATGAATGATTAATAATAGAAATCTGACCATGCAGTAAGCAAATAGCATTTTATGCGTAACACTGCGCATATAAATGCAGACAGGCATTAGAGAGTAACCGTCGTCCGGTCCCTGCAGTATAAACGACAGACCACATACAAGCAGAACAGAATACAGTTGGCAGATAACTTCATGGTCAGAGTCTTTTGACCAGGTTGCATCGGAAAGAAGTCTACACATTGTCTTGTCCGGTTTTTAAAACGATACATGGAGGATATATGTATAATTGTATATATATCATATATTTTATACACCGTGGTTCAAAAAAAAACTAAGCCAAATTGTTTTTCATATTTCTCTGATGCCTGATAACATATCACGCTAAAATTTTCCAAATATTTAGAGAAGTGAACCAAGAATATGATTCCAAAATTTCAAGAGATAAAATTAAACGGATAAAAAGATATGAATCTTCCAACTTCATATGCCGAAATTGCAGTTTACAAGCAATTTTCTGCCAGATTCAGTAAAAAGTAAGCTAAACTGTTTTTCTTATATCTCCAATGCCTGATAATTAATCATGCCAAAATTTTCCAGATATTTAGAGGATGGAACCAAGAATAGGATTCAAAAATATTATGTCGCAAATTTGAACGGATAGAAAGATATGAATATTTAAACTTCATCTCCAGAAATTTCTGTTTTCAGCAAGTCTGTTATGGTGTTCGTTGCGGTTTCGATGCTTGATAGTTCCCAATTTTGGTCTTCATGGATCCTGGAGTAAAATTAACGGAGTATATTATCGCAATATTCTGCTGTCACAACATCTTCCACTTGTTATCAGAAATCTATAGCCCCAGAAGGCTGTTTTCTTTTTCAACAGAACAGCGCCAGCCCACAGAGCCAAGGAAACCATCGAAATGCTGACAAGAGAGACGCCAGACTTCATTTCTCTCACATTATGGCCTCCGAACAGCACAGATTTGAATCCTGTCGACTATAAAGTGTGGAGCATGATGCAAGACCGAGTCTACCAGACAACAATCCATGATATAAACGATCTGAAGCAACCAACGCTTGTTGGAAGTGTGGGAAGGCCTGGACCAGAAGATAATTGACGATGCTGTTGCGTAATGCATGGCGCCAGCGCTTCCAGGCTTGCGTGCAAGCAGGAGGAGGACATTTTGAGCATCTTAATTAATTAAATAATCAAACCATACTGTTGGAATCATATTGTCAGTTCAATTCTCTACATATCTGGAAAATTTCAGAATGATTAATCATCAGGTATTAGAGATATAAGAAAACATTTCATTGAATCTGACAGAAAATTGCTTGTAAACTGCAATTTTGGCATATGAAGTTTAAATATTCATATCTTTTTATCCGTTCAACTTTGTCTCATGAAATTTTCGAATCATATTCTTGGTCCACTTTTCTAAATATTTGGAAAATATTAGCTTGATATGTCATCAGGTATTAGAGATATATGCAAAACAATTTGGCTTAGTTTTTTTTGAACCACGGTGTATATATATATATATATATGTTGCGCCTATACATCCATTCCATGGCTGCAAACATTAATCCTTGCAATTTGCAAGTTTCATTTAATTTCGGAAATTTATATAGCGCCTCTTCAAGGTATACGCTACTCAGAAGAGCTAAAGTTTATCATACCATTTGACGATATATAGGCCTATAACCTGGAATAAAGTTCATGCAGTGTCATGACTCAAGAAGTGCTTTTGTCGTCTGATATTTTTTCTGAACGAGATATTTGGAGCATGTTCCATTAAGCGAAACGTTTTTATCTCTTTTGAAGGATATGTTTCGTCACGAATGCATGAAAATGTAGTCGTCACGATCTTAGATCGTGTTCTTGTGAAGCAAAAATAGCTTTGCAATATTGGTTCATAAGCGGGTTCGACATCTAAAATGACCTATATATGTATATTATATATATATATGTGTGTGTGTGTGTGTGTGTGTGTGTGTGTGTTACTTATCGGACACGTCTGCCGGAAGTGTAATTGCTGTTGCATTAAACCTAGAGATTGCTTATGGTTTATATAAGATGATCTAAAGGGTTGAAATGGTGGGTATAAAGAAAAATTTGCGGGGACTTTTGGAGTAAACAATATCCAATGTAGAAAGAAAGACGAGTCACTGGCTTTGGTGTAGACCTATATGCCGCATTTAGCCAGAATTATCCGTTTACAATAATTGTGGTAAAATAATAATAGAATTGATAAATAAACGGTTTATTACATTGTTTATTACATTGAAAAATAAATGGTTTATTTATTGTTCTCTCGGCAGAATCGACCTTTCGTGACCCGATCCTCTGCGCACGCGCACACGACATATCGATTCCGCTTATTAAAGAATATAATTCGATTCTATTGAATTAAAATCAGTTTTATTGACAAGCGGCTGCGATCATGGCAGTTGGTCTCAGACCAAAATGGTTTGACAATAACAATGCAGCCGAAATTCTGAATGTGTATTAAATACTTGCCTTGACATAAAGCATCGCAATGTATAAAATTGTATACATTGTACAGTGGACGCAGGTCGATTGAGACGGCGCTATATAAATTGTCGTAATTCGTGCACTCAGTTGACACAAACAAGTGAGCATGATGTATCCTATGTACCATGCACAATTGCACGTATTGTAGCAAGCAGAGTGATATGTAGGAATATTGCATGTAGCCTGTGTACTTAGATCTATTCAAGTATGAATGCAACGGTGCATGTACACTTGCATGCATGTGTGTATGTACAACATTGTACGTGTATGTACATGTATGTATGTACATGTATGTGTGTGTATGTATGTATGTATGTATGTATGTATGTATGTATGTATGTATGTATATGATAATATGTATGTATGTATGTATGTATGTATGTATGTATGTATGTATGTATGTATGTATGTATGTATGTATGTATGTATGTATGTATGTATGTATGTATGTATGTATGTATGTATGTATGTATGTATGTATGTATGTATGTATGTATGTATGTATGTATGTATGTATGTATGTATGTATGTATGTATGTATGTATGTATGTATGTATGTATGTATGTATATATGTACGTATGTACGTATGTATGTATGTATGTATGTAATACTATGCATGTATGTATGTATGACATTGTATGTATGTATGCACGTATGTATGTATGTATATATGTATGTATGCATGCATGAGCAGTTATAGCGCCCATTAAATATGTAGCTACTCAGAGGCGCTCCCGACCACAGTGCGATCACTGAATCGAAGTTTCACGCCGAGGCGCATGAGCAATTGCGAGTGAAAGGCTTGCTCGGCGGCTTGGGGTGGATTCGAACCCGCAACCTTCCGGCTCCAAGGCAGTGAAGGCACCGAACATACCCCTACACCACCGCCTGTATTTGTGTATGTATGAAGATTTTATTAGGAATATTTTTAGGAACCCTTTAAAGCTCCATGGGCATGCTAGCCTAAAGGATGTGAACCGGTTATTGGAGCAAGTATTATATTAAAACTAGAAACATGCGGCGGATTACAAACGTAGCTCGTGTTATATCGTGAAATAATTTAACATTACACAGTTTCATTTAACCAGTCATTTGTTTGACTCGGTGTCTATAGTCTAATTCGAATTCCGTAGTTATTCATATAATTATAGACTTCAGTGCGTTTATAAAAGTCCCATGGATTCGGTTGTTTCGTTGAGTTGGTTATTATGATCACTGACTACATGCAGCGGATGAATGACGAAGACGACGACGACATTTTGTCCTGAAGAGAAGAAGCATTGTTGATCGGAAGAGATGCTTAGACGGGAATGTGTCTCTCTCTTGTGTGGTGGCGCCACATAAGGGTCACGTGGTATTATGCGTCGCCCTCTGTCGTCGGATTTCGACCGGAGGAGGAGGACGAGGAGGAGAAGGATGTGATGGTGGTATATATGCGAAGAGCAAAGGCAGCAGCCACGACTATACTCGGTCCGGCGTTAATTCGTCCGCGCCGGAGATTCTGAGGGAAGGGGGAAGACGAAATGGAGGACGGCGAGGGCAAGATAAGGAGGAGATGGAGTAGGAAGTGGAAGGGTAGTGGGAAGGTGGAAGGGGAGTAGGAGGAGGAAGGGGAGTGGGGAGGGGAAGGGGAGTTGGGGTGGGGTGGAAGGAACTGGCGACTGACTCGATGGCGGAATAATTTCCACATCAATCGATCGTCAGTTTCATGTATGCACTGAGCACCCGTGTGTGCGTGAGCGTGTGCGCGTGTGAGTGTGTGTGCGTGTGTGCATGTGTGTGCGTAAACGTGCGTGCGTGCGAGCGTGTGCGTGCGTGTGTGCGTGTGCGTGTGCGTGCGTGTGAGCGTGTGCGTGCGTGCGTTTACGTGTGTGCATGTAGCCATGCGTTGGCAATAGGGAGGCTGCGACCACCCTGCAGTAGGCTATAGTGAGTGTGATCACGATGTGTGTAAAGACATCAATCGCAACAGTCGAAGATAATTGAAACGACCCAAAGGACGGAAGACAGGAGGAAAGGAGAAGAAGGAAAGCAGGAGGAGGAGGCAAAGGAGAAGGCAAAGGAGGAGGCAGAGGAGGAGGCAAAGGAGGAGGCAAAGGAAGAGGCAAAGGAAGAGGCAAAGGAGGGGACAAAGGAAGAGGCAAAGCAAAGGAGGAGGCAAAGGAGGAGCAATAGGAGGACGATAGACAACCGGAAAAGAGCATTATAGCAGAGTCGTTGGGAGCAATTGGTCTCTTCTCGATTTTCATGTGATGAGTCTTAGTAAGCCTCTCACCGACTGAAGTCTTAGACAAGCAACGGAGAAGAGTCACGTACTCGCCTCGACTATGCTCAGTCTACGCATGCACTAAAGAAAAAGACCGCACGCTTCTTGCTCTTAAGACATAAAGTCCTTAATGCAGCCGAAAACACGCGTAAATATTGACGGTGAAAACGAACCCACCCGCTCCAATGCACTCCATTCAACAGGCGAAGGGCCACAAATTATTGAGTGAGACCACATAAAAATTACTTAATAATTCTGACTGAAACAACCTACAAGTCTACTAAGTTAAGTCTACTAAGTTAAGTCTACTAAGTTAAGTCTACTGAGTTAAGTCTACTAAGTTAAGTCTACTAAGTTAAGTCTACTAAGTTAAGTCTACTGAGTTAAGTCTACTAAGTTAAGTCTACTAAGTTAAGTCTACTAAGTTTTGAGTGTGATGATATGCACGACACATGTTCCGACCACCCACTGAGTAACACCACACACAGAGTCACCGACCGCCTAATGAATAAGAGCACATACATTGCCTCCCACCACCCACTGCGTAAGAGTTCACACGGAATTACAGAGCATTCACTTGAGCAAGAGCTCACACGGAGCCATGCACCGTCAATCATCCCACTGAGCATAGGAACCCACACACAGTGAGTCAACGACCTTGAACTTTGTGAGGTCACCAGAGTAGAAAGCTTATTCGAGTTGAGCCAACGCGTTAAATCATGCTTCACTCTTTAGTGAAGCATTTTTCTTTGGCTATAATTTAGAAGTGGCCGCAGAAAAAACGTCGTCTACAGAGAAATCAAATTTTTATACGACAACGTTTGCTTACAAATGGCTGCTGGAGAGGAATAATCCACTTAATTGAGATTGATGTAATCTTCGAGGAATCCGTTCGCACCAAGTTCCTTAATATCGCAAGTCCCTAGATCTTTGTTTTCAACGTATAAAACTCTCTCTCTTTGTCGTCTCCTTCATGCAGTTGGCTCCAGCTTTTCTGTTCGAAAGAAGACAGATTTACATCCCAAGTAATTGACCTCTTAACGTATTCCTATATGTCTCCAAGTTATGCTCGATGTTCTGCTGTCTACGTGCCTAAGCATATATCCTCCTGCTAGGTTGTTGTCCTTGCTTCTTGCTTGCCTATACGTGCACCTTCGTGTTCTACTGTTTATTCTCTTAGTGCTGCCTCTGTTAATCTTTTTTCACGTCTCTTTGTGATGTTCCATAATAGTGCAGGTAAAGAGAGGAAGCCTCAATGGTAAGCGGAAATAGGCCCATAGATATTAAGCCGGGCAAAAGACCCCGTATACCCGAACAAAAGGCTCCGGAAGAACTCACAGGCTAGGACAATAGACCCAGGATAAAACTTTATAAAAATTATATGAGTTAACTAAGAGAATCATGTCTTCAAATAGACTCGATGAATATAGTTCCGGCGTACATCCATTATGTACATCGATCTGCCTACATGTATGTCTTTGAGTCTCTCTGACTCTCTGCATGCTCTATATATAGAGTGCGTCTTCAAGTCTGTTTGTCTGTTTGCGCATGCGCGACTGCTTCTGACGCTGCACTGCTTCTATGGTCGGTCTGTGAGGGTAACAATTGACTGGACTGAGATGCATTGTCTAATTTAACACGCCTAATTATATTTGAGGACTTCATGTTCTGGCATCTCAACGAACCCAAATGCATTTCTCGATTCAATTTGTCTTCTCCTTACATCCGAAATATATGCTAGTAACTACGAACAAGTGCAAATAATTTATTCACACACACTCATATATATATATACATGTGTAATTGTGTATATATATAGTGTGCATTTCAATGAATCTATATGTTCTCGTGCATATTTCTGCCATCATCTAATAAGATTTTCCTACACATATATTGTGTAGATCTATTTCATTATATGGAGTGATGGTATCATGGATTGTGCATATATATATGTATATATATACATGTGTATATATATGTATATTTATGTATATATCTATGAAAAAATTTATGAACTATTTGTTGCGCGGATTTGATGAATCATGACAGTGTCGACGCCGTCGTTAATATTATATTTAAGAAGAATACGTAATAAACGACGACGCCATGCATCCATGGCTTCGGTATTGAATTAGTGAATTAGACGCGAGAGAGACAGACAGACAGACAGACAGACAGGCAGACAGACAGGCAGGCAGAGAGACAGAAAGACAGACAGACTGACAGACAGACAGAGAGAGGCATAGACAGAGACAGAGAGAAAGCTGTGGGATGATCTGCCGCAACATTCATCATATTTCAATATATTATATATTATTATTTCGTCTGGCAACGTGTGCGGTGTCGTCGGTGGGCGCCGTTGGCTGCAGGGTCCTTTGAAGTATGGAGGCGCTCCTTTGAACCGCGTCCTTTGATGAACATCATCATCGCTCAGACATAGTGGATTGGAGTGTGCAGTTCACAGTTCCACTCTTCATAATATTATATACGGCGACTGTTTCCACGCTCACCGAGGGGACTGTCTGTTCACCTTTGATCGCACGCTGCTGCTGCTGCTGCTGCTGCTGCTGCGGTGGCAGCGGTGGTGGTGCATCAAAGAAGGCGTTACGGCTAACAGGTGTTCGGCGGCGTTATTAAGGACCGACGGTCGACAGGTATGACGGACCTTTGACTGTGCTTTTCTATTTATTGCTGATTGGATGGCGCTATATAAAGAAGAGGGTCGTCGTCGTCAGAGATGTGTTTTGCAGATTATCCATCAACATTCAACAAAAGCTTTTATATCGGAATCGATCCTTATTGTGTTTTCTAAGGCCAAAGGTCAAGGAATATTATGCAGCGTATACCTGAAATTACTTTCTTCGCTTGTCCTATATCATCTTGAGGAGGAAAAGAATGCAAGAGGACAATGAGAAGATAATGACTGATGCAGTTGGACTGGATGATGATGATGATAACGACGATGATGATGATGACGACGATGATGATGATTATGATGAAGATGACGACGACGAAGATGATGATGATGACGACGACGATGATGATGACGATGTTGCTGTTGTTGTTGATGATGATGACGACGACGACGATGATGATGATGATTTTATTGCACTGGATGTTGTTGTTGATGATGATGATGATGATGATGATGTTGATGATGAACGGCAGAAGAAAGCTGAAGGAGGAGAGTCATCCTCGAGAGGAGGAGTGGTACCTCTGGACGTTCGAACCTTCCCCCTTGCGTGAACAGAGAACTTGAAGGAGACATTGAAAAGGCAGAAGAAGATAGGCGGACGGGGAAAACTACCAATACACTTGCAGGCTTGCGAGCAGACAGAGAAAAATAGGTACCGGCATGCTAAGAGATGGCTGCATTTAATGAAACAATTTTATAAATAGGACGTGAATGAATAGAATGGTCTCCTCTGCATGTTAGGTCTTTTACGATAACTAAACTATTCTCTATGCTTCGATCAATGCTGGAAAGTAATGTAATGTCTGTAGATACTATTGTGAAGGCGAAATCCGACATCAGCTGTCTGATAGCAGAACACGCTTATTGTGCCCATTACGCATGCATGAATTGAAGAATAGAGATGATGGATGAGTGGATGGATGGGCGGATGGATAAATAGATATAAGGCAAGACACTTACGTATACCGTTTTTGATGAACCGCTATATAAATGCTGCAAATGTTTAACAGCCACAATAAAACACGACAGTAAAACACGACACTAATAGATCTGCCACTGGACCAAATGAATGCAAACATAACGACTATTCAGTGAATGCAGACATAAAACAACTATTCACTGAATTTTCAGTTGTCTGTTCATTACCAAAGCGTCTTCTCAGAATCTCTGAGCGGCTCTTGAGCACAGCTAAGGGCAAAGGCGAAAATGGTTGAATGGTAAAATGCTGGCACGAAATACAGAAGGACGCACTGGTTCAATACCGCTATACATGTACCTCCATATATAAGGTTGACGCAGCCTTGGACTCCCCAGAGGCGATTGTAAAATGAGTAGAAGAGACAGATGGACGCCTTGCCGGCTGCCATTCAATTAAATTCAACATTGTTAAATTTGTTGTCATCTGTAACTGTTACTATACTATGTAAGTTTGAAGTAATAAACGATCATTATAATTATTATCATAATTATAATTAGTATTATCTTAGTGTTATTTTAGTACTATTTATCATGACTATCATTAAAGTTATTATTAGGCCTATTCTTTTTATTATCATAATAATAATGACAATAAAAAGAATAATAATAACTTTAATGATGGTGGTGGTGCTGTAATTGCTAACAGTATATTGCGTGTTTGAAAGAGCCTGGTTGGGGGCACTTATAATCAGGGCTTAAAGCTGGACGGTCATGGAAGGCGGCCAGGCACTTTTTCCAAATCTCAACGGCGTCCTGTCACTTTTTTCAACAGCAGAGCCTGGAGAAGTGACGGGCGTCCAGGCACTTCTTTTTTCTACACTTTAAGCACTGCTTATGATATGGTTCATTAAAATAATATGTTCTGAATAGTTATCATTATCAACATGAAAAGTAGATGTCACGTTTTTCCAACAATGGTTTGGATACAGTTTTAATGAAGCTATGTTTAGGACTCCCAGAGCAGAGTCACAGCTTAATAATGTTCAGCCAATGTGGCGTTTCAATTTGCTTATAAGGCAAAGTCTGTCCACATACCATATAGGCCTAGCGCGCTCTGTCGCCAAAAAGCCTTATAGTATATCATAAGCACGTATAATTTTAAATTGAAAAGAACCTGAAGCTTTGCTTGAAAGCTATAGGTGCATGGAAGCATCAGCTTCTTCACCAAGTGCGAAGGGTCTCAGAGGGTTGGGCGATGGGGGAGAAATTAATGTAATGTAAATTTCCGAAATGTTTCAGCACCTCAACATATATCCGCGCTGTGGAGACCACCATCTTACTGCGCTATATAGATCTAAAATTATATAAAATCAAGTCCTCAATAATTTCCCAGACGCTTTAGTCTGATAATATGGTGCAAGGTCATAATCCAGGAGCCAAGTTGACGAGACCGCATGCATGGTGCTACCGTAAAAATCGATGGTGATGGTGTAACAGTCGTGAGATAGTGGAGTAGAGATGGAAAGCGGGGAGCGAGGAGGAGAAGGAGGGGATTTCCAGGCAGACGGGAGAGGGATGAGCAGAAGGACGTCTGGCGGGAATTCGTGGAGAAGACCTGACGCAACGTAGATTAAGGAGCGTGCTGGAGAATTTTGGAGAGGAGAGAGGAGGAGGAGGAGGAGACAGATTTTGATTGATTAGACTACTGCATGTAGACAGACGCCTGTTTTGTATACAGAAATCAATATTACTATCATATACTTAATGGTAATACTAAGAGACTTTCAATGATGAAAATGGACAATTGTATTTCCAGTAGCCTAAATCAAAATACTTCTTTAAATAGGCGCCGTATAATAGGCTACCTTTTTTCGACATTTCAAACACTTGCTGTATTGCTCGCATCATTAGATTTGTAACCTTCATGTAAGTTTAGTGCTAAACGAAAATTTATTTTCACAATAAAGTTTGTTGCGCCTATGGCTATTGACTCTTTTGATCAGTAAGGACATGGAGCATCAGAACGAGATATGATTAGAACATTGAGGAGACGCATACATTACCTATAAGCCCTATATACATATATAGGCTATAATGATTGGTGTAAAATGCACCCAAAGCGTAGCTACATATCAACTATATAGATAATGTTTCATGTAGTTCTTAAATTGGTGCACAGCGCACATTGGATTAAGCAAAGACGGAAAGGAATTCCATATTATTATGCTTGGCTCAGTGCATAACGCCAGTCTACAATATTGTCGAGCGTTGGCGCAAAAGTTCGTTGCTATTTAGCGGCACTATAAGCATAATATTATACATGTGTCATAACAAAGACGATTGGTGTCCCCCCCTCCTTCTTGGGACTGGCACAGTCAGAGCATGAACTCTGATGGCGGAGTGTCAGTTAGTGCGAGGAATTGCTTTGCGGAATTTAAATCGCCGGACGGATCTCGTGTAATGGATAGGGACATCCCGTCACATCCGATGCACGGATAAACGATAAACAACTCCTGCGTTATAAGTATAAATGCTGACGACGATTGAAGAAACGATTTGTGTTGGTGAACCTAGAAACAAATTCGCTAATTTGCAGTCGAATAATAGCACGACGGGTTTCAATGTTCATTGCAAGAAAAAAACACTGAATTTCGAGATTTGTGGGTTGCTTGTGCGTCCGCTTAATGAAGATATCGTGATCCGTGTTATATCTAAGTCGGTAGACATGTCTACAAGATACATAATAGGCAAAAGATATGTTGACGACCTTTCGCGGCCATGACATGTCTGCCTTAGCCTATATATGTAGGGGACGGGAGTCTGAAGATGTTTGACGTGCAGGGAGATTGATTGGGATTCATGAGGTTGTCGGACTTAATAAGGACACTGAGATGACATGGACAGGAAATGGGATATTTGAAATTGGACGACAGCAGCTCTAGGAAGAGATTTTTTTTATCTAGGGACGGTTTTCAGCGGTGGTTGAACGACTGAGAGTTTTGAGGAACACATGGAAAAGAACATATAGCCTACTGGTTCCATGGCGACTGGTTGATGACCTTTTTGTTGTAGGAACTGTCTTTGAGTATGGAGCATACTTAGATCAAGTTTGTATTGTTTATTTTGAGAGAATGGAATGAGAGCAACATGGATTTGGCTTCAAAATCAAACTACATGAAATGTCATGCATTGTACGGATGAAATAATGCGTAAAAGGCAAAAAAGCTGCATTCATCTGGGAGTGATAAGTCATTTTGTCGTTTTGCATGAAAGTGAGGCTGAGGCAGAGACAGATTCAGATAAACAGAAACAGAGACAGAGTCAGAGGAGAGAGAGAGACAGACAGTCAGGCAGACAGAGAACGGGACAAAGACTTTGGGTTGGGATAACTATTTTATATACAGTATACAAATCAACTTCCATTGGTGAGAAGTGTACAGTCGACCATCAATGGCGCTTTTCCTCTGAACATAAACGACTTTCTCAGTGTTCACTGTTCATACATCGTAATCGCCTCTGCAGTGTGGCTCGGAGGCTTGAAGACCCCAAGTGGCTGCTACGCTTTCAAGCCACAATAGCAGTGTCTAGTATCGTCGAGCATGCATGGTCCTGAGGGGCCACTGTATCTTCACGGTGGCTGGATGATGACGATGATGCAGTGACGAACGAGTTTTATAACTGTTGATATTGCTATTGATCCGCGCTTGGTGCTTTATGAACATCGGATCAAATCCGAGCGAATCACATTTCCAAAAAACATCATCCAATGGTTAACTGTGCATTTCGAACGATTCGGATTTGAATGTCCGATTGCAGTCACCTAGTAATGGTTCACACTAACGTCGTCTATAAAGTCTTGATTTATAAGTGACTATAATATAGCTGGGATACCGGCGTTGCTCGGAAAATTTGTTTTTTTCCACCCCAACCCAGCTCTTCCCCACCCCTGCGAGGCGGGTTCGCCACTGCTCTGGGGTACCGGTATCCGGCGTTGCCCGGTAAATTTAGATTAATTTTCCCAAACCCACCCCGCATCATCCAATTTCCCCCGCCACCCACCTCCGCCCCAAGCCTCCCCAACCCACCCCGCACCACCCAGCACCCACCCATGTGGGTTACCTTACGTTGATCGGGAAATGTCTGTTTTTCGCCTCACCCAGCCCCTTCCCTTCCCACCCCTCTTCACTGCTCCCTTCACTCCTTCCCCCTCCCACACTCTTTTGCCAACCACTCCCGTCCCGTTCCACCCATCAGCCATCTCTTGCTCCCTTTCCCCTTCTTTCCCATCATTTTCTCTCCACTTTCGTTTCGCCCCTTCCCGTTCCACCCTCTCACAACAGCAATAATAATTCATGCCCCCTGCTTGGATTGACCTTTTCTTCCTCTGCGGATTCAACTAAATGTCTTGCATATTATTAGGCCTACCTCAGTTCGTTGCTCTGTACATTACGGTATACATTACTCTCTTATGGAAGATATAGCCTATAATACTGAGGAGTTCTCTTGAAGTGGCGCTATATAAATGTTCGATTACATTTACAATTGCAATACTGTGTGATGTATAGAGCACACGTTTATTTTGGAACAATAAATTTGATTAGATTTGCATCAACTTAATAATCTCGTGCATAGTAAAAACGCTATATCTTCAAAAGTGCAAAAAACTTCCTTTCTGATAATAAACCAGTGTTGTGTTGTATGCGTGGATACACAATAGCCATCATAATAATATGCATCGCTTCGATGCACTGTATCGCACAATTGAGACGTTAACTTTGATTTACAGACGCACAAAATACATCTTTGAGCATAGGCGCTCATACATATATTCTCTGTTTCCCAAAGATTAAGTTTTTAAAGCTCCCGAACGCTACACACAGAAGGCGTCTGTAGTTTCCTTGTGGAGAAAAGCGTAAAAATGTCAGCGATAAGATTTAGCATAAAAATTCGCAGATGTCTGCTTGGTCTGACTAGAGTCTCTTCCCATCATTAATAAATAACGGAGTTGTTGCTGAGTGCAAAGGGAAGTGTGTACTGCACTGTAAGTCCCAGATCTGCTCTTATGAAGCACCAGACAGAGATTTGCTTGCAACACGATTCCGTGCATCAGTCACTAGTGTCGTCTGTTCAGTTTTCGATTGCATTTTTTCTGTTCAGCAATATTGACCATAAGATCAGTTTTGGCATAAAGAACTGCTACTGGAGATGTGCGAAATTTAATTATAAAGAACTGTTTCGGAATGTGTAAAAAATTGTGTTAAAGAAATAAAGACGTGGTAAAATAAATAAAATGTTAGAGAAGCTGTGCCTGCTCTTGCTACTATTATGATGTTAAAAGAACTGTCACTCTAAAATAGTATAATTATATGCTAAATTCTGACGCTCATTGCTCAGTTCAGTCTTAGAGAACTGCTATGTTCTGTAGACTTGGCCAAATTGTATTCGCATAACACTGCTTCTTGCTTGGTTTTATCATAAACAATTTTATTTATTTATTTATTTATTTATTTATTTATTTACTGAGAATTTGATATAGCGCTTCTTGAAGGTTTCTACTCAGGAGCGCTCTTAGTCCAAACCCGGTCGAATAAGACAGTCTTGAGAAGAGAAAGAAATGAAGTAGAAGTAGAAAGGCCATTAGGTACATGTATTTGACGAAGGATAACAGGGAGCTCATTCCAGGTCGCAGGGCCAGCCACGGAGAAAGCGCGGCGCTGCCTGATTGCAGTCCGTGAGCGTGGAACAATAAGTTCCGCTTGTGCAGCTGAGCGGAGAGAGCAGCGGCGTTGGACATGCGTGGTCGAGATAATTCACATTCTACGATAATGCAGTGTGGTATTATATTTTTTGCTAAAAAACTACTCTTTGTTTCAATGTTTGCAGTTTTCAAATAAAACAGCGGGTTATCAAATAAAACGAAGTGGAATTTGTTGCATGGACCAAACTTAGCTGTCCGAATCCGACCTCGGTGATGCTTTATAGCTTATAGTTGCTTTGAATCGAAAATCAATTTCGTTTCAGAATATAAAGGTGGAAATTAACAAGCACCGGTAAGCTTATAAATAAATAAATTGTGAGAGAAAGACTGAAGAAATGTATTAGTTATACAATCAAGGAATCTGAAATAAAATAGAATTTTAAGCATAGCTTAAGTAAATAAAATTATGGTGCATAATTGAAATTAATAAATGCAATTGGGCATACAATAACGGGAAATAAGTGACATGAAATAAAACATCTGAATATAGGTGACAAAAACATTAAACAGCACAACAATAATTGTAACTGATCAAAGGAAGTACAATTAATAAAAATTAATTACAATTAATTACAATTAATTACAATTAATATAAAAATTAATTAAAATTAATAAAAATTAATTACAATTAATAAAATTTAATTACATATGATAAACATTAATTGCTATTAATAAAAAAAAAGACAAAAAGAGATTGGTTGTTCAGCAGCTGACCTGTAGGCGACTGAACGAAAGTGCATCCGGTTTCTCGAAGTTAACGTGTACGTCGGCAGGTGGCGTTTTCTTCACTGGCGTGCCCTCTATCGACGACGCGCCGACGACGAAGTCATTCGGTGCCACAGTCAACATGTCGACTGGTTCCATACGGCAGCTGTACTTCCCTCTTCCACGCTCCCTCCTCGCCCTTCTCACAGCTGCCGCCACCCCCACGACGACGATACAGACGACCAATAGGAAGACGATGCAGCCGACGCTGACGACGATTATGAGGTTACTTCCGGTGAGTAGGAAGTTCGCTTCCGGTTGTCGTCGGTCGGCGAAGAACGGAATGGAATTGTTAACGACGACGCTGAGTCTGGCCGTCGCCGACTGCGCCACCGGAAGCCCATGATCCACCGCGGCAACGGTCAACCGGAAGACGCGGTGGTCCAGCTGGTTGAGGTCACGTGTCACGAACACTGATCCCTGAATGGGGTCGACGCGGAAGTAGTCGAGGTCATTGGCGTCGTTGGAGGTCATCGTCGGCTGCGTTGCGTCGCTGACTCCGAGAAGGCGGTACGTGAGTCTGGCGTTCGTGTCGGCGTCGGGGTCTGTGGCGGACAGGAGGGCGGCGACGTATCCGGCGGGGACCCTGGTCGAGATGAAGACGGTGTGGTTGATGGTGGATGGGAAGTCGAAGACGGGTGCGTTGTCGTTCGTGTCGATGACGGACACGATGACGTTGGCCGTGCTGCTGTACATCGTCAGGTCAGGTTCGAAGACGATGACGATCAGGTGGTAGACTGGTTGGTTCTCGCGGTCGAGGGTCCGTCGCGTCCAGATGGTTCCGTTGCGAGGATCGATCGTGAAGCTGTCCGTCGAGAACGTCTCTCCGCGGAAGGCGTACGTGCAGACGTTCATCGGCGGAAGGTCACGGTCCCTGGCCGACACGCTTCCGACGGACCGACCAGCTGGTTCGTTCTCGAGGACCGAGAAGGAGTAGCTCGGGTGGATGAAGACGGGTCGCTCGTCGTTCACGTCCTCCACGTTGACGACGACGAGCGCTGACCCGGTTCTCGCCGGGGAGCCAGCGTCGACGGCGGCCACGTGGAAGCGATGGACGCTCGTCGTTTCACGGTCGAACGCCTCCTTGGCGGAAACGATGCCACGCTGATCGATGCTGAAGAGCGCAGCTGGGGGACCGACGACGCTGAAGCGGAACTTCCGGTTGTCACCGATGTCTGGATCGGTGGCGTTGACCTGAAGGATCGTCGCTCCGATGAAGTTGTTCTCCGTGATCGACGCGCTGTACGTATCGCGGTCGAAGATCGGACCGTTGTCGTTCACGTCACCCACACGGACCTGCACGTGCTTCATCGCGATCTGCGCTGGCTCCCCGGCGTCGGAGCAGACGACGGTGACGTTGTAGCTGTCCACCGTCTCGCGGTCGAGGGTCGCCGACGTCAGCAGCTGGTACTCCGTTTCCGACTGGGGCAGCAGTGGACGCTGGACGAGCGAGAACTGACCGCTGGTCATCCGACAACTCACCGATCCGTTGCGTCCGGCGTCGGGGTCGGTGACCGTGATGTGAGCGACGAATGTTCCGATCTGTGAGTTCTCCGGAACGATGGTCTCCTCCGCTCGGACAGTGGTCAGTGTGTTGACCGTTATCTTCGGTCGGTTGTCGTTCAGGTCAGCGACCGTGACGACGACCGTGACGTCGACCGGATGTGAGTCGGTGCCTTGGTCCTCGGCCGTCACCGTCAGCTGGTAGACGTCGGAGAGCTCGCGGTCCACCTGACCAACCAGGTAGATCTCCCCGGTCAGGTTTCGAATGGCGAAGACTTTGCCGAAGAGCTGTTCCGTTTGAGGAGTCAGACCATAGACGACCTGCGATCCATGTATATATATATATTAAAATTATAATGATTGCAATTGCGCATCACATCATAATATATATATATATATTATATATATGCATAGACCCATGTGTATGTATAATTGGTAATTATTATTTATATTGCAAAAATTATATAGACTACACACAATGTCACATATATATGCTTTACGAATCAAATTCACTAAAATTAGGCTAATCAATTTCCTTTTTACAATCAGTTGATGCCTTAAATGCACTGCTGTGAATAACTATTGTGCACCGGCTCAATAAAAGTTGCTAATTGCAATCAATCATAATTATTACGATTATGCAGACATACATTTGCAAGCGCACACAAACAAGCACACATACCAATAAATCTACACTTGCTGTATCTATGAGTTCTTGTATCTGGAGAAAGTAATTGTGGATCAAGGTACATTTTTATTTCTAAAAGCGCTTTTTAATGACCATAAAGTGCTTCGTAAACGTTTATTTGCGTTGTCGAGCATGATACAGTGTAGCGACTGTGGCCTCATCATGAATTGGCAGAAGTATTGGCTAATGCAAAACGACCTTGGATCTAATCCGTGGAAAATCGTCCTTCCGGACAAAAACATTCCGCCTGTCTGAACGGACTTAATCCGGACGATCCATTGCTGCATCCGTTGACTATTAAACAATGGACTATTAAACAATGGACTATTAAACAATGCTTCACGCATCAATTGAACAGCAGACTCCTCCGCTGCTGCAGTCGACGACGATGCACCGTGTGACAATAGTCCGTCACGCTCCAGTCATTCCTCCATCAATGCATCCATTCTTCCCCTTCTTTTTGTCATCCTCATACTCTGCCTCCTTCTAATCCTCTCCCTTCTTCTTTCTTCTCCTCATACTTAGGCTTCGTTAAAAACTCTCTGTCAGTCTGTCTGTCTCTCTATGTCTCCCTCCCTCCCTCTCTCTCTCTCTCTCTCTCTCCCTCCCTCTCTCTCTCTCTCTCTCTCTGTCTGTCTGTCTGTTTGTCTGTCTGTCTCTCTCTCTCTCTCTCTCTCTCTCTCTCTCTCTCTCTCTCTCTCTCTCATGGCATGGCGTCAATTACAATCTTTAACTTACCAGCTGAAGCGCGTCCGTATAGGTGTTATCTTTTTAGTGCAATTATTTGTTGATTTTATAAATCTGATCTCGGTCAAGGACATTGAATCTGATTATTATAGGCCTACGACGCCAGACCTCTCTGACCTCAACTTTGTCCATGTTCGTTAATAAGCAGAGTTCCCTCAGCAACCTCGAATCACAATCGTTGGGCCACAGACCATGCACTATGTCAACCGGGCAATGTTGCTGCACAACTGCAGACCACAATGTCTTCGCGCACGATCAACAACAGAAGATTGATGTGAAGACTCAACACTGGAGCTAGATAAATGGACGTCAATGTAGAACAAGCAGCGTTTTATATCTGTTTCGAGGATGAAGAGGAGATGATAGGAGGCGTCCCCAGTGGTGTCCGGACAATTCGGACCGGACAATTCGGACCGGACAATTTGGAACCGGACAATTCGGACTGCATGTAAAAATATTGCTCTTACGGCTATGAAACTTTTGTTTATCAATGGTATGAAATAAAATTATATGGCACCAAGCAAATATTGTCTGATCTTCTAAAATTTATCCAATAACAGAAATAAGACACTGAAATTAGTAGCTAAGTGCAGTAAATCATCAACTTATAGGCATCTCATTTATATCAATGTAAGTTTCATACCTATAGGCCCATGGTTTTTTTTATGCCCGATATATAGTGAGGTGTCAGATTAATATTAGTTTCGACAGTATACATTTTGGGTGATGAAGAAGTCCCATCACGAATTTGGGCTGCAAAGAATTGTTCGGTCCGAATTGTCCGGTCCGAATTGTCCGGTCCGAATTGTCCGGTCCGAATTGTCCGGCGCCGAATTGTCCGGTCCGAATTGTCCGGTCCGAATTGTTCGGTCCGAATTGTCCGGTCCGAATTGTCCGGTCCGAATTGTCCGGTCCGAATTGTCCGGCGCCGAATTGTCCGGTCCGAATTGTCCGGCGCCGAATTGTCCGGGAACCTCCAGTACATCTCAATGGCCTTCTATAATGCAATGTAATGTAATGTATTGTATTGTAATGTGCTGTATTGTAATGTGCTGTATTGTAATGTAGGCACGCAGTTTGTGGCGATTCCTTTACCCTGTCATTGAATGCCACTTTCATAAAGAGCAATCGTTCGGCCCACGGTTCTTGAAACCGTTATCCAGAGTCGCGATGCATTGCACACAGCAACTACGGTATACACGAGTTCGATAAAGATGACAGAAGAAAGATGGAAATACTAAGATAAGATAGGAGACGTTGGATGAAACTATATAGATCTATCATCAGGATACTAAATGATTAGCAAAAATGGGAATGGAATAATAGGATAAGATAGAAAGAAGGCTTCTTTAGGTGTTCTGCCATGGTGAAGTTTATACTTCAATGATATCCATCCTTTTTTGGTGTTTTTCAGAGCCTTTCCTCTTTAAACCGGCGCTTCGTTCATTTCACTCAGATTGATGAGAATTGAGAAGGCCATCTTACTTCTCAGCCTCCTCCTCTTGTTTTCCTCTGCAAGAGTTTACCGTTATATACTGGCAATACTTAAAATGAAGTGTCTCTCATGTTTAACCATTTCCTTCGTCTACTTTAGCACTTTAGCAGCCGTCTGTGTTGGTTTCCCATTCGCTTTTAGTACTACACACCGGTCGTGAAAGTGTTAAGCAGGATTTCTTTCATAGTTTAAGATTACATAGAGAGATGATACTCCATTAGCTTGATCAGTTTCTGTCTTAATGTGCTCACGGAAACTTTTTCATCATTATTATACCACGAAATTCTGCGATTTTTAATACTCCCACTCTCTAGGTTTACTTTAAGTCGCGGATGTCTAAAACATTTCCTAATCTTCCTTCCTCATCTTCCGCTTCCCAATCCATTAAACGAGACACTGCGCGGTCATTATACGAAGCAAGCTCAAAGCAATGTCTGATGGACAGTAGACATCAAACATGTCAAGATTATCTAGACATAAGATGGGTTCGTTTGATCGTCACGGATGTCTGCTTGGAGGGTAATATTAAGATGGAAGAATGGAAAGCACTCCATGGATTTTCTGCGTTACTTTGGCTTCTAAGTGTATGGAACTTGGATGGAACGGCAGTTGATTGCGGAACGTGGAACCGGATGATTGCTAACGTTAATGAACAAGCCGCTTCATGTGGCTTCGCTTTTCGAAGCTGTTTCGATAATACTTCTGCCGTTTGTACGGTTTCGTTATGAAATGCCTTGCTGTAAGCTTATACCATCATCCACTGAAAGCTTCTTTAACGCTCAAAATGGAAGTCAAAACCCTTTTTATATTATAAGGAGGCTATTTTCATATTGCAGAGAGTGGGCAAATAAAAATTCCGCAGAGTTCATTTTTTTCGTCCACCCTGTATAGTCATTCGATCATTGACTCGTGCACAGAATAAATTCATGTAATCCATTCATTCCTTAATCCATGCATCCATTTAGTCAATCAGTAAGTAAATCGCTAAGTAAAGCATAGCATGCCAAGTATAATGAATTTAGTAAGTGAGTAAGTATAGTAATTCAGTCAGTCATCGATGCGGTAGTACAGTCATGTGGCGTCTCTTCTATAATAATTATAGTCTACTCCCAGTCTCTATAAGAAGGTGGATGGAAGAAATACACGAGAGAACAAAGATGAAACTGGAGGAATTGAGAGACGCGACGGAAGATCGTAAGACATGGAGAAGGTTTATCACAGCGGTCGCTAAGGTTCCACGAATCGACGGCACAAGGTGACAAGGTGACTCCCAGTCTAGCCTTTGTGAAGGCAGGTTGCAAGCGCTGATGAAGAATTTTTGTAGAGAAACTATAAAAATTATATCCAGGCGCGTATTGCAAATTTTTTTGATACACTCAAAATAGGAGCCAAGCACTTTTATAGTATCAGAGGCTGTTTTCATAATTGTATTATCATTTATGTCTTACGTGAATTTTATATGTTATACGTGTTTACCAAAGTGATGTTTGTCAGCTGGTTGTATTAAAAATACGAATACTTACTTACATATGCAGTGTAGGCTACAGTGTACATCGTACAGTGTACACTGTACAGTGTACAGTGTATGCGTATACAGTGTGCAGTGTACGGTGTACACGATCGTGATTCGGAAGAATGTCGCTTTGCTTTCAAGCGATCATCAGCGTATGCCTTCAGCATTGCTATGACAACTGAATTATAGAAGTTTCCGGTTGAGAAAATATGGCTTAGATTAGACTGCATGGACTATCAACAGAAGAGGTTATGTAGTCAAGATTAGGTTATATTATGTGGTTAGATGGAATTAGATGGGACTATAATCCCATGATAATGGCCTTGATTTTCTAAATTATTGTATTAGATTAGACTAACATTCGCAATCGTAATCATAACCTCAAATTTATAAAGCGCCTCTATAGCCAGATGCGTTGTGCGAAAAGAGTATTCCGAAGGAGGTCGCTGTCCATTTAACAAAGGATCAGAGGTGGCAGAGTAGCGCGGTGGTGTTGTGGTTGGTTCGGTGCCTTGGAGCCGGATGGTTCCAGGTTCGAATCCACCGCAAGCCGCCGAGTATAGGGGCTCTGAGCAAGTGTCCCTTACTCGGAATTGCTCATGGTTTCCGCTTGAGACTACGATGCGGTGCCCGCGCTGTAGCCGGGAGCACCTCTGAGTAGAGAGCTTCAAAGAGTCGCGCTATGGCAAATGCGAGAAATAAATATAGAGTGATGAGCGTGATGATTGCATGTGATTGTCCTATCCTACCTGTCCGTTGGCACCGCTGTCTGCATCCGCAGCCGACACTTTAAGGATGACGGAGTTGAGCGGCATATTCTCAACGATGAACACCTCGTAGCTGTCCTGCTGGAAGACCGGATCGTTGTCGTTCGAATCGAGTACTCGAACGGTTACATTGATGGAGTCCGTCTTCGGTGGCTGACCTCCGTCGTAGGCGATCAGTCTCAGGAGGTACTCGTCCTCCGTCTCGCGGTCCAACCTTTCCTTCAACAGAAGGCGAACGTCGAGGAACCCGTCCAGCTTAGGGGTGACCTTCAGGTCGAACTTCTTCCAGTCGGAGATGAGCTCGTAGCGCTGGACGCCGTTCAGAGGACTGTCCGGATCGGTGGCCGACGGAAGAAGGAAGGTGCTTCCGATGGACGCGGATTCAAGGATCTGGATGAAGGCGTGGTGCGACTCACCGAAGCGTGGCGGATTGTCGTTGATGTCCTGTATGTCGAGCGTGACCTTAATGATGCGGAAGAAGGCGACCGGTTGAACCGTGACGTCAAGGTTGACCTCGCACGACTCCCTCTGGCGGCAGAGCGGCATCGTGTCTCGGTCGATGGCGCCCTTCGTCCGGATGATCCCGTCGAACGGTCCGAGCGAGATCGGGATCGGCGGCTCCGCGAGGAAGCGGAACTCCAGCTGCTGTATGATCTCCTTCGGGTATTTCCGCTTCAATCCCGAATCGACAACGAGGTTGCCGATCTTACTTCCCGTTGGCAGATGCTCTGAGACCGGATATCGAACGGCGTTCTCCGTCTGACTGGACGACGACGATGACCGTGCTCCAGTGGCTTCCAGAAGGACCGACAAATCGAGGAGACAGATGGCGAAGAGCAGAAGCTGCAGATCCATTTCGATCATCGATCACTTATTGATCACTGATGAATCAATCGATCGATCAATCAATCGATCGATCAATCGTTTATCGATGGCATTGAGAAGAGAAACAAGATGCCTCGTATTCGTCTAATGAACCTTTCTTGTTACCATGGTAACGCCGTCTGTCAATCATCGGCGTTGATGCCTTCAACAGAATGCAACAGTCTCTCTCACTTATATAGTAATTCACCAGATGACTCAGCATAATTATTTATAGCACTGAATAATTAATAACACCTAGCGGATGCAAGTTGCTAACTTGATACATCTATAGCTTATAATTAATTATTGGAGTCTGCGCATAATCACAATATTTGCTAATTTAGCATATTATTAAAACTACACCGTGATTCAAAAAAAAGTAAGCCAAATTGTTTTTCATGTATCTCTAATGCCTGATAACATATCATGCTAAAATTTTCCAAATATTTAGAGAATTGGACCAAGAATATGATTCCAAAACTTCAAGACATAAAATTGAACAAATAAAAAGATATGTTTTTTTGAACTTCATATATCGAAATTTCAGTTTACAAGCAATTTTCTGTTAGATTCAATAAAATGTAAGTCAAACTTTTTTCATTATCTTTATGACCTGATAATTAATCATCCTAAAATTTTCCAGATACGTAGAGAATAGAACTATCATGCACGCTCCCCAATTTATAGTCGACAGGATTCAAATCTGGGCTGTTCGAGGCCATAATGTGGGAGATATGAAGTCTGGCGTCTCTCTTGTCAGCATTTCGATGGTTTCCTTGGCTCTGCATGTGGGGTGGCGCTGTTCTGTTGAAAAAGAAAACAGCCTTCTGGGGCTATAGATTTCTGATAACAGCTGGAAGATGTTGTCACAGCAGAACGTTGCGATAATATATTCCATAAAATTTTACTCCAGGATCACTGAAGACCAAAATTGGGAACTATCAGGCATCGAAACCGCAGCGAACACCATAACAGATTTGCTGAAAACTGAACTTTCTGGAGATGAAGTTTAAATATTCATATCTTTCTATGCGTTCAAATTTATGACATGATATTTTGGAATCCTATTCTTGGTTCAATTCTCTAAATATCTGGAAACTTTTAGTATGATTAATTATCAGGCATTGGAGATATAATAAAAACAGTTTGGCTTACTTTTTTACTGAATCTGACAGAAAATTGCTTGTAAACGGCAATTTCGGCATATGAAGTTTAAAGATTCATATCTTTTTATTCGTTCAACTTTATCTCATGGAATTTTGGAATCATATTCTTGGTCCACTTGTCTAAATATTTGGAAACTTTTAGCATGATATGTCATCAGGCGTTAGAGATATTTGAAAAACAATTTGGCTTACTTTTTTTGAATCACGGTGTACATTGGTTTGTTTGTGTGATTATAAATTTTCAAACCATCGGTGCATTAATTCATTCCCTTCATTAACATTCTTGCATGGAGAGATGCGTTATTTGCGCATGTGTATGCGAGTAATTATGCATGCGTTACATAATGCGTATATATATATGCATATATATGTATGCATATGTGTATGTATACATGCATGTGTGTGTATATATATGCATGGAATGGCATTATGCGCAGGCATAAAAATGCTCTTTTTATGTTGTTTATTCGGTGAGTGCCGTCTATGGTCGGCGAATAAGTGCTTTATGCAAAATTTAGCCGAGGTTAATTGAAATTCAGAGGTCACCGGAGGAAAGCTGCACGTGGCAGATTTAGGTCCAGAGTCTCAGCTGCAGGAGAAGGGGAAGAAGAAGAGTGAGGAAGAAGAAGTGGTGGGAGGGAAGAACAGAGGGAGGAAGGAGGTAAATTAAGACTGGAAGGAAACAACGTAAGTGGAAAGGACCGAGAGACTGCAGGGAGACGGAGGAAACGATAAGAGACCGGAAAGAAGGAAGGAAGAAAGAGCTGGACAAGAAGGAGGGAAGGGAAGTTGCCTTTGCACCGAACAGTGATGATGTTGTGCCAGTGTACAGGCAGTGGATCATGGAGCATTGTCCAGGGCTTTTTTAACGTGCAGTTGTACACAAAATGTGCAGTTTTAAATGGATTTGTGCCGTTGTAGAAGCACTTCTGTACAGTTAAAATTACCAAAAAGGTCATTGTCCTCCGATTGGAAGTAATTTATCATGGAGGATGGTAAAGCAAAGAAGCGGGTTGTGCAGTTCTAAAAATTTCTTTAAAACAGCCCTGGCATTGTCGATGGCAGTTTGAAGAGAAAATTATGTTATTACGCATATAGCTAAGAATAAATACATCATGCAGGGCACAATGCCAGGAGACCGGAAAAGAGGAAGACCAAGAACAAACTGGCTGGACAACACTATAGGCCTAAAGGAATGGACTGGATTGACACTGGGAGAAATTATAAAATTGACGGAGTACAGGAAGCGTTGGAGGAACATTGTACATGATGCGGCCGACCCTCGGATCGAGGATGGCTGAGAACAGAACAGAACAGCTAAGAACGAACGTCTAGACTTTTAAAATATGGCACCATCAAAATCTGGATTCGAATTCACTGATGGCAATGGTTTGAGTGGGTTGTGTACCTTGTGGGGGTGGTGTAGGGTGAAAGTGGGATGGGGTGGGGTGAAAGTGGGTGTGTTCAGATCGATTGCTTCTAGACGATATGATGGGGCTAATGTGCATGGAGTAGGTTTGACTGAATGGCGTCTACGGATATAGGGTGTGTTTGAGGGGGGATTTGGATAGACGGAATCCCAAGGGTGAGGTGGCAGCGTGGTTGCTGTGGCTTACAGTGGTTGTGGTGTGGTCGAGATAGGGTGGGTGGTGGTGGTGGTGGTAGTGGCGGTAGTGGTGGTGGAATGTCCGACTGTGGACGGTCAGTTGCTTTAAGTTGGAAGTATGCCATAGGGAGGTATGAATTCGATAAACAGACAGACAGAACGAAAGACCGACAGACATAAACCGATTGGAAGAAAGAGAGAAAGACTAATAGCTAGTCAGAAACATGGACAGAAAGAGAGAAAGACAGAAAGACAGACCTACATAAAGAGAGACAGGCAGAAAGACCGACAGACAGAGACCGCTTGGAAGAAAGAGAGAAAGACAGAAAGACGAACATGCATAAAGAGAGACAGGCAGAAAGACCGATAGGCAGATAGACAGACATATAGACCACCAGACAGAAACACAGGCAGACAGAAGACCGATGGACAGGCAGACAGAAAGAAAGACCAATAGGCAGAAAGACAGACAGACAAGTAGACAGGCGGACAGACAGATACAGGCATACAGAGACACACACACGGTTGATATTAGTCGCAGGCAAATCTAAAACACAATGTAACAAAATGAAAATCCTCACTCAGTATCGGTGGGCTTAGGTCCGAAAATCAAGATGGATTCGTTCCTCTTGACTTCGGTTTTCGTCCGAGTGGGGGGGGGGGGGGGAGGAAAGGGTGTGCGAGGAGATACACGGTCAACGCTTCTCCGTCAGAGACTTTGCCAGCAACAGAGAAGTTTCCGAAAAGTCCAAATTAACTTATTTTTATGGCAGAGAAGTGCTCAGCTATTGCTAGGACTCTCCTTAATTGTTTTATTGCAGGACCTGCCTTTCATTGACTGTACCATATATTGTGGGGCGCGGTGGTGTAGTGGTGGCGTCGTTGCCTTGGAGCCGGAAGGTTCGAGGTTTGAATCCGCCTCGTCGCGTAAGGACCTTGGGCAAGTCCTTCACTCACAATTGCTTAGCGCTTCGGCGTAAAACTCCGATGCAGTGTCCGCTCTGCATTCAGGAGCGCCTCTGAGTAGTGAGAGCTTAAAGAGGGGCTATAAAAAGTGCACATACATACATGCAAACAAACACAGTCACCCTCTTGCAATGTGGGTGGATTTCCCTTTCGACAGAACAACCGAGAGAACAGTGAAGATCTTTGGTCAATAAATAAACAAAAGTAGTAACGTTGAGTTAACTCAAATGAAGATGAAAAGGAGGAGGAGGTAGATGATTACCTCGACGACGACGATGAGTGATGAAGATTATGATCGCAATGACGATAAGGATGATGATGACGACGACGAACACTGATAAAGTTGAAAAGAATATCGTCGTTAGAAGCTGATGACGATCACTAATTAAGTCATGGTAGGAAACTGCTGCTGCTGCTGATGATGATATGAATTCGATGATGTCAACTAATCAATCTGTGATGATGACAACGACGACGACAGTGTTGATGATAGCAACGACGACGACGACGGTGGTGATGATGATGCCAGTGTAGACCTGGCGAAGCGACCTCATCATTCTGTCCTGACGCTGAAGCTCCAAGGAATGGCATTCCCCGCGGCCGGTGGTTAATGGTCTGAGACAGAGAACAACGGTTGGGAAGTGACCCCCCCTACACACAACCCCCACTTCTATAAATCATGTTGATGAGGTGAGATCGTCAAAACACTGATGATCAATCTTTGTCAACAACGACTTACACCTCTAGTCCAGTTACACGACTGAAAGTATTGAAAACAACCACAGAGTTGATGATGACGACGACGACGGTGGTGATGATGATGCCGCTATGATGATGATAATAAATAAATAAATAAATAAATAAATAAATAATAATAATAATAATAATAATCAAGCGCATTTCCATCTGTCTGCAGCGCTATAATGCCATCGCTTTCCGTGGTATTTTTTAACACTGTTGCGGAGGACGAGGCCTGATTTTCTAGACAATGAATAACAGCTCCAATCATATTTTTTTGAAATCCCGAGGGATCCTAGATACCTCGGGTAAAAAAAATAAATAATAATAATAATAGTAGTAAGGCCTAATAATGACAATAGTAATAATGATGATGATAATGATGATGATGGTGCTGTTGTTGCTGTTGTTGCTGATGTTATTGTTGCTGATGTTGTTGTTGTTGATGATGATGAAGATGATGTTGATGTTGATGATAACGACGACGACTGCGTGATATAACAAAGCGTAATGCATAAGGCATCTGCTCATTTCCTTCTTGGTGTCGCACGATCATAACAAAATGATGATGTTGATGATGATGATGATGATGATGATGATGATGATGATGATGTTGTTGATGTTGATGATACTGCATGACGTGTCATAGCGTGGCGCTATAAAAGTGTACCTAGTTCTTCATTTCCTCCATTTTCTTTACCACGTCGCCTCACATAATTTGTTATCATCTCTCCTCGCTTCCGCCACAGATCCATGCACATTGCACATGGAGTGGCAAGAAGTCCTTAGACCGCACACCGGGTCGAGTGCTGCTGCTGCTGCTGCTGGCCAATTAGCATCCAACAGAAAACTGCTCTGCTCCTCCTCTTCCCAGATTCCTCTCTCTTCTTCTTCCTGTCTTCTTCTTCGACTCACTCTCACTCTCTGCCTCTTTCTCTCTCTCTATCTCTCTCTGTTTGTCTATGTTTGCTCTGTCTGTCTGTCTGTCTCTGTTTGTCTCTGTTTACTCTGTCTGTCTCTGTCTGTCTCTGTCTCTCTCTCTCTTTTTCTCTCTCTGTCTCTGCCTCCTCTCTCTCTCTCTCTCTCTCTCTCTCTCTCTCTCTCTCTCTCTCTCTCTCTCTCTCTCTCTCTCTCTCTCTCTCTCTCTCTTTCTCTCGCTCTCTTCCGATCATCACTGATGTTGTCAACTGCAATTAAATGATGATTCGAAAAGATTGAATCTCATCTCTCGCTAGTCTTCCTTGACGCCACCATTTTGTTGCATCAATTCGTTTTTTCAATACTGCTCTTATTCCGTTTTTCTCTTTATTTTTTGCTGCTAGTCAACATTTATTTTTTAAGCATTTTGATTATTCAGATTGTTAGGTTCATACCTTCCTTCTTACGGTTACTAAGCAATTGTTTTATTAATTAATTTTTTGGCAACACTTTGGATGGTCTACTTATCACTTTAGGTAATTCGCCCTTTGTGTGATCAATTTTGACTCCTGGTACTCAGTAATAATAAAACATTCAAAATTCAGCCCTATATTTTTTAGTAATATCTTAACCCTATATTGCACAGAATTTTTTTTTGCTTGAAAAAAATTTAAGTGCTAGCAAATAACTATTGTAACCTATTGGAGCTACTTGAAGGTCTTAACTATTCACAGAATTCACATATTTGAAGAAAAACTGACATTGACCAATTGGCAACTATGTGCATTACCCACAGAAGTATCCGGTTACCAATTGGCAACTACATGCAATAGCCTCAGAATTACCCACTTGCCAATTGGTAACTGAATGCAATACCCGCAGATGTAGATGGTTGTCAATCGGCAACAAGATGCAGACTATGAGTAATTGGCAACAACATGTAAAGTATATGTTGTAGATAAGAAAACTCATTGTACAAGGTAATGCATGATGAATTTTCAACAATTTAATGGAACAAATAAAACTGCATATAAAAATGCTTATAAACTAATATATCTAAACTACATTATATCTGCAGTTCAACTTTTTCAACTGCTTATCATTTGCATTATTTGGACACATGATAATCATAGAAACAGTTTTTCTTGTTATTGCAACAAAGGGCAACGTTGCACTTGCAGCATGACACTCTGGAGATGCCGGTACATGTGCTCTGCACACAACGGTTTCTCTTAGTCTCCCACTTTGGTAGATGGCCAACATTGTCGAGGCGTTGCTCTTCACAAGGAGTGTGCAGGCTGTCGTGGTGTCATCATTCTCTTTCTCTTCTTGTGTGCAGACTCTTGTGGTGTCATCATTCTCTTTCTCTTCTTGTGTGCAGGCTGTCGTGGTGTCATCATTCTCTTTCTCTTCTTGTGTGCAGACTCTTGTGGTGTCATCATTCTCTTTCTCTTCTTGTGTGCAGGCTGTCGTGGTGTCATCATTCTCTTTCTCTTCTTGTGTGCAGACTCTTGTGGTGTCATCATTCTCTTTCTCTTCTTGTGTGCAGGCTGTCGTGGTGTCATCATTCTCTTTCTCTTCTTGTGTGCAGACTCTCGTGGTGTCATCATTCTCTTTCTCTTCTTGTGTGCAGGCTCTTGTGGTGTCATCATTCTCTTTCTGTGTGCAGGCTGTCGTGGTGTCATCATTCTCTTTCTCTTCTTGTGTGCAGACTCTTGTGGTGTCATCATTCTCTTTCTCTTCTTGTGTGCAGGCTCTTGTGGTGTCATCATTCTCTTTCTGTGTGCAGGCTGTCGTGGTGTCATCATTCTCTTTCTCTTCTTGTGTGCAGGCTCTTGTGGTGTCATCATTCTCTTTCTCTTCTTGTGTGCAGACTCTTGTGGTGTCATCATTCTCTTTCTGTGTGCAGGCTGTCGTGGTGTCATCATTCTCTTTCTCTTCTTGTGTGCAGACTCTTGTGGTGTCATCATTCTCTTTCTCTTCTTGTGTGCAGGCTGTCGTGGTGTCATCATTCTCTTTCTCTTCTTGTGTGCAGACTCTTGTGGTGTCATCATTCTCTTTCTCTTCTTGTGTGCAGGCTCTTGTGGTGTCATCATTCTCTTTCTGTGTGCAGGCTGTCGTGGTGTCATCATTCTCTTTCTCTTCTTGTGTGCAGACTCTTGTGGTGTCATCATTCTCTTTCTGTGTGCAGGCTGTCGTGGTGTCATCATTCTCTTTCTCTTCTTGTGTGCAGACTCTTGTGGTGTCATCATTCTCTTTCTCTTCTTGTGTGCAGGCTGTCGTGGTGTCACCATTCTCTTTCTCTTCTTGTGTGCAGGCTCTTGTGGTGTCATCATTCTCTTTCTCTTCTTGTGTGCAGGCTCTTGTGGTGTCATCATTCTCTTTCTCTTCTTGTGTGCAGACTCTTGTGGTGTCATCATTCTCTTTCTCTTCTTGTGTGCAGACTCTTGTGGTGTCATCATTCTCTTTCTCTTCTTGTGTGCAGACTCTTGTGGTGTCATCATTCTCTTTCTCTTCTTGTATGCAGACTCTTGTGGTGTCATCATTCTCTTTCTCTTCTTGTGTGCAGACTCTTGTGGTGTCATCATTCTCTTTCTCTTCTTGTGTGCAGACTCTTGTGGTGTCATCATTCTCTTTCTGTGTGCAGGCTGTCGTGGTGTCATCATTCTCTTTCTCTTCTTGTGTGCAGACTCTTGTGGTGTCATCATTCTCTTTCTCTTCTTGTGTGCAGACTCTTGTGGTGTCATCATTCTCTCTCTGTGTGCACGCTGTCGTGGTGTCATCATTCTCTTTCTCTTCTTGTGTGCAGGCTGTCGTGGTGTCATCATTCTCTTTCTCTTCTTGTGTGCAGGCTGTCGTGGTGTCATCATTCTCTTTCTCTTCTTGTGTGCAGGCTGTCGTGGTGTCATCATTCTCTTTCTCTTCTTGTGTGCAGGCTCTTGTGGTGTCATCATTCTCTTTCTCTTCTTGTGTGCAGACTCTTGTGGTGTCATCATTCTCTTTCTCTTCTTGTGTGCAGACTCTTGTGGTGTCATCATTCTCTCTCTGTGTGCAGGCTGTCGTGGTGTCATCATTCTCTTTCTCTTCTTGTGTGCAGGCTCTTGTGGTGTCATCATTCTCTCTCTGTGTGCACGCTGTCGTGGTGTCATCATTCTCTTTCTCTTCTTGTGTGCAGGCTGTCGTGATGTCATCATTCTCGCCTTGTGTGCAGGCTCTTGTGGTGTCATCAGATTCCAGCTCAATGATACATCCTAGATAAAAAAATTCTCTGGCCTCCAGAAGTGTTTGACACTCATTCCCACCGCCAGTGGCAGAGAGGCACCATCTACTGCCTCAAGTTGGTGACAGAACACCAAATTCTCCGTCCCATCCTCCCACATGACTACTGCAGACGGCCTCTTTGTTTTTTTGGAGGTCACAGTCTGGCCTTTTGAAGGGCGTTTGCCCTTACTCCTTTTCCCCATTTTTGCGTCTGTAACACAGATACAAGAAGTGCATGCTCTTAATTAACTAATTAAAATTATGTACACAAAGTCCACAAGGTATACTATACACTGTCTATGTTTGCAAAAACTATGCTATAGGCCTAGTACACAATTTAACCATTTGGTAATTATAACATCGAAACCTTCTTTTGGACAGTAATGCATATTGTAACCATTTGGCTATTATGCCATCAAATACTTATAGTATCAATGGTTGCATATTGTTGCCATTTGGTAGTGAACAGATTTTCGCCATGATTCCCAGGAAATGCACGCAGTTGCCGATTGGCAATGTATTTAAGAATCGTCTTTTCACAGGGTCTGCATACAGTGACCAATCGGTCGAGCGCACACACGTGGGCATATTTCTATTATTAGACTGTCTAAGCTGTTCATTCAAACGGATTTTCAATAAAAATAGATTTAGCCATCGATACTGATTTTTCCAGTTCTTGAAATTAAGTATAAAATAGTCATACCAGCACTCCAAAATGATCTCTTTTTCTATTCTTCGCTTTTCGTTATGTCTTCAATATTTAATCACAAACGATGGATGGACGACTCTTATACCTAGTTCTTTGCATAGACAAAATATTTTAGATAAATATTGAATGGCCATCCATAGAGCCAAAGAGCTCTATATAGGTTTAAATCGTGATTTTGTAAGTGTTGCCAATCGGCCACACTGTGCAATATAGGGTTAAATGTTTGAAAGCTTCAACCGTCATTTGGCTGTTCAGTCCTCTTGTTATTCCGTTCCTTTACAATCATTTTAGTTGGCCATTCAGTTCTTATCTATAATATTGGTTATACAATACAATACAACTGAAATTTGATAATGCCCTCCTTACAAAGCTCAGAAGTGGTCATACAGAGGGTTTCTTTATCAGATTTGTTTGATTCTTGAGTCCCTTGATACATACATATCTTTTGCATATTTAGTGCTGTAGGCCTATAGTTCTACATCTTTTCAGCATTCAATCATTTGTTAAATTGTGTGGTTCTCGCTCGGTGACCATCAGACGTAATCAACTGTCAATAGGGAATGCATCAGCGGTCGTTATCATCATCGTCCAACATCCATTAGCGAAAGCGTACAGAGAACGATCAACAGCTTGCATGTTTCCCAACGACGCACTTGCCCAAGTTCCCGCGCTTTGAACGAAATAACGAACGATAAGGACTGCACCAGCCGAGCAGACAGAGCGTGGAAACAGAAGTTGTAGAAGGACTATGGGAAAGAGGGAGATGCAGGGAATGAGGATGATAGAGGAAGAAGAGGAGATTGTAAGATGGAGGAGTTTAGTTAATTATATGGCCATGATGGAGATAGCATGAAAGAATAGTGAAATAGAACGACGTGAGAGTATGAAAGAATAGTGAAATAGAACGACGTAATAGGATGAAAGAATAGTGAAATAGAACGACGTAATAGGATGAAAGAATAGTGAAATAGAACGACGTAAGAGTATGAAAGAATAGTGAAATAGAACGACGTAAGAGTATGAAAGAATAGTGAAATAGAACGACGTAATAGAATGAAAGAATAGTGAAATAGAACGACGTAATAGGATGAAAGAATAGTGAAATAGAACGACGTAAGAGTATGAAAGAATAGTGAAATAGAACGACGTAATAGGATGAAAGAATAGTGAAATAGAACGATGAAAGAGTATGAAAGAATAGTGAAATAGAACGACGTAATAGGATGAAAGAATAGTGAAATAGAACGACGTAATAGGATGAAAGAATAGTGAAATAGAACGACGTAATAGGATGAAAGAATAGTGAAATAGAACGACGTAAGAGTATGAAAGAATAGTGAAATAGAACGACGTAAGAGTATGAAAGAATAGTGAAATAGAACGACGTAATAGGATGAAAGAATAGTGAAATAGAACGACGTAATAGGATGAAAGAATAGTGAAATAGAACGACGTAAGAGTATGAAAGAATAGTGAAATAGAACGACGTAATAGGATGAAAGAATAGTGAAATAGAACGATGAAAGAGTATGAAAGAATAGTGAAATAGAACGACGTAATAGGATGAAAGAATAGTGAAATAGAACGACGTAATAGGATGAAAGAATAGTGAAATAGAACGACGTAAGAGTATGAAAGAATAGTGAAATAGAACGACGTAAGATGATGAAAGAATAGTGAAATAGAACGACGTAAGAGGATGAAAGAATAGTGAAATAGAACGACGTAATAGGATGAAAGAATAGTGAAATAGAACGACGTAAGAGTATGAAAGAATAGTGAAATAGAACGACGTAATAGGATGAAAGAATAGTGAAATAGAACGATGAAAGAGTATGAAAGAATAGTGAAATAGAACGACGTAATAGGATGAAAGAATAGTGAAATAGAACGACGTAATAGGATGAAAGAATAGTGAAATAGAACGACGTAAGAGTATGAAAGAATAGTGAAATAGAACGACGTAAGATGATGAAAGAATAGTGAAATAGAACGACGTAAGAGGATGAAGGAGAATGCAGAGATAGAGGAGAAGAAAATAGAACATAATTGGAAAGATGGAAGAGGAGCAGTGAGGTGAGTGGAAGAGGATTGACAGATCATGAGAATGTGAAAGAGAAGCCTAAAAAACAAAGCATGAAGAATTGAAGATGAAGAATAGTTTTCCAGAATTGAGCGCATAAAAAAGAAAGAAAAATGCGAAGAAGACGGATGAAGCAGCAAAGTGTCTTTATGTAGAGGCTTTTTGACAGCAGTAAAATATAGATTGAGCCGATGACTGAGACATCCAAAGAGATAGAAAGAGAAAGAGAGCTACAGAGACATTAAAGCAACCAGTGAGAGCGAGCGAGAGAGAGAGAGCAAGTGTTAGAGTAAGTGAGTGAGAGAGAGACATAGAGAGACATAAAGAGACATAGAGACTTAGAGAGACATATATATATATATATATATATATATATATATATATATATATATATATATATAGAGAGAGAGAGAGAGAGAGAGAGAGAGAGAGAGAGAGAGAGAGAGAGAGAGAGAGAGAGAGAGAGAGAAGAGAGAGAGATTTAAAGGTCCTGTCTGGCCTCGTACCATGCAGCCAGCGAATCCCACAAAGACTTCGTCGTCCACAAACTCATATAAAGCGTTAATCCGGCGCCTCTCTCTCTCTTCGCCGCGTATATACGACGCGACCAAATAACGTTGACATACAACAACCTTGATCAATCCTTATTACATAGAGGCCCCGACCCCCCTCCACCTCCTCTTCCACCTCCTCTTGCTTCTCCTCCTCCTCCTCCTCCTGCTCCTCCTCTTACTTCTCCTTATACTCTTCCTCCCACCAACCATAGGCCTAGTCTGATATATAATGGCGTACCCACAATTTTTACGTGGTTGTCAGTATATATTATATAGTAGCATCTACATGTATAGTTACATGGCTGCTCTTCAAAATAAACGTGGCTAGTCTACATAGCAGACACTTAAAGTGACTTTACGACGTTAAACTTTAGTGTCTAGTCTATAGTGTTATGAAGTTATAATGTACAAACTAGAACCGCTGTGAGGTCTGTGTAAGTTGATTTGTCACAAAATGTCTGGTTTGTTGGGAGTATTGGTGCCTTCAGCACCCACACGAAGAACATTTATTGTCAGATGTCGGCTAGCGTTTTATGGCCGCACAAGTGTCTCCTGCTTGTGAGGAAGTCTTGACGTGGCGGCCGCTGTTCATCCAGCGGAAGTGTCCGCTGTTAGGTAGACATACCGTAGTTTCTGACGTGGACACGGATGATGGCGATTGTTCTTCCTGAATTAGTGTCTGCCTTTTGGCAGACATTCTTTATTGCGAGCGCTGGGTCACGTGCCAGTCGCTAATAAATTTACTGCTGTGTTTTCTTCATTCGATTAGACAAAGATTCGTGTGGCCATGGAGCACTGTGGTGCTGCTCTTTTGGTTATATATTGTATATAAGTAGAACAGGAATAAGGCATTTGACTCATTTGACCAGTATAGCCTTGACTTTCGTCCAATCTGACCAGTATAGCCTTGACTTTCGTCCAATCTGACCAGTACAGCCTTCAGTTTCGTCCATCTGACCTATACAGCCTTAAAAATTGAGTGTCCGCGCAGTTTGACCAATATAGCCTTACTTTTTCAAATTCATGGAATATCCGACTCGGCTTAAGGACAAGATATTCCAATATAAAATGGTTTACCCGAATAAAACTAAAACTGAATTACGAAAAATCGCCAGGCAGCTCGGCTTGGTTGGAAATACAACAAGACTGCTGAGATCGGAGTTGATTGTTGTAATTGACGTCCACAACCGCGAATGCTACGACGATGACTGCCCATGCAAGTACCCACGGCCGGATCGTCAACAAGGGCCAGGCACGATTACCGTCGTTCGTCGTCGGCGCAATGGCAACTTACCCCCCGTGTGATGCAAGAGCGTGAGCGGACTACGACGAAGATATGGGATTACAATATCGCAAACGATTTTACACCGTTGGTTTATAATCGTCTCACAATGTCAGCAAGTCTTCGTTATTAATCCACGAGTTGAACGAGTCTGGGTAGCCCAACCACTTCACGAGACATTTCTTCCCGCGCTTCCTAATCACTTTTTCGATTCTAAATATTTCTTGAGTTGTTTTCTGTAGCTCCTGCTCGTAAAAAGAGCCTTGTATTTCCTCACCCGCAGAATCAGTAATCTTGTAAGTTGGCGGCTCTGTATATTGAACCTGAGATACTACAAAAACCTCCTCAGTCCATCTAGGTAAGTAACCCTTCTCAAAAATGTCCTTCTTCCTAGTTATTCTGACTCGATCGCCGATTGAAAACTTTGGCGTAATAGGCTCTGAAATCTCATCGCCGTATAAATTCATAAATACAGTCTTTTCGTTCACTTTCATACTAGCCTTCGCGGGGGTCATTTTGATCGAAGAATGTCTCGTGTCATTATAATTACTAACCATCTCATCTAATACATCGATATATCTTCTAGTTGAATTAGCTGTGAAGTACTTGAACATTTTATTTTTCATCGTACGCACCCATCTTTCTGCGATACAACTTTTCCCCTCGTTCTCGGTAGAATACAACTCGACTAAATTCTTCACATTTTTATTATAAAATTCTTTCCCTTTGTCGCACCAAACTTTGACCGGCTGTCGACCACCCCCGAGTATCTTCACGAACCCATCGGCTGTAGACTTCCCACTCTTGTCATGTAATGGAACGATCCATCCGTATTTCGAAAACACGTCTATGACGGTCAATAGATATTTCACCCCATCATTATCTCTGGCGAAGGCCTGCATGTCGATTAGATCAGCCGCCCAAATCTGGTCAATCCCGCCAACACGGACCCGCCTCGTCCTAAAATTTCTCACTACTGGTTTGTGTAATTCATTCGCTAATTGATTAGTCCATTTCAGGTCCTGCTGTAATTCTAGGCTTTTTTTAAACCTAGCCCGAGACTCGTTTTAGCGGACAAAATAGGTTTGACTATCGCCCTCTCTATTCGTTCCCGCACGCTTGGATTAGGTATATTATTCAGCTGGTTTATCATTACTCTATCAGCGACATTCCTAGAAGCCGTATCAGTGTGTCGATTGTATGCCAGGTCGTGAATATATGCCGCGCTATCTACCCTGTTTATAGGTTTGCTCCAATCTTTGGGGGTTTCGTTGGGATTCAGACGCAAATCTAGTCTAGTACCGGGACCAGTAAACTGATGGCCTGGCAAATGTACCTCACCAGCAAACTTGGCCCAAGGTAATTTAATGTTGCTAGTGGCAGCGTTCAGCGAACTAACTAGATCTCCGCCCTGCATAATAGCAGACGCCTTCACGAATTGAGTTTTTGTTTTCCCGCATACGACACAAACACCTCTGAGCATCGATCTCCCATTATTAGCCACGGCGTTCTGCACATCTGTCGTCTGGGTCTGTTTTTTACATTTTACGCAATACATTTCGTTTTTTAATAATATATATTTTTAAAATGGAGATTAGAGATATGAGTTGGGGCACCGCGCTCTCGAAAAGATTCAATAATCCGTTGTTGCCAAAAAGCATACGTGGTTTGATAGTTGGGAAATCGGCGTGTGGAAAAACAACGCTTCTTCTCAATCTTTTACTCAGGCCAGACTGGTTGGATTATAATAACTTGCAGGTATTCGGTACTTCTCTGTTTCAACCGGAATATCGTATTATCAAAAAAGCATACGAAGAAAAATTACCGAAAGCAGCGATCGTTCGGTTGTTCGAGCACCGAGATGAAATCGTGGGCCTAAATGCGTCACCAGACCTTGTTATGGAGGAAATGGCAAAAAACTCAGAAGCTAAATCCGATATAATTGCCAAGTTCTTTGAGAGCGCCGATGATGTACCAGACCCGAGAGATTTGAGCGCTGAAAAGAAGAACCTGATGATTTTTGATGATCTTCAATTGGAAAAACAAAACAAATGTGAAACGTATTACAATCGGGGGAGGCATAGTAATGTAGATTGTTTTTACCTCGCCCAGAATTATTTCAAATTACCGCGCCAAACAATCCGAGAAAACGCGAACTTTATTTGCCTGTTCAAACAAGACCTGAAAAATTGTAATCATATTTACAACGATCATGTGAGTACAGACATGTCGAAAGATGAATTTCGAAAACTATGCAAAACAGTATGGGAGCAGCCTCATAGATTCGTGGTTTTAGACCTGACTAGCGACAAGTACAATGGTAAATACCGATGCGGACTCGACGAATTTTATATAATCGAGGATCCGCCATTGTAAAATTGTATTGTATAGTAAAAATGGAATCATCGCTTCTCAAACAGATATCGGAAAACACGGAAAAGACGGCCTGCAACACGGAACCAAAAACATCATTTTCCATTTTTCTCAGCGAAAAGAGCACGCGAATCAGAACGAAGTTTAATCCACTACTCGAACTGGAGAAGAATAAGAAATATGAAATGGCCTTAGTTGCCCTCGAGACGTACTATTCTTTTCCAAATATCGACGCGACAAACAACGTCTTTCGGTATTCGCCAAATCGCGACACAGATTGGGTAAAAATTGAAGTTCCAGAGGGTTGCTATGAAATAACGGATATCAGCGAATATATACAGAGAGTCATGAAGGGGAATGGACATTACGACGGAGTAAATGGGGAATATTGTATCTCAATAACACCAAACACCAATACTCTGAGGTCTGTGGTAAATATCGCAGCAGGTTATTTGGTTGACTTTACGCCAAAGAATTCGATTGGAAAGGTTCTAGGTTTCCACAAATGGATCTATGACGGCGGATACAACGAATCGGAGGACTTGGTAAATATCATGAGTGTAAGCAGCCTGAGAGTGACCAGCGACATTATCGGGTCTTCGTACACTAACGGAACATCGGAAAACGTGATATATTCTTTTTTCCCAAACGTAGGCCCGGGTTACAAGATTATCGAAGTGCCGCATAATTTGATATATCTCCCGATTTTGCTGTCTACAATTTCAACGATGGAAACGAGGCTCACGGACCAACACGGGAACCTACTAAATCTTCGAGGCGAAGAATTGGCGATTCGATTTCACATCAGGGAAGTTTGAAATTTTTTGTAATTAATTAATAAAATGAATCGTTACACGGGCGTAAAAGTTAATATTTCAGAAGCGCAACAAGACAAAATTAAAAGATCACTTCAGGCGGGGAGCGGCGTGAGTATCAAACTATCGCACGATGATTTGAATGGCGAACACGTTTTGGCTCTCACCCAGGCGCAAATCAATAAAATGGCAGCGGCCTACCAAAAAGGAACTGGCATGATTATTAAAATGAGTAAAACGCAATTGGAGAACAACAAGAAAGTCGAGGGTGGATTCATAGGCGCTATACTTCCGTTTCTAGCGACCGCGGGACGGTTCCTTCTTGGTAGCGTACTGCCTAGTTTAGCACAGGGCGCATTAGGTGGGTTAGGTGCTGCGGCTGGATCGAAACTTGTCGATAAAATCAGCGGTTCGGGCGTAATGTATGTCAAGAAAGGTGACATAGCGTGCAAAATAAGAGCAGCCGGATCCGGTTTGTACTTGTCTCCGTGGCAAAAAGGCGCATCGATAAGGGCATCCGGGCTTTACATGAAAACAGGGTCGGGCTATGTGAGTGGCGAAGGACTTTTGTTGGGCCCCAACTCTCCGTTTCGAAACATTCCGATTCTTGGCATGATATTATAATCTATTCTATTAAAAAAATGTCGAGACCAATACACAAATTTGGAACTAAACCAACTAGACCGGTAGAGGTTAGAACGCAGCCCGTTTCAGTCTTTTGGAAGATTACGAGCGGTGCTACTCGCGTCCCAGTAAGACAACTAGGTGGTCTGCGATGGGAGATTTTTGCGCAAAATGATATCACGATACAACCAAAGGCGGCAAATACCCTAAGGCTTGGACTCGGTGTAGAAATGACGGCAGGACTTTGCCTCGTTTCCCTCAGACAGAGTATCAAAGAACGGCGGTGCAGCCTACTAGACGGAGTGATTTCAGAAGATGTGATTGATGATATCATAGTTTCCATTCAAAACAACTCCGATTCGGCAGTAACGATAAACGAAGGAGATTCGCTATGCTGTGTAAATTATCAACGGTAAAAAAAATATATTGCTAATAAATAAAAGAATGGAATACGAAGGCATCAAACTCTATCCAAACCTAACAAATATAACGCCCTCTGCGCCAGAAGGTGAAATACAAATAGCCGCAGGGTCCGCACAAACGTATCGACTTCAGAAGATTAGCGAAATCAAAAAGGAGATCGAGCAAGAACGCGACAAAAGAGCAACGTTGAGTAAAAAGTACCATAGAAGTGTGAGCGTGATCGGCGTAGTAGACAACTTCCTCATGGCGGTCACGATGGGGCTCGGAATTTCGGGAATCGGCGTACTATCCACCATAATTGCAACCCCCATCGCCATCGCTATGGAAGGGGCAGCGCTAGGTGCGGGGCTATTGAGTATAATCGGCAGCCGAATCTGTAAAAAGCTCGCCCTGAAGGCGGAGAAGCATGAAAAGATCAAAACGCTAGCTGATGCGAAGCTCAACACGATCAGCGACCATATTTCAAAAGCACTTAGTGGATGATCATATTTCAGACGAGGAATATTCTCTGATTCTAAGCGAGATTGAAAAATTCAATAGCATGAAAGAAGAAATTAAAAGTAAGTCGAATGGATGAGGAAACGAAACAATCACTCATCGATCGGGGAAGAGAAGAAGTCAGGCAGTCCTTTCAAAGCATGTTTGAGAAAAATACCGAATCTGTGAAAAAGACGACTAACGTGAACATGTACGAAATCATGTAGACTTGTAGAGTTTTGTAGACCTATGTAGACCTATGTCGCTATGTTTGAAAATACGTCTAACTTGTGTTTTTACACATGTCGAAAAACATGTAGAAAAACACGTCGAAAAACATGTAGAAAAACATGTAGAAAAACATGTCGAAAAACATTAAATTTTTTATTAAAAATGTCGTTTCTAAAGATAGATGACCCGGCGAAAAGAAATTTCATAGTCGAAGAGTTTCTGAAATCCAAGAAGAATATTCAACAGAACTTTTTATCGGAGAGATTGGGGGATTCGGGGCTGCAGCAAGAACTAACCAAGCTGTACAAGCCTATTGTCGATTCGCAATCCGCAATTTCCAAAGAGCAAAATGTCTTACTATCCGCCATCAAAGAAAACTCGATAGCTACTACAAACGCACTACAGACGCTTCCCGCGTCGTTGAAGATTCAATTTCCTCAGTATCCCTCGATAGAAGCGTATAGCGACGATCCGGCTGAGGATATTAGAACTTTAGAATTAGGTGAAGTAGCCACCAAGTACCTTCATCAATACGCCTCCGATAGAAAAATCGTAGACACGACGTTCGGAATACGATCAAAAAATGGTCAATTCTACATCGGTGATACTCCGATTTTTATTCAAGGAGACGATGTGACGGTTGGAAATAAGACGTATAGCGGAACACCGGGGCTTTGGGAGTTGTTGACGATGAAACAGCCGAACACGTCGATATACGATAATAATGATAGAGCCGATTACGCCGAGATTCTACTCGCGACGGATGCTATCAGACAGCCAAAAAATCCCAACAAACCGAAAGCATCTTCGAGCGTCAAATATAGAGAAATTATCAAGCCGATATGGGAAAAGAGGACTCGTAATGCGGTGGGTAAAGGCGTGGGTGGTGTAATTGTTATTTCCGAAGATCCAAACGTGTTGGCGAAACAGCTAGAACTACGATTTCAAAGCTTCAAAGCAGGCAATACCGGCGTGAGAAACGAGATCGTGGCGATGTGCGATGCGTTATTGAGGCAGGAAGTGCTGAGTAAAGATGCTTACAAAAATATAATGATGGCATTGTAAAATGCAGAAAAAATGCAAGTCATTAATAGAAGGAGGTATAGAAAACAATACGTTATCGGAGGATCGGGAATATTCGATACAATTTCGGGATTTTTCAAACGGCTAGTAACGTCGAACGCCGCCAAACAATTAGCAACGACCGCTCTCAGCGCGAGTAAAGACGTGGCGAGAGAAATTGGGAAAAAGGCCATCGACGTTGGTAAAACAACCGCAATCGACGCCGGCAAACGATTAGTAGACAAAGCAGTAGCCAAACTGTTTACGACTCCTGCGCCTGCTCCTGCTCCTACTCCCGCCTCCAAGAAAATTACGCCAGAAACTAGACAAATTTTAGAGCGGCTGAGTGGCGTCGGCAGCGTCGGGTTGACCTCGAATATCAATAATCTGATGATGGGTGATGGGCTGAAGAAGAACGGCGCCATGTCGATACAAGATTTAGTACGCTCGCTAAACGGCGCCGGAATGAAGGTCGCGTAAAAAATATATTATCGCGTAGTAGTAAAAATGCAATCATCCGATATTCTAAGATTTACCGAACAACCATTGAGCGATGAAAGCGTCGAACGCTACGAATGGTACGAGTATGAGCCGATATCGGGGGCGAATCTAAACACCTCCGGCGAGATTAGAATAAACATCGAACTTCAAGATTTATTTTGTCACCCGGCGGAATCTTACCTGTTATTCGAGGGTAGATTGACGAAGGCGGACAACAACAACACCTCCTACGCCGATATCGATGAAGCAACTCTTACGAATAATGGGCTCATGCATCTTTTCAGTCAAATTTCGTATTCCCTGTCGAATCAGGAAATTGAATCGTTATTTTACCCAGGCCAAGCAACGACGATGCTCGGATTACTCAAATACCCGAATGATTTTCAACTAGCTCAAGGTCTGAATCAGTTGTGGTACAAGGACAGCGGTGCGACGGCTGCTATCGCGAATAATCAAGGTTTCGCCGTGAGACAGTCGTATATAATTCAAAAACCAAATGCCAAAGGTACTTTCAGCTTTGTAGTTCCATTGAAGCAAATTTTCGGATTTTGCGATGATTACGACAAGGTTGTTTTTGGCGTGAAACATACGCTAACTCTGGTTCGTAAAGCCGATGACGACGCAATTTTTAGACTCGCCGCCGCGGGTGCAGGGAAAGTGAGACTGGATAAAATCTCATGGTTCATGCCGCACGTTATTCCCGCGGATATGGAGAAGATGCAATTGTACAAAACGATCGAATCGAAAGCGTCGCTGCCAGTTGCGTACAGAGCCCGTCAATGCGATACCACCTCCGTCGCACAGTCGACTAATTTTAGCTGGAGACTTAGCGTCAAGACATTACCTGAGAAACCTAGGTACATCATCTTGGGTTTTCAAACCGACAGAAGCGGCGATCAAGAACAAAATCCATCAGTTTTCAATCATTGCGATCTGAAGAATATGTTCGTGATGATGAACCAGGACCGATACCCAGTTGTCGACTACAACCTATCATTTCCGAATCAACAATTCGCGCGGGCGTACCGAGCAGCAGCCGCGTTCAGTGAAAAATACTATGGAATGGACGAACTAATGACGCAATGCAATATCACACCCTCGGACTTCAAAGATCTGTTTCCGATTATGGTGTTTGACGTGAGCAAGCAATCCGAGCGTCTGAAGTCATCGGTGGTCGATATCCAGATCAAAGGCACGTTTAATACAGCGCCGCCGGCTAATACGGAAGCGTACGCAGTGGTGATTTCAGACAAGTTACTGAGGTTTCAATCGGACGGTCAGAAAATGAGTGTGGTATATTGAAGTTCATGATAGAATGGTCGATGAAGTGTAGAAGTGTTGTACTCAAATTCAAAACTTGATTCGGTTTTGAATTCTAAGGGCGTAGGTATGCTGCCGAAAAATCGCGAACTAAAATATTTACCGGATTAGGCGAAGTAATAAATATCTCGAGATAATCGGTATTAGTTAATCGAACTAGGCTAGTGCTAGATACATATTTTTTCGACCCAGCCTTACCCCCGCCGCCGACAATATGCGTGTCCACTCCCCCACTTTTGTACAAGCCAATACTTTCGTTATATTTAGCACTATTGTCGCGTATTTCCAAACACGTCGTAACCATGTAACAGCCGGCTTTCCGAGGAAGGAAACGGTTCGAATTGACTAGACAATTATCCGGATCGAATTTTACAGTTCCAAATGATACTTGCGTTATTGTGTTGGCGATGATAGCCTGAGCCGAGAGGGCGTAAACACTAAACGCCGGGCCAAATGCGGCCTCAGCAGTGGGTGTAGGCGCTATCGAAGCAATTCGTTCGTCTACGTATTTTTTATTCGTCAAATGATTATCGTTTGACGGAGAGTCGTCGTGATTCGTAATCAATTCTATGGCTTGTCCCCAACTTAGCGCTTCATCCACTCCCTGATCCGGATTATTCGTTATTGGCAGGCCTTTGATGCAGTTGCCATTCATATTTAGATCGCCAGTCGCCGGATTTGCTCCATCTAACCTTAGAAAAGTACTGTTTACTTGGGACAGCGTAACACCCCCTGCAATTACTCTTTGAGTAGATCCTGAATCTGTATGTCCAAATTTATCAACAGGCATTTTGAATATAATAATTTTTATTAATTAGGGCCGTAAGAATACCGCAGAAAAGTCCCTACACAAAATGTTCGTAGCGATGGATGAAAAAGCGTGTATGCTGAGGTAATCGAACTCGTCTAGAAAAACTATGTTACTACCGATTGAATGGTTTTGCGAACCTTTCGTGCTCCCTCCGCCCGCAATTTGCATGTACGACGCCCCATTTTTATACAGGTGGACGGTACCATACGCGTTATTACTATTGTTACAAAATTCTATGTACACCGAAACGATATAGTACCCGGCTTTACTGGGGAAGAAAGAAGTCGTTCCGATTCCCTGTTCAATACCGTGTTTTGCGGTACCGCATCTTATTACGTCAAAAGTAACTGCAGTGTGAGTTCTAGCGAGTATAGCCTGCTGAGTTGAACTGTAAGCGCTAACCGCGGGGCCTATCACAGTCGCCACTTTCGAAGTAAGTTGTTCATCGACGTATTTCTTATTCGTCAAATGATTATTGTCGGTCGGGACGTCATCATGATTCCGCAGTAAATCTATTACTTGTCCCCGACTCACAGCCTCGTCTATTCCCGCTTCCGGGGTATTTGCTGTATTCGCTGTATTCGTTGTAGGCAGACCTCTAATAGTATGACCACTCATATTTAGATCGCCGGTCGCTGGGTTTGCTCCATCTAGCCTTAGAAAAGTACTATTTACTTGACTTTCAGTAACTCCCCCAGCAATTACTCTTTGCGTAGATCCTGAATCTGTATGACCAAATTTATCAACAGGCATTTTTTACAGGGCGAAATAATTATAATAATTTTTAATGCAGGCTGTTTATAACTTCTTGAAAACTCACTCCATCTTTACATGTTTTTTTCAGGACGTGCAGGCATAGATGACCGCAGAACACTTCGTTGTCGGGCTGTACGCGTTCGCTATTGTAGTACACGGGGCTCTGTAAATACTCTACCAGTTCTGTAGGAGGAGACAGGCCATAGCTGTCGAAATATATTTTGTCCTTACCGTTTTTTGAAAAAGCGACCCAGTGCGAGCCGGTTCCATTAGAATCGTCTAGATTCAATATCCCACATTCAGTCCGTCTAGGTTTCTTCGGCAGCTCGTCTCTGAGAAATACTCCCCGGAAATTAGGGATATTGAGCTTTTTCGCGGCATCTAGTAGTTCAAAATTTGTCAACGATGATTCGGGAGGACTACGCCTTCGACATTTATATTTTTCACAGTTGTATAGCTCATTTTAATATTTCATCTAGATGTTTCACAAACTAATGAGCTTTTGAGCTTCTACGCAGGCGAGATAATATTTATGCCTGCAATTTTTGCATTCATTCGCCTTTCCATCTTTTTGAAATCGATTGTTGTCGTATGCCGATATGTTCTGATTTACCTTACACCGACTGCAAACTTTTGTATCTTTTGTCTCCCTATTTTCCTGTCTTGCGTATTTGTGCGCAAGCTCCTTTACTTTGGCATTTTTACAAATTTTACAGCTGGGGTAATACCCGCTCTTCTGTAACTTATCTTTGTGAAATTCGTCCAAGCTTTTTTCTTTTTTGCATTTGGTACACACTTTTTTTGCCGCATCCATTTTATATTAGTGTAAATTATTCTTTATTTTGTTTAGTTTTCAGCGTGTAGTGCCCATAGGCTAGGGTGTGGATCCCGTCATCCATTATTACTCTTTTGTCGTCGTCGGCAGACAGAGCTATTTTATTTACTTCTTCGGTGTAAATTTCATGGCGGTAGGATCGAATGACGTTCATCGCTCTCGACTGTTGTCTTTTCGTAAACACGCAGTCTTTGTAATCTGCGTGAGTGATTGATTTCTTGACGACGTTCTTTTTCACACCCTTACATTTCTTGTAGTCTTCACCCGCCATCTTGTAGGAGTACAACTTGGATCGCAGTCCGACAAATTCTTCAATCTGTTTTCCCGCGGCCTCGTCTTTGAACATGTAACGATTCATGATTTCATCGTCACTCTATTATTATACATGTTTTTATCACATGTATTTATGTTGCGCCTTTTACTGCCCTGTCTAGATTCCCTTGGAGTTAGTCATCCAACCCCACACACACCCTCCACGCAGATCCCTGTGGTAGGTCCGCCCAACAAAGCTTCATTGTTATGTAATTAGTTGCTCTGCCCCAGCCGTCCGCATATCGAAGATAACTGCAGATCCCAGCCTCAAAGAACCGCTGGGATGAAGACGAATGTATTATTTTGAATAATGAGGCGTTTATGCACGGGTATGGAACCGACCTCATCGGCCCTAAATTTAATGGTTTCCAGACCCGGTGGCCTGCTTAGAGTATTTAAGGAACCCCCTGAGATCCCTCTGGGCTCTCAGTCTAAGATGTTGCCCGAGGAAGTGGCGTTCGTCAGAACATCCAGGAAGGACTGAACCCGGCAGTCACGACCGACTGGCCGTAAGACGGAGGAAGAGCGAGAGGCCGGCGGTTAACTGATGACGAGAGGCCGTCTGCTGCATCGTCTAGTTTCTACCCCAGTGCTTCCCGTCTCTGCTCCGTCGTCAGAGGTAACATGCCTGACGACGGCCTCCGCCAGGATTCCCCGTCATCCAGGAAGGAAGACATCCACCGTACGTCCCGTCTGAAGCAAGAGACAGTCCACTCCCCACGTTCGTCTGAAGGAAGACATCCACCGTCCGTCTGAAGCAAGAGACCGTCCACCCCCCATTCGTCTGAAGCAAGAGACAGTCCACTCCCCCCGTCCGTCCGAAGAGAGACTTCCGGTCATTGTTCGTCCATTGGTTGACGTTGTCCTGAACTTGAAGGTATGTGAGAAGCTAGATTAAGAAGCCCGAGATTTAGTGTCCCTGGCCTAGTAGTAGCCCTGGGGAAATTCTTGTTTCTTTTCTTTATTCCAAATTATTATCGATATTATTATTCTTATTATTACGATTATTAACGATTTCGCATTTCTATGTTTCTGTAGTAGCAAAGCTTATAGTTGCATCAGAATTGCATATCTTATGTGTTTGAACTATTGTTTGCTTTATATTAAATCCTTAAACTCAATTGACTGTTTCTGTGAATAATGGCTCTGCTAGGAATTAGCCGAGAAGAAGAAGAGGCTCTTGAGAGTTTAATGCCGATTTTAGAAGGTATGCTTCGGGAGGTGCAGGATTTGACCCGGCGTCTGAGGCTGATAGAAACCCCTCCGACCATGTCCACCACTCTAGCTAGAAAGACTGTTGCTGAACGACATGAACCTGTTTGTGGTCAGACTTACTCGAGCCAACCAGGACCTCTGTTTCGCTGTCGCCTAGGACAGACTGCACGAGGCCACCCTTACTGTAGACCTCCTAGCATGCATTCACGTTTATGTAGCGCCTTATCAGATCACCACCAACTTTCCTCAAGACCTGCAGTTCAACAACAGCACGGAACGCCTCTCCTGGTGCCCAGGTCGAATGTATGGCTTGGCGACCGGGGGGGCAACCGTTACAAATGGCGCAGCCGACAGGGTGTTAATCAATTAGGGATTAACGAGGCAGGTGATGAAAGATTGGTTCTGATTGAAGGAGGAAGATTTGATTTTGCATGTTCAGATGATAGCGAAAGTGAAATTGGAAGAGAAATGGAACGAGGAGTGGAGAAAGATTTGATTGGAGGAAGAGATTTTGATAGGCCTAATGTTTTTAATGTTGATGGCTATCATTCTCAATCAACTGATTTATTGCATGACTCTCTAAGTATAGAAACAGAGCTCAGAAATCGTGAAATGCGAACTCGTGTTGTTAATGGGCAAAATTGTGGAACCTTTGTTGACAATCCTCGTCCATTGGGTTATGGGTCCGACCCGGAATTTCCCAAAACCCATGCAGCCAGCCTTCACCCAGTCCAGCCCAAACTTCTGCCTGAGTCGCACCTGCAGCCGTCGACACCCCTTGTCTACAAGAAAACCGCACGGAGTGGAAGTTCAACCGGAACTTTCTACTCATTGCAACCGAGAGACACTGAGACCGTTCATCGCCATCCGTCCCACTCATCGCCACCTCCCGTCGCCACGGTGTACAGAGAAATCTACGAGAATCCGAGTTTTTCTGAACGTGAAAACTGTAGCAGAACGTTGGTTCCAGTGCGATCGTCTGACATTCGGTTTCAACAGTTAATGCTGGACCATGCGCGAAACCCCGAATCAACCGATGTCCCAAGAGTCTACCCGCCCACCTTTCCAAGATGGCCGCCAAGAACATTTCACCAACCCTCTGCTGTTAATTACCCTGGAGAACAAACATTTGCTGTGCAGCGTGACAGAACATTGCCTTCGAGAGACTTAAACGAGTTCGTTGGGCATTCGAACTCGTTAATTCAACAGAAACCTGAAGTCAGTCAGCGCGTACCTCTGACGTCACCACCGACACAACCCTCTTTGCTGCTCCACCGCTCGTGTGAAGAGATCCAGTTTCCGCCTGCAACCACCATCTCAGCCTCCGCAGCTTTCCCTACGGCTGAGCTTCGAACACCTCCGCCCACCGCCGCTGGAACAACACCGCCGCCTGCAGCGCCTGTCGTCGTCGTCTTCGCTATGGCCTGCTTGTCTCAGCTGGTAAAGACAGGGCATGCCTACGGTGCTTCGGCTGAAGTCTTTGAAGCCCCGCCCACTGCCGCTGGATCCACAACAACAACTTCGTCTGCAGTCATTGCTGCAGCTGCACCTAACCAGCCTCCTCTGCCTACAACCACTCAACCCCCAGCGATAACCACGTCGTCAACAATCAACCCTGCTGCCGTCCAGTCATCCCCATCATGTTGTCTTTTCTCCGATCCACCGTTCCATCCAGAACAATGCAGCCAGTGCGTGTCTCAACTGAGTTCCTGTACCCATCAACCATTCGCCTCCAAGACAATAAGTGAACAGTGCAGTTTGATTTTCGCGCCAGAGGAAATCAAGCTACCTCAGGACTCTGATGAAACTTTGCCGTTTCGCAGCTGTCCACTCAAGTCGACACCGCCTGTCGCTGAGCAAATATCTACACAAGACACTGACTGTGCTGTGAATACGAAAACGAAAGTGAAGGTGAAGGTGAAGCACGGGTTTTCCCAAACGAGTGAGAGGTACTGTAACAGGCTGAAGTTTACTTTTCTGACAATGATTATTTTGATCTGTTTTACCCTGTTGAAGATAAGAAGCGACAGGTTGTCTGAGCAAGAAATGCTTGCATTTGCCCTGTTGAACTGTTTTTTTATAGTGATGTGTGGTGGACTTCAGATAATGATTTGCTTGAAATCCCAGATTGCTTTTGAGTTTTTATGGACACTTTTGAAAGTCTGGAATAGAAAGATGATGGACATGAGAAGAGGAATTGGTTAATTATTGTTCTAGTTGTAAGACGATTAAGTGACTGTCTTATTTGGAATTTGACCCTTGCCTAACCCTGATTATGAACTTTGATCTGAGTTTTGTATCTAGTATTTGATTATGATTATGGCTTTATGGAGATTGAGAGATATTCTGTACGTGTGAAGTAAGTAAGTAGATTGCTACTTTGTTTTTGAGACTTGCCCTGTGTATTGGATTGATAGCATATAATTTTATTATTGTTGTGTGTGTTTATTGGATGTTGTGCGTTCTTTGATTGAATATTTTAGATTGGAACTGATTATTAAGAAGAATGAGTATGATTTATGCATTATGCTGAGGAGTGTTTGACCTCTGTCCCTTTTCCCATGTTAGATCAGATGTGATGGCTGATGAAGGATTTCATTTGCAAGATTTGAACCTGTTTGTCTTTTGCATGTGTTGGTCCACATGATCATTTGTTGCCATTGATGCTTTTGAATGTGCTAAGCCGTTGCTAGACACGAAGTGTGCCTTGTGTAGTGCCTGGATGGTACTTGAAGTTAAGATGCTTGTCCCTTTGTGAGTTGTTGCAGTGAGTTTTGAGTTTTTAGTCTGGGTAGGATGGTTAGCTGGCTCCTAAGTGAGACTTATAGCACCATACCAGATAGGCCCATGACGAGTTTATGAGAGATGTTGTTAGGTTTTGGTAGGTTGTGACGCCCGACCGAGAATCCAAAAGACCTGATGTGACGATATGTGTTAGGAACTGGCTTAGTAGATTTTGAGTGTCCAAAGACTGATGGTTATACGTGACTAACCCTGTGACTGTCTGATGATTCAGATTTTGCTGGAAGCAGTTGTTTATTGTGATGAATGTGACCTAGTTTTGTTTTATTTGATTTGACTAAAGAAGAAGATGGGATCATTGATGCCTTGGTCGAGATTTGGTCCCGAGAGTGATTTTCCCTGGGATGAGCATTAACCAGTGAACATTCTTTTAATTGTAGCAATTGTTGCTTTGATGAATGGAAGTTGATGTCAGTTTGTACTTGACCGTGTTTTTGAACATTTGAACTTTTTCTTGAGATACTTTTGATTAGCATATGAATGACGTTTGTTTTAAGTGGACACTGATAAGATTTTCTGAATAACTATTTGTATGTTGATAACCATTTTTCATTGAAAGTTAAGATAGGAATAACTTTTATGAAAAAGGTTATGTTTTGGAACGGATATTGCTTCTAAACCGTAGCAATATCCTTTGAGAGGGAAGGGGAGATTGTAACGATTCATGATTTCATCGTCACTCTATTATTATACATGTTTTTATCACATGTATTTATGTTGCGCCTTTTACTGCCCTGTCTAGATTCCCTTGGAGTTAGTCATCCAACCCCACACACACCCTCCACGCAGATCCCTGTGGTAGGTCCGCCCAACAAAGCTTCATTGTTATGTAATTAGTTGCTCTGCCCCAGCCGTCCGCATATCGAAGATAACTGCAGATCCCAGCCTCAAAGAACCGCTGGGATGAAGACGAATGTATTATTTTGAATAATGAGGCGTTTATGCACGGGTATGGAACCGACCTCATCGGCCCTAAATTTAATGGTTTCCAGACCCGGTGGCCTGCTTAGAGTATTTAAGGAACCCCCTGAGATCCCTCTGGGCTCTCAGTCTAAGATGTTGCCCGAGGAAGTGGCGTTCGTCAGAACATCCAGGAAGGACTGAACCCGGCAGTCACGACCGACTGGCCGTAAGACGGAGGAAGAGCGAGAGGCCGGCGGTTAACTGATGACGAGAGGCCGTCTGCTGCATCGTCTAGTTTCTACCCCAGTGCTTCCCGTCTCTGCTCCGTCGTCAGAGGTAACATGCCTGACGACGGCCTCCGCCAGGATTCCCCGTCATCCAGGAAGGAAGACATCCACCGTACGTCCCGTCTGAAGCAAGAGACAGTCCACTCCCCACGTTCGTCTGAAGGAAGACATCCACCGTCCGTCTGAAGCAAGAGACCGTCCACCCCCCATTCGTCTGAAGCAAGAGACAGTCCACTCCCCCCGTCCGTCCGAAGAGAGACTTCCGGTCATTGTTCGTCCATTGGTTGACGTTGTCCTGAACTTGAAGGTATGTGAGAAGCTAGATTAAGAAGCCCGAGATTTAGTGTCCCTGGCCTAGTAGTAGCCCTGGGGAAATTCTTGTTTCTTTTCTTTATTCCAAATTATTATCGATATTATTATTCTTATTATTACGATTATTAACGATTTCGCATTTCTATGTTTCTGTAGTAGCAAAGCTTATAGTTGCATCAGAATTGCATATCTTATGTGTTTGAACTATTGTTTGCTTTATATTAAATCCTTAAACTCAATTGACTGTTTCTGTGAATAATGGCTCTGCTAGGAATTAGCCGAGAAGAAGAAGAGGCTCTTGAGAGTTTAATGCCGATTTTAGAAGGTATGCTTCGGGAGGTGCAGGATTTGACCCGGCGTCTGAGGCTGATAGAAACCCCTCCGACCATGTCCACCACTCTAGCTAGAAAGACTGTTGCTGAACGACATGAACCTGTTTGTGGTCAGACTTACTCGAGCCAACCAGGACCTCTGTTTCGCTGTCGCCTAGGACAGACTGCACGAGGCCACCCTTACTGTAGACCTCCTAGCATGCATTCACGTTTATGTAGCGCCTTATCAGATCACCACCAACTTTCCTCAAGACCTGCAGTTCAACAACAGCACGGAACGCCTCTCCTGGTGCCCAGGTCGAATGTATGGCTTGGCGACCGGGGGGGCAACCGTTACAAACATACCAACCACTTTTTTATTAACGCCGGATTCTATACCCGACGGGTGATCGCTCGGATAGTCTGAAGTATCGAACATACTTTGGACGTCGGGGGAAATGTCTTTGTAGAAGTCTTCCGTTTTAATTTCATACGCCAAAGAATCGGTATCGGTGAATAATAGCTTGGCCCTATCTCCGTACTTGGCCTTGATGTAATTATAATGAAAATCATACATGAGCGTCTTACTGACATCTAATATACACATCCCTAGATATATCGGCTTGTTGTAAAACAACTTGGTCTTTTTCATGTGAACAGCGATGAGGTTTTCGTCGAAAATAGTTCGTCTGTCGTAATTAGTTTTCGCGACTAGCTTGATAGCTTCCTTCTCATCACTCACCAATCGTATGTCAACTCGATTCTCGATAGCTTCCATTGTTTTACCGAAAACGCTATTGTTCATCAGCTTGAAAAAGTCTTTCTCAAAATCGTTCGTAGCTTTCGTCCTCAGGTTGGTATTCAGATCGATATACTTTTTCAGCCAGGCACTTTCCACGAATTTTATTCCTCGATGTATTTTTACGATTTTCAATCCGAGACGTTCGTACAATTTTAAATTTCCGTAATGAACGACGTACCTCTTTTTGTCGTTCAAGTTTGGAATGAGTTTCGCCACATTTGATCCCGCGGGTTTTACACTCTCGGGGGCTAGAGGATAATCATTGTGCAGGTCGTGCAATTCCTTCGGATATTTTAAATCGACTTCTAACACACATCCCACTCCATCTCGTTCGGTAATGTTTCTCCAATCATTCAATTCGTCATCGTTCATCCATTCAAACCCATGAGTCGGTAACGGTTTGCTCATCGCCCATCCGTACAAGTTGTTCGCGTCCAAGTATGGAATGAATACTGAATGCTGGGTGGGATTGAAAGCTTCCCCCATGTACTCGTTGTTCGCTTTCGCGTATCGATGTGAAATCGTGCTTACACCTCCTCGTATTCCCTGCTTGATCATCAGCAACATATCGTAGTCGCTCAACAACTCCAACGCTACGCCGGTCGATTTTAACGCCGCGTCCCAAGCAAGTCCCGGCGAAGTATAATACCACGCGGGATCTAGGTTGTAGTGTTTCATACAGACGTCTCTAAAGTTTTCAAATACATCCGCTAATAATAGAACATCCGATAAATTGTACAAGTCGTGATATTGGCGTAATGTTTTGCATTCAAATTTCGCCCATACCGTTTTCGCGTGCTCGTAATCTTTTTCGCTAATGCCCGAATCGTTTAGTTTTGAATAGAAGGCATGTTTCGGCGGCAATTCGGTTTCGTTTAATCTTTCAACACCATCGACGTAATCATACGGGTAAACGCCTTTTCTGAGTAAAAGATCCAGCTTCTCACCTTCAAAAAATTTCCCTAAATTCTTGCACTGATCTTTCTGAAGATTTTTCGATAACGCGTCGAGACTCTGGGGCATGAATCTAAGACTATCGATAAAACGTAATTCGCGTTTGACTTCTCTCTCTTTCCCATCTGCGTCTACAAACTTATCGACGACGACCTCTCTGCTGAATGAGATATACTTTTCTTCGTTGCAGGGAATGCATTTGATTTTCTCGCCGTGTTCACCCCGTAATTTCTTGATAAATAAATGGCTGTCATAACCTGTCAAATTGTGAAATACGACGGGGAAGAACTTGGGGACTTTGTATTTCAGATTACAAAGGTTGTGAGCAGCACCTCTAAATTTTCCAGTCAAATGACAGTGATCTCGTACTGGTTTTTCTTCGCCTATAAATTCTCGTTCGCATATATGGCAAACAGTAGCCGAGTCGAAGAGCACCTGCTCTTTCTTGCCGAATATCATCTTCTTGGGGAATTTGAACTCGTTGTATATTCGTTTTACATTTTCTTCGATAGAGTCTATGAATAACTGAGCAACATCATCGTCTTCGTTTTCAGCTGTAAAACGCACCGGCTCTTGGGAATAAACTTCATCGTCGAAGCATTTCAAATGATAACAAAACGAGCTGGGCGTATGTTTTTGATACTTGTTGGTGTAAGACGTGCTAGGAACGGGCTGACATGTACCGATAGGTTTGATGAACGATTCAAAGTCGGCAAAATACAAAAACGGTACACGCATCTTTCTATAATAATGTGTAAAACTTAGCATAGTCCCAGGTTCTGGAAGTTCTATTCGTTGGGCGTCCTGCTGCGAACAGTACTCAGTATGTTTGTGAAGCGATTCGACTTTTCTAAAACCGATTAAACATCTTCTGCAATAGTGCATTGAATTATGGGATTTTTCTGTTCGTAGTGCCAGCAATCTGTTAAAATTCTTGATCCAGCAATAATGCTTCTTTTCTCCATCAGAAATGAGTAATAGATCCACGCACCTATCATTCTCATGCTTTGATATATATAGTGGGAATATATTCACTTCTTTCTCGTAACCAAAAACATTAACACTAATATTATTATTTCGCTCAAACTTACTCAGCACATTAGCATCCGCTGCTACTGGGAATTCGAAACCAGACCAATTGAGTTCCTCAGACTGTCTAATTAATTCTTTCGTAATTCTTTCTGTATTTCTGTCAACTGGGTTTACAGCTCTCGTTACGCACCACTTGAAGCATTCATCGTCTTCGTTCTTCATATTAATAATAGCCTTTTTATTCGCTAAATAATCTGGAAGTGGAATATAAGAACTACCTTTCAATGGTTTATATGTCACTGTATCGATATCCAACTTCAAAACGGTTTTGAATCTCCAATTACTCCCCCGCATCTGAAAACTTGCCATGCTCTCCTTAATTTTATCCGCTGCGTTGGTATATATTTCTTTCACATCGGTTGCTTCTAAAATAATATCACTCTTTGATTTGAAATTAGGCTCAGCCGTTACTACTTCGCCGGTTTTCATATCTACTTTCTCCATTTCGCACATGAGATCGAGTTGAACTTTTGCCCCGCGATTTTTCCCTAGCAGCCAAACTACCTGCGGTCTTACAGCCTTGAGAAAAGTTGCAACATCGATCCTGTTGTCGCCGTCGATCGTGTATCTTTTTGTAAACCCTTTGATAGCCGTCGCAGTCTCTCGAAGTTTGAACTTATGAATGGGCGGTTTTATTTGCGGAGGTAGCCGACTAATCTCGCTAGTCAGCCAATCCGAAAAAACTATTTTATTTTTCCCCGGATGCAAAAATTTCCAAGTAGTAGTCAAGAATGCCGTAAGTTCCGCTTTTGCTAATCTCGAGTATCCTCGCACACCTCTCTTTTTTGCAATTTCTCGCAATTCTCGCACAGTGGCGGGAGTATGCGCTTGTGCTTTGTTGACCTGAGCCCGAGCGCCTAGTCGATCTCCCTGCGATATGAACGCTATGAGTTCCGCTTTTCGCAAACTCGAGTATCCTCTTTGTCCTCTCTGTTTAGGAATTTGTCGTAATTCTTTCAGATTATACGATGAGTAGTCCATTTTATATTGGGATCTCCTGTCTTTAGGCCGAGCTGTATATTCCATTTTCAGTTATTTTCTATACGCCGGAGAAAAAAATAATAATATTCGATTGATCCAAAGACGATTATAAACCAACGGTGTAAAATCGTTTGCGATATTGTAATCCCGTATCTACGTCGTAGTCCACTCACGCCCTTGCATCACACAGGCATGAGTTGCCATTGCATTGACAATTAACGACGATGATCTCGTTGTCGATCAAACTAACATCACACGGGGGTGAGTTGTCATTGCGCCGACGACGAACGACGGTAATCGTGCCTGGCCCTTGTCGTCGATCTGGCCGTGGATACTTGCATGGGCATTCATCGTCGCAGCATTCGCGGATGTGGGCGTCAATTTTAGCAATGAACGCCGCTTTCCACCGTCTTGTAAAATATCCATCCTTGCCGCTCCGCTCAGCGATTTTTCGTAATTCAGTAACAGTTTTCTTCGGGTAGTCCATTTTGTATACGCCGGAGAAAAATTTTTTTTTTACTTTTTTTACTTTTTTTTACTTTTTTTACTTTTTTACTTTTTTTACTTTTTTTTACTTTTTTTACTTTTTTACTTTTTTACTTTTTTACTTTTTTTACTTTTTTACTTTTTTACGCCGGACGTCGAATTTGAAAAAGTAAGGCTATTATTGGCTGAACTGTGCGGTCGCCCAATTTTTAAGGCTGTACTGGTCAAATGGACGAAGGTCAAGGCTATACTGGTCGAATGGATGAAGGTCAAGGCTGTACTGGTCAAATGGACGAAGGTCAAGGCTATACTGGTCAGATTGGACGAAAGTCAAGGCTATACTGGTCAGATTGGACGAAAGTCAAGGCTATACTGGTCAAATGAGTCAAATGCCTTATTCCTGTTCTACTTATATAATTGTATACATTGTATAGTGTATACATTGTATATAATACATAGTGTATACATTGTATACATTGTATACATTGTATAGATTGTATATATTGTATACATTGTAAATATATTGTATAGTGTATACATTGTATACATTGTATACATTGTACACATTGTATACATTGTATATATTGTATATATTGTGTACATTGTATATATGTATTGTATACATTGTATATATTGTATAGTGTGTACATTGTATACATTGTATGCATTGTATACATTGTATATATTATATATGTTGTATATATTGTATATATTGCATACATTGTATATATTGCATATTTTGTATACATTGTATAATGTATATACTATATATTGTATACATTGTAAATATTGTACACGTTGCGCTTACAAAGTACATTTTTGTTCTTAGTGCAACTGCAGCGTTCTTTTGCTATTTCAGTGGCGACGTGTTCTTATTTGGGCTCTCCAGTGATGCTTTTATTGCTGAATTTCAGTCTTTTTTCGCGGTGTTTCAGTGCCATAATGTTTTATTATACTCTTATGTATTCTGTACTCACATTCTTGTTCTTAGTGTTTCTATGCTTTTGTTACTGTGTGCACTTAGCATGGTATGTTCTGTAGCTGTTCTTGTATTGTTGTGTTTGCACTTTCCTTTCCTGTTCTCTCGGCACCGCCGCACCATGCTAGCGTTTGTCCCCAGTGTTTCTATATAATTTAGATGTTCTTGTTACTGCATATATGCACCTAGGATGGTAGGCCTATGGTCTGTTGCTTCATTGTAATTTGTAGCCAATGTTAGTGTTTGCCATCTTTTTCCTGCTCTCATGGCACCATGCTAGTTTTTGCCATCGTGCTATTAATTACTTCGTTTCTGGCTCTTTTTCTGGTCCAGATTCATTTCCGTTCCTGTCGGTTGGTGTCGTGTCTCGTGTTTTCTACTCGTGTTGGCTTATGCACGATCATGTCGTCCACTGCTGCTCTACTTGCAGCCATTCGTGTTATGCTGAGAGACCAAGTCTCGTATCTATACTCAGCGAACAAAGGAAATATCTGCTGAATCAGTGGCGAAAGTGTCAACAAAAGCACCAAACATTCTGGACGCTGTAGCCGATTCGTTAAAATGATCGGCTTGTCAAACGAAAAGAACGAGTTTCAACCTCCGTTGAAATGGTTTGGTTTAGCAAAGCTAAGCAAGACTTTCACTCACAGTAACTCAGCGCCAGCCAGTGATACTTGGTCTTTTCTAGTGCAGGCGAATAAATGCATAACAATGATGATTATCATGATAACAAAGTAGTAGTGATATAGAAGTAGTAGTAGTAATTGTAGTAGTAGTAATTGCAGTAGTAACTGTAGTAGTAGTAGTAATAGGGGTTAGTAGTCATGGGCGCCCGCACATTAGGGCAAGGTACACTTGCCCCTGGAAAATTGACATCTATATTCTGACTACAAGGTTTTCGTTTTTAGGAACTGTTTTTGCACTAAAGCTCTAACGATACATTAATAAAAACTGCGAAACATGAATTTAGAAACGTCTATGAAAAATATCACATGTTCTTAATCTCCTGACTAGTATTTATCAAGCGCTGTCCTAAAAGTTTAACAATGGCCAGTGTGTTTTGCCCTCTTCTCTTGCAAAAATTATCTGCCGGAACCAATGTAGTACGGTAATAAATATGGAATAATTCGGCGCTGCACGAGGTAGACACGACGCATTTGGCATAGGATGTGGAGGAAATTCTGGGACCAGGCTGGAAACGAATGGTCCAATTAACGTTGGCAGATACGATGTCGGTTGGCAGATGCGTTGTCAGTTGGCAGAGACGATGTCAGTTGGCAGATACGATGTCAGTTGGCAGATGCGTTGTCAGTTGGCAGAGACGATGTCAGTACTGTTGGCAGATGCGTTGTCAGTAACGGCAGAGACTTCGCCCATAAAGAAGGACGGGCTGAAGGGAAATCCACGGCAGCACATGACAGCAACAAAAGCACAACTTCGCTGCGGTCGACAATGTTCGAGAAACGATTAAATGCGTACTTGCACATCTGCGCACTTTCAGTCCATCGTACAGATGATGATGACGACAACGACGACGACGACGATGATGATGATAATGAAGATGTTAATGTGATGACAATGATTATGATATTGATGATTAATGTAATGATAATGAAGGCGCTTGACGTTGCTGCTTTTGAAGCCATAGCACTCTGGTAAAATAAAAATAGTTTTATCATCTTCTCTTGCTGTCTCCTTTAATCTTTGTTATAGCGTTCTTATCTTAGGTTCTCTTGAAGTTCTTTTGTTGTACGCCTAGAGACACATAATATATATAGGCCTATATAATTATATATATATGCATATATTTTAATCACTTACTTTAAAAAAGTATTCCACGCTCACCCAGTTTATTTTTAACATTTCTCTCATCGTGTCTGCAGAAATCGTTCACGGTTGAGCCTCTAAGTAATTAAATGGTAGACACGCATCTTCTCATCTGCGGTCCTTAAGCGAACAACTTCCGAAGTCTTGAAAACGTGGCCAGCACAATGCATTTGGGTTTTTCATCGTTTCGCGGTTTATGCCGGTGCCAAATTCTATTGTCTGGTGGGCAGTGGTGGCAGAGATAGACTTGAGTGAGCAACTTGCCTATATGGTTGTTGCTTCAAGGCGTCGATACAGTGGTTTCAAATCCGCAATCGTTGGAACACAGACTAAAGCTGCTACCGAATAGATCATTGTAACGCACTATTATCCTAACGTCAACTTATGATATATGTTTAACAGGATTTCCCTTACCTCGCCCTACCTCACCTTGGCTTAGCTTAACTAAAACTTGCCTCCCCAAATTTAATCTCTTACTTTACTGTCTCTTAACTTACCCTATTTTACCTTACTTCATTTTACTCGCCCAAACTATCCTGCGTTACCATACCTCTCAATACTTACTCCACCTATGAAATGGTTTCTCTAGACTCTAAGGGCGAACTTTTTCAGCCGTTTGATAAACACGTGTTCAACACTGAGGGACTCTAAATATAGGCGCTCTATAAATGTCTTATTGCATTACTTTACCTAACTCTATCTTATTCTATCCTACATTATCTCACCTCGCCTTGCCCTAGCTGACCCCGGATAGAGCACAGACCGCCAGTCATGCGCTACGGACCCCAGACGCCGTTCTGCAACCGTCTGTACAGGACTGATATACGTATATCGAATTGGAATTCTTCTTCCTTGTGGGATTTACTATCGTCTTGTGATCACGTTTCATGCGTAATATCATGCAAGCACCTGGTCCCTGGTTTCAGCGATCCCCGAATGGAGTCTACACGTCGCGCTGCTGCCTCATAGAATATTTATGTTGAGAAGAACATGAAAATGCCTTACGCCGTGAAAGCATTAGTGTTCAGCATTGTGTGGCGGAAATCCTAATGTTCTATTGTTCGTCAGACATTACGACATTAGCCTCCTGGCATGTCCTTGTGTGTTATCGTCATGGACGTCGTGATGTCCCTTTGCAATGTCCTTATTATTGTCCTTCAGTACGTCCTTCTTATTGTTCTTCAGTATGTCCTTTATGATCTCTATGCAAGGTCCAATGTATTAATATTTGTAGTATTCTTTGTAACGTCCTTCTCAATGTTTTGCATTTGCAGCGTCATTCATAATGTCCTCTTCATAATGTTTATCGTAATGTCCTTCGTTATATTCTGCGTTCTGTCCTGTTCAATGTCTTTTATAATGTCTCACAAATGTCCGTCTAAGTGCTCTTCGTTATGCCTATGTCCTTTCCAGTGTCGCTTGGAATGTCCTTCGTACTGTCCTTCAATGCGTTTAGCAATGGCCGTGGCAGTGTCCTCTGCAGTGTCCTTCGTAATGTTTTAATGATATTAATGTTCATCCCATTGTCCTTTGTTATATTATGCTTAATGTCCGTGGTAAAGTGTCGTTGTAATGTTCCTTACAATGTCTTTCATAACGTCCATGAAAATGACTTTCATAATGCCCGCAATGTCCGTCGCAATGCCTTCCGCAATGTCCTTCGGATTGTCCCATTTTTAAAATGCCTTAACTCTAGATGCCATGGTTTGGAACATCAGAACTAATTTCAGTTTACAGAACTCGTAAATGATCCAAATTGAATGTCGTGACATCATCGAAATAGGTTCTAATGTGATTATGCGTCTGAATGATCAAAATAATGTTTTAACCTATCACATAATTAATTTATGTGCACATATTCGTCATCGAATGTTCGAATGTTCAAATGTTCCAATTTCAGAATATTCCATTCTATATCAAATAGGCAACAGAATTTCGCGCATTTATTTCCCGATCACGTTTAACTTTACTATTATTTATAATGTAGCCTAACACGACGACTCTATACATGTATACATGTAGCTATTTCCGTCCATCTATATTTTATAATTTAAGCACTTAAACGTCGATGCTTATTATAGTGCCGCAGCAAATTGATCCAACTTCATTAACTCAAATCAAATCAAATCATTTTATTTGGCAACCAAATAATCAAGAAAACAAGAACAAATCGAATCAAGCATCAAAGAGAACAGAGTTAACAAATATAAAAAGCAATACTTAACTAATGATGCCAAAAGTTAGATTTTGATTGCACAGGGGACCCAAAAGGGTCTTGCAACCCCGCTAGGCGAGTCCCCTGGGCGGTAGCATCAACTCATTTATTAAAACACTATCTCTGTACAATGTGTACATGTAGGCTATGCATATTTTATGCATGCGATGGCATACTGCAAATGCGCAAATTGCCCTTTATCTGAGCGTCTGGAGTTGAAATCCCGATGCTGGTTGCAGGTGCAATTGTCGTTTCGTCTTAATTTAATCCATGGCAATCAGAGAGTAGCTCTCTTATGTCAGATTATGATGCAATTGACATGTCAAGTTGGAATTCTTCAACGGATGACGGTGTTTGACCTATGGTCCTCCTCTTCTGTAGGGAATCGAAACATGTGGAGGGGGTGGTGGTGTTCGAGCGCCTGAAGGATGCTTGCCAAGGGTCGGGTTGGTTGTGCCCTCACTAATTTTTAAAAGTGTTTAGTTTCCACACCGTAGTCTTAGCGTTTCAAGCCGTCATCTTACAAAATTTGCTGTAATGTTTAGGTTTTTAAGACTTCAATAGATGTACCTATTATAATAATATTAATAATTATAATAATAATAATAATAATAATAGTAATAACATAAATAATAATAATAATAATAATAATAATAATAATAATAATAATAATAATAACAATAATAATAATGATGATGATGATGATGATGATGATGATGATGATGATGATGATGATGATGATGATGATGATGATGATGATGATGAAATAAAAATAATAAGGAGGTACAATGTAATTGGCATGCATTGGGACGACACGATTGCGCATAGGCCTACATGCACTTGTGCCGCCTCGTACATTACTCCTCCGGCCAATCTGGTCGGACTGATCAGTCTGGTCAGTGCAGGGCCTCAGGCGGCCAACCGAAGAACCCAGAAATACGTTGGTCCTCCCGCTTCTTACATCTTCCAACCAGTGGCCATGGAGACCCTGGGCCCGTTTAATCCATCAGCCTTGGAATTCATCAACGAAATCGGAAAACGCATTTCGTCCATTACTGGTGACAGACGCGAAGCAACTTTGCCTTTCCAGCGCCTGTCTGTCAACATTCAGCGCTATAACGTGGTCGCCTTCAAAGGGACTTTCTCTTCAAACCCTGGAGACGAGGCCTGGCAATTCTGGACTAGTTTTTAAACAGTAATAAGTAATGAAGTACCATGGGGATCCTAAATACCTCAGGGCATAAAAATAATGATTAATAATAAGAACAAAAATAATAATGTGAATAGGATCTTTCCAGAGTTTGAGTTTATGCTAGGCGGTATTGTTAAACTTTTTGTATTGGATTCGTGTTTAGATAAAATTGATGAGATTGATATAATTTCATTGTGTAGTTTCACTAGATGTTCAAAGAGCTAAACATTTGGAAATTTCAAAGATAACACTCCATGGGGAGAAGCCAATGAGTTGCATAAATGCAATAATTGCACAAAATTAATCTTATGTAAATAGTAGACTAGACTCGACTCATTATAATTATTATGATTATTATAGTATCATAAGCCATGATAACAAATAATATTATTGTATCTTGTACGTAGTATCAGTATTATTAGCATAGCAATTCTTGCAACAACTCAAAACTATTATTGCTCTTTTATATTTCTCTTGGGGAAATAAATCCTGGGATGATTCCCCTAGAGGCGCTTCGATTAAGCACTGGGGAATCTTACCATGGACTCGATTTGTTTTATGGGCCATTGAATTAGCCTTCAAATTGGTTTCAGTGAGGTAGACGTATGACAGTGGGATAAGAGAAACGTAGAAATAGCTTCTGCAGCTTGAAACCGTATATACCAACCGCTTTTGCTATGTTCAGGTAAAGAGTGCTAGATGGCCTACATAGATGTGATTTCCCACAATTTTTCACTTGGGTATGCTGTTACCATTTCCCCTTTTAGAACTCACGATAAATATGCCATTACATTTAACAGTGGCATCGGAATTACTGATGCATCTTAAGATTATAATTACAGAGCGAATTATCTACATTGAAACAATTTATGATTTGACTTTCATCCGATCTTACTCTGAGGCCCGAATGGAAGGATAATCAGATGTCTCTGTTTCCGTGGCTCGTGAGCCGTTCTGCGTCGGAATGGTAGTACGGAAAATTATGTTGCTTTTGTTGGAACAGTTTTCTACAGTTTACTGTACAGGCTCAGTAAATTTCAAAGCATGCCATTACTTTATATTAGACACATAGTCTATTTAAAATATACAGGACAACGTCATTTCGTTAATAAATATCGTATTGGAGCTGACTTACTTGTTCATCTCGATATAGTTACCATCAGCATTCAGCAGGTTGCGGCGTGATTGAGAATAAAAGAAAGTATTATTGACGATCAGCTGGAAATAATTCTCAGCCTCTAAAGATCTTATTAGTCGGATACTTTTGTCTTCCGCGTCGGTGCATGAGACAGACCTGTCTGGATAGGGACTGTAGATGATTAATGAGGCTGGCTGACAATAGCCGGTAGGCTAACAATAGGAAATGGATGGATGAAATTGTACATTGCCAATAATTATAAAGCTATGTTGCGCTCTCCTGCAGTCACCTATCTTATAAGGCAGAGCGCTTCTTCGGAAGCGGACAGCTGCGCCTTCGGCCAGAGGAGAAATGTTTTAAGATGAACTACAATGTATTGGAAGTGAATTGCTAGATTTGGAAGCAGGGCTGTTTTTAAGAAATTTTTAGAACTGCACAACTCCTTTTTTCCAATCCTTTATGGTAAATTACTTCCAATCGGACGACAATGACCATTAATTTTTTGCTAGTTTTAACTGCACATAGGTGTTTCTACAACTGCACAAATCCATTTAGAACTGCACATTTTGTGTACAACTGCACGTTTGGGAGACTTTCCGAGACTATGAGATGAGTTAAACTCTAGAGCACACATCGTAAACGTAATCGTAAATGTCTGAAGTGTTACAATACAATTAAGCTAAGGGAACCGATATATTCACGAGCGCTTCTGTGCATTAGGAGACTTTTCTAGAGATCGATGTCCGGATAGAGACAGAGAGTCAGAGATATAGAGATAGAGATAGAGACAGAGAGAAAATAAAGAGACAGACCGAGGAGTAAAGAGAGAGACAGACATAGACAAAGACAGAGACATAATACAGAGACAGAGACAGAGACAAAGTGAGAAATAAACAGAGAAAGAGAGATAGAAAGCGACCGAGAGAGAGATCGAAAGTGACAGAGATAGAGGGACATAGACAAAGATAAATAGACAGATATAGAGAGAGACAGACAGAGACAAATACAGCGAGAAAGCGACAGAGACAGAGACAAAGGCAGAAAGAGAGAGAGAGAGAGAGAGAGAGAGAGAGAGAGAGAGAGAGAGAGAGAGTGAGTGAGTGAGAGGGAGAGAGATGACAGAGCACAGGCTGCTAAGGCGGGCTTCATCGATGATGGAAAAATGTTCTAAGGCGGAGAGTCGTCTGGATTAAGTTAGGAATACATGAGCAGATGAGACTTTGATTTTTTGTGTATGTTCGTCCAAAGCCAGCAGGGTGAGAAGCCGAGGAGACCGATAGCCTACAGATGACGGCGAGTGAGTGGTCGTCGGTTTGGTGGATGAGAATAATTGGTGGAAGAGACAATAGAATCACTATGTAGTGTCATACACTTATAGCCTAAAGCGCAGATAAAACAATACAGTAACTGTTTTATTGAACAACATAGAACTAATTTGTACATAGGCGTAGGGGGCATTTCAGCAGTGGGAGAGTCAAAAATTAGAGTTTTGTCCGAATTGTTTTTCATCCGGCCGAAATCTGAATAAAAATTTCCGTTACGTTTGCCCGAAAATTCTGACGACGTTTTTTAGGTCATCCGCCGAAATTGTCTCAAATTTCTCGTAACCTTTTGCCCGAAAAAATTCTGACGACCTTTTTTTAGTCATCCGATACTTTTGTCCAAAATTTAGTATTAGTAAAGCCATGTGTCGTATGTATAAGTAAGTAAGTAAGTAAGTAAGTAAACAAGTCGTGGTTGGACTGGGAGCGCCTCTGAGTAGTTTCTTAAAGAGGTGCTATATAAATGCTCTGAATGAATGAATGAAAAAGTAGTTAAGTAAGTGTATTCTTTATTAATCCAATTGCATAACTGCACTTTGGTTTACATGAAATTAGGCACCATGAAAGCATTCTTATTAAAAACATTGTTCTCATTAAGTTGTCTTCCCGTGGGACAATTCGGTCATGTGGTCTGCATGGAATAGGGGAGTGTGTCATTGTAATAATACACCTGGTGTCAATCGAAATTAGAGACATTACTACATGAAGTAATCATATAAAGCCCACAGTTGCGAAATGCATTTGCCGAAATCCGGGAGAGAAAATAATTGAGCAAGAAAAGAGTCCACTGCAAGCAAATGGGTAATACACACTCAAACAGTTTTTTCACATCAGCGATGATCAAACGCGAGAATATGTATACGTCCGAACACCATTAGTGGTTCTTCCATTAATTAGCAATGTCTGAAAAACAACTCTAAAGTCTAAACGCTAATGTTTTGATCAATCAGAGACGTAGTCACGTTTTCGACCATTGCAGAATTCCACAGATATGTCTGAGTATACATTATACTATATTATAATATCACATTACAGTATCACAGTCAATATTCACTCTAACCTGGACTCATGCAGCCGCGTATGCAGCGCTGTCGCTCAGGTCCGCGCATGCACTCATGATGACAGCGTATAGGCAGGGCCGGATTTACATGTAATCCAACTAAGCAACTGCTTAGGGCCTCCGGAATATGGGGGGCCTCTAAAAGTGAGCTAAAGAAAACAAATTCAGTGGCTTATAAATTGTAACTTATAAGTATTTACAATATGTACAGGATAGAAAATATAAATAACATGAGACATTCAATTTTGATTGAATAATAATAATTTTAGGCCTATAAACTTTTAGTTAATTGGATATTAGCTAGTGTACATGTATGTGGCCCCTAATGTCTTTCAACTTAGAAAAAGTGACCCTCGTGTCCTCCAACTTAGAAAATGGCCCTGGAAGTCAAAAAAGGTTGGGAACCACTGCGTTAGAGACTAACTAGTTGATCAAACATGGATTATTGGCGCAATAGGCCTATGCATTAGGAATATACTTAGATCTAGCAATATGCATTTTGTCTGTTTTTATCCTTAAATGGGCCTCATAATTGATATTGCTTAGGGCCTCACTCTGCTCAAATCCGGCCCTGCGTATAGTCACAGTGGACATAATAATTATTATAGAGAGACATTTTTAATGCCTTGAAATCAGACAAAAGTTGCTCATGTTTAGAGTTCAAATCTAGGAACACAGATTAAGTCGCACAGCAGCATAACAATTAGATGATAATCACGATAATTTATATGGCGCCGTAACATAGCCATGCCGCTGCAAGGCGCATTATATATACAAAGCAGCTAACTGTGAAAAACCTACAGAGCTATAGGCAACCAATATCCGGCGATCAGCCAGAAGCGACTCTCCCTGGCTAGTCACACTGCACAATACAACACAATATACAGATGTCTTTTTTTAAAACGATGGCAAGTAAAGAATGTTTATCTGCTGCATCACATGTTCATCGGTAAAATGAGAAAAACGGTTTTCCATGTCTGCAGATGAGACTTGCATCTCTGTCTTAGGTGAGCAGCAGCTGCAATGTCCCAATTGAGTCGCTCGCTGTCCACGTTTTGTTATGTTGCATCGCGTTGTAATGAATTTGATGTATTGCATGCAATAATTGCAGCAATATATAGGTCTACATGTATATATATATATATATATAATCTATATAAATAAAAATCTAACCGCGTTTGGCACGGCTTCAAAGATCTCCGAACTTTCTTCATTGATTGCTTTCGAAACTTCACCAAAACGTTTAGTTCCAACACGGCCGGGTTTGCAGAATGCTTTTTGGGAAAAAGCGCAATCTTTTAAGCTAAAAAAGCAACTTTGCAAATTCTACCTTTTCAACACATACGCCCGTTGATAAGTGTGTTCCGTTTATGTAGCGCATTTCAACATATTCGATTGCGGCCTAAAAAAAGCAAATTTTCAAATTCTACCGTTTTCAACACATACGCCCGTTGATAAGTGTGTTCCGTTTAGGTAGCGCATTTCAACACATTCGATTGCGGCCTAAAAAAGCAAATTTTCAAATTCTACCGTTTTCAACACATACGCCCGTTGATAAGTGTGTTCCGTTTATGTAGCGCATTTCAACATATTCGATTGCGGCCTAAAAAAAGCAAATTTTCAAATTCTACCGTTTTCAACACATACGCCCGTTGATAAGTGTGTTCCGTTTATGTAGCGCATTTCAACACATTCGATTGCGGCCTAAAAAAGCAAATTTTCAAATTCTACCGTTTTCAACACATGCGCCCGTCGATAAGCCTTGCCTTTCAGTTCGTGCGCGTTTCAAATGGTGGGAGGGGGAGGGGGAGGGGGAGGGGGAGGGAGAGGGGAGGGGGAGGGGGATGGGGAGGAGGAGGGGAGGGGGAGGTGGAGGGGGAGGACGGTCTTTTCTGCCACAGCAACGCGTGGCCGGGTTCAGCTAGTTATATATATATATATAATAAAGCACTTCTATATACGGTAATGAAAGACATAATAATATATTAGCGATTGAAGTTAACCATTTATCTATATGCTATAATTATATAGCGTGTGTATGTATGCAAGTATGTATGTATGTATGTATGTATGTATGTATGTATGTATGTATGTATGTATGTATGTATGTATGTATGTATGTATGTATGTATGTATGTATGTATGTATGCATGTATGTATGTATGTATATATACTTATGTATGTATGTATGTATATATATGTATGTATGCGTGTATGTATGTATGTATGTATGTATGTATGTATGTATGTATTTATGTATGTATGTATGTATGTATGTATGTATGTATGCATGTATGTATTGTATGTATGTGTGTATGTATAATGCATGCATGTCAATCAATCAATCAGTTTTCGTTCAATCAACACTTCAGGCTGGCAGAACGCAGCCTGTTACATATAACTAATTTTACAAAGGTTTTATGTATATTATATCTATTTATGCATTTAAACATTTATATGGCGCCTTGCAATAACCTCACGAAGGCGCTTAGGAATCTAATACCTGCAAATTGACGGCATAATATTGGAGTCATGCAGAATAGTTTGTTTGAATTATATCTCTATTTATGTAGCGCTACTGTTGTAAAGAACGCAACTGCAGTACACAATGAACAATGTACACATGGAGGAAGGTTTCTTACCTTTCGTCCTCCTAGAACAGATCCAACTACGAATCGAGCGATCGTTTAAATCTGGAATCGACGACGACGATGTCGATGTCCGTATAATTCCCGCTCCTCCACTTCTTCTCTGTCTCCGTCTCAGAGTCCTGCAGCAGAGCATCACACATCCGCCGCATCCGATGCTGATGCGATGGACAAAGCTGCAGTCGACGACTTGGATGGTTTGGCTGCGGAAGCAGAAGCAGCAGCTGCATCATTGGCAGCAGCACCAGCAGCAGAAGCAGCAGCGGCAGCAACCGGTGCACAGTAGACGACAAGATAATGCGAGGAACATGGGTGTCCGATGGTCATTTATATGGACAGCAGCTGACCACAATGATGATCGCCGCGTATACTGCTGCAGGGGAGAAGGCGTTGGCCATTCTGCTGCTGCTGCTGCTGCTGCGAACATTGACCGACCGTTTGAAACTAACAGGTTGTCGGTAACATCTGTGACATGTCGTGTGCTTCCTTCTCTTCTTCCTTCTCTCCTTCTGGCCTTCATCGTTCATCCCGCCTCCTCTTCCTTCTCATTCTCTTCCTCCTCCTCCTCCTCCTGCTCCTCCTGCTCCTCTGCCTCCTCATCTTGGTCTTTGAACTCTGTATTGCACGCCATCTTCTTGTTCTTCTTTCTCCGTAACTTAATAGCCTACAATAGAATAGCGCATGCATGGGATATACATGTATAGGCTTTGTTTTCATGTAGGCCTGCTGCATTCATCGGTTGAGCGACAGAAGAAAGAAGTTGATTACAAGAAATTGATAAAAAAAATGGCTTTTAATTTAAACAAAACAACATGTGAGACCAGGTTTATTTTAAAACCAACAATAAACACTTTAATAACATGTGTCGTATCGTAGGCCTACATGCATGCGAATTTATAAAGCGCCTCGAAAGTTAGATGTAGGCTACAATGAACATGCATAAATTAAGCATACATGTGCAATAGCGATGAAACTTAATCAGCCATAGTAATTCTGTGCGCTGCATTCAGCGGACGGAAGCTGTTTTTGATAGATATCATTTATTCATTCCTGTCTTTCGATATCTGGCTATAATTCTACTGGCCTGCAAGAGATTCAAATAATGAGGTTGAACCAGTAAAAAGCTTTCCCTAAATAATATATTATACGTCAATGATTGGGAATCAAAATGTCTTGTGAAACATAATGACCTTGGATATACGATGGCCTTAGAATCTTGAATATACGATGGCCTTGGATATACGATGGCCTTGGATATACGATGGTCTTGGATATACGATGGTCTTGGATATACGATGGTCTTGAATATACGATGGTCTTGGATATACGATGGCCTTGGATATACGATGGTCTTGAATATACGATGGTCTTGGATATACGATGGTCTTGGATATACGATGGTCTTGAATATACGATGGTCTTGGATATACGATGGTCTTGGATATACGATGGTCTTGAATATACGATGGCCTTGGATATACGATGGTCTTGAATATACGATGGCCTTGGATATACGATGGTCTTGAATATACGATGGCCTTGGATATACGATGGCCTTGGATATACGATGGTCTTGAATATACGATGGCCTTGAATACATAATGACCTTCAGATGCGAAGTGTATGCCGAAGTAAGGCGATTGACCTGAATATTTTCTTGCAGGCGTCCGTGAAACTCATTACTCATCGGCCTATGCCAAAATCCGGCTGCCTGCTTCCATGGCTATTTGCTCCAATCGGTAAGCTTACTTACTGAAGCTGGTCGTTTGATTGTCCACCTCTCCCTCGGTTCTCTCACATTATTTTCAAGTTTTTATGACTGAGCAAAAGTGAGCACCTTTATCTTCATTCGCCTCTTCTTTTAGCTGTTTGGATGCAGTATTCAATAATTGTCGTTCGTATTTATAAGATGCTTTTGGGTCAAGCTCCTCGCTACCTCTGTGATCAGCTATACAGTTGAACGTCCGCTTCAATCTGTAGACTAACACGGGGTCTCGGACTGCCACAGTACAGCACCGTGCATATATATATATATATATATATACAATTTATACATGTATGATTGTATGTATGTGTATATATATATATTATATTCCTTTGTGGGCCCTTTGCTGTGGGATGGAGCTGATTAGGTTTACCGCTTTATAAATCCGTAAATTGTGCAGTACTGTATAGAAAAAATGAGCATTCTTGAATTTGATCTGTAGAGAAACTCGTGTTTAAAGACAGATCAAAGTCAGCGAAATATATCATGCAGTGTATTTTTGGTGCACGAAACTTTTTCTACATCCAGCACAAGGGTCGGTCGTTGACATGTGAACCGCGATACAACAATCGAAAGCAACGCTTAAGCGTCGTGTGGCGTGACTCCCCGTGACTCGAAAATGGCTGCAAAAAGGTATAGACCAGAATATACAATGGTTACTCTGGGCATTCAATGCTTTTAGCACATGGCTAATAGATCGACCAATGACGAACGACCGTGCATGCATAATCACATGCATAGACAATTATTATTGTCTTGCTATAATATGCACCGTTTTCATCATTACCGGAGAAAGTCGAAAAGTATGAAGTGCACTTCGCTTCAATATTATTAGACCAAAATCACAGTATATGGTAGTATTCATAATTTTTTGCGGTACAGACCAACGACATCATATAGGCTATAACCACATCCTATGTTGGGCTGTCCAGTGACGTTGAAGCAGCGGAAAGAGCAGGAAAGAAGAGTGTATGAGGGAAGGTGTGGACTGCAGAGCATGTAAACAAACCACGTCATCAAATCAAAGCACGTCATACTGTCTTCACCAAACCTTCCTTCATGATAATTATATCCACCATTTTCTGTGATTCGTAAACCTCCCACCGAAAAGGCTTCAGCAGAAAGACAGAAACCACCTGATCTCTGGTACAGACTGGAAGAACGTCACGTGATCCTGGGTTCTGACTGGAAATCTTGAACGTAATTCCTGCTGATTGAAACGCAATTGATTGATTGATTGATTGATTGATTGATTGTAGTGATTGGCTGATTGTTTAGTTACGCAAAAACTGAGTTCGCCTGTATCACTTCACCGCACGAGTTCAAACTTTAAACTGACTGCATGGGTTTTTCATTTCCAGCGCACAAATGTATGTTACACGTTTTGGTCTTTCAAAAGAAGCTCAGCGGTCTTACTTCACCCACCCTTTAGTCTCATGCTGTTTTGTCACATGTCCTTTAATCATGCAATTATCTATAGCATATATTATATACACTGTGTCCACGATGAAGTAGAACAAAACAAAAAGTGTCATAAGTCGGTCAAAACTGTAAGGATTTGTCTGAAATTTTAAACGCAGCAACAGTGACTGTATCTACACGAGATCCTAAAACCGATTAAAAATATTCGTGAGTTGTTCACATCTATGAACGCTTGAGATGCAGCACCGAAAAATGCAACTTTCCAATATGCAAAAGCTGAAAGAAAGTAAAAGTCAGCTACATGTATGCATGGTGTTAAAAATGTCATTTTTGTCCACGAACACACGACCGTAGACGTAGACGCTACTGTTTGATGGTTTGGTCGATGATCATGTGGTCAAACAGCTGCCACTCTTCAATCAGACGCGCCCTACGGTTATCGATGTCATGAACACGTGAGCGAAAAACGCGCACCTCCAGTACATGTACCCGGATCGAGGTTCCGGCTGCTAGGCAACCACAGCTGCGGATATGAAGCCGAGTGTCTTCCGGGACAGCTACTACACTACTACGTCTACGGCCGTGTGTTCGTGACCAAAAAAGACATATTGAGCACCATATTTAGCTGAATTTTACTTCTTTTCAGCTTTTGCATGTTGGAAAGTTGCATTTTTCAATGCTGCATCTCAAACGCTCATAACTCTGAAAAACTCGCGAATATTTCTAATCGGCTTTCGGATCTCGTGTAAATATGGTCACTGTTGGTGTGTGTAAAATTTCAGACAAATCCTAAACGTTTTGACCGAGTTATGACACTTTTTGTTGTGTTCTACTTTATCGTGGACACAGTGTATAATATATAATTTTATATGTATAAATATATGTATGTATTTTGTATAATTGTAAATGTTATATAAACCACATTAGTGTTTTTCACCTGTCCATGAAATAAACCGCTCTTACTGTTGCGTTCGTCGAAAACTGTATACACGTAATTATTATGTAGAAACGCGAATGTTATTTTAAGTAATGTGATTTGAAGTCGGAGGCGAATCATAATTTTTATCAGTTTCAGGCGAGGAGCGATGCAGGAAAATGCTCTCAGTGATTTTATGTGAATTATTGTCAACTCTTCTGCTTTTTACATCTCTACTTAAAGTAATTGACAAATTACCGACGTCAGTAAGCAAACACAAAAGACAAAAATTGTCAGAAAACTATCACATGCACTATAATTATGCTGAAAGCTCGATATCTACCTGGGTATGCTACTTGCTTCTAACACTGCAAGTACTAGGCCTACTATAACTACTACTACTACTACTACTACTACTACTACAAATATTGCTGCTTCTACTATTACTGCTACTAGCCTAGGCCTACTGCTGCTGCTGCTACTACTGCTGCTGCTGCTAGCCTACTACTAGTACTGCTGCTGCTGCTACTACTACTATTACCGGTACTAATGCTACTATTGCTGCTACTACTACTGCTGCTACTACTACTTCTTCTTCTACTACTTCTACTACTAGTGCTACTGATATTACTACTACAATCGCCACGTTTTTTAACACCATCACAACCACCACTACCATCGTTTGTCGTCTCGCTGCTGTTCCTGGAGTATAGTATAGGGCACTATAGGCTTACTATTATCATTATCCAATTTGGATAAGAAGAAGTAATTGAGAAGACATGAAAGACCGAATTACAATCCAGGTATATTATTAGCCATTCAGACAATATCAGTCATAGCTTATAATCTAGGCTTATAACATGATGTAGGCTATCTTTTCTTCTTCTCTTCTTTCTTCCGTCATACGTGCATTGACGATGAGATCTTTACAAGACGTCTCCTCATTTTCTCTGTTTATTGTTGTGCCTTTCTCATTATAATCCATGTTCTATTCTTTCAGGTCTTCCATTATGATTATGTTATCCATCCAGGTATTTTTGCTGTCTTCCTCTGCTTCTTATTCCGTCCACGTGCATGCCGTCCAGACTTCTGCACCGCTGCAGTTGGTATACAGTCGTTCATTTTACATGGCCGAACCACGTGAGTCTTCTTAATTTCCTGATCTTGTCTATAACTGTTTCTTCCGCTCCTTCACGCAGGTACTAGAGTGTTCAGAATTTTTTGCATGAATCACATGCATAGAGGTTTAAAATGTGACACTTACGTACAAAATTAACCCTCCGAAAATTTACATCCTTATCTCAATGGCAAATGACCCCTCAAGAGGGTGTAACTTTTTGAAATAGTGTGAAGAAAAGCGATATTTGGGAATATTCAGTTTTTTTAAAGAAAATAGTCATCTGTGCTTCCACTAGCACAAACACGGTATACCACTACCGTCGCCTACCCTGCTGCTATAATTATACCGTTGCTACCATGGTATTATTATTATTGTCATTGTCATTATCGAATTAGGAAGAGTAAATGAGAAGCCAGCAGAGAGGAAGACAGAATAATGCTTCAGTTGTATTTCTACACGTAGTCAAGCCTGAAGGCGGACAAAGAAGGAGGAGGGCGACAACGAGTCGGCAGATTAATTAGTCCGCGGTTCTTTGTCCTGTCTTCTTCTGCAAGACGTCAACACCTTTCGCCACGCACGCAATATGATGACGTCGTCGATTGTCGCATAATAATAGGTGTATCCCTCCGCCGACACATCACCGACGCAGGACTCCTTGTTTGCATCATCCACATCCGCCGCTGACTTCTTCACGTAATGACATGTTGTTGGCTATGGACGACAACAATGTCATGTAGGCTATAGTGTATACCATCATGCGCACACAATCCCCGGGCCTTGTCATTATGTGTTGTATTGTATATGACCATTGTTAAAGCGCTCCTTCCAGCAAAAACCTTTCAGAAGCGCTCTAAGTGCGATCGAACCCGAGAGAAAAGGTTTTAAATTGAGGCGAGAGAAAGATGATGAAAAAGGCGAGAGAGGAAGGCGTAACGAACTGATAGTGGAAGTCCATTCCTAGAGAGGAATATAATATTATACATAGGCTACATTACATACATATTGTTTATAAAATTTTGGTGTACAGAATACACAGGCATTAGCCCAGCTATGCGAAAAATATGTTTATTTACACCCAGATGCTTGTTTATTTATGCGGAAATAATAAAAAATATGACGCGATATAGTGTGTAGCGAAGCAACTATACACAATTCTTATCAATAGAAGACATACGAATGCATGTACTAGTGTAACTAGTATCTGTATATGTGTGTCATGTGATGTGTATGCATTAAGTATAATTATGTGAGCATATAGCATTTGCTTGTACCTTGGTCTAATAGGCCTATTTATAATGTATGCATGCGTGCTATAATTATGTAAGCATAGCCTAATAACACCGACAATTTCTATGGCGGCGTAACACACCCATGCCGTTAGAAGGGCGCCTATAGGCCATATGCAGCCTAAAATAAAGGTAAACAATGTTGCATATTTGCATGAATATAGCCTACATGATTGTGTGTGTGAATGTCATACTTGATTCATATACGCATATACATGCACTGATTTGTTTTTTGTTTCTTCATGCCGTTAGCCGTCTATAGCCAGCGCGGTTAAAGTGTGAGTAAATAGGTGTCCCTGTTAGCGGGATATTTATCCCTTAGGACCTTCCTTGTTACCATACTGTTATGTGTAACATGCTGCTATAGCTTATTGTTGATGGTTACAATATAAGCTGAATTAAATTGAATTGAATTGAATTTTAAAAAGTGTATAGCGTATCCGATGTGTTGCCCACATGGAGAAGTCAGGAAGGAGATAGGATGAAAGAAACTGGTACAGAGACAGAGATGGAATGAAACAGATGGACAGATACACAGCGTGTGGCGATTGTGAGTCCTTTGTAATGCAGTAGGATTTGGTCGGTTATAATTCTATATAGCAATGCGGATCTACGGCATATAATTATAGTACGTTTTCTCCGAGCCTCTGTCAATGTCTAATCCACAAATGCTGCGCTACAATTGGAGGTATAATTTTATGTAGGCTACATGGCTAATTCTTAAATGAAAGCAGCAAAAATTTTATTGTTTCAGAGTTCAAATTGTGGGGCGAGGTTGTGTAATGGGTATGTTCGTTGCCTTGCAGCCGGGAGGTTCAAGTTGCAGGTTTGAATCCACCTCAAGCCGATGAGAGACGCAAAAACCACATGCCCGTTGCATGCAAAATTTATGGATACGATTTTAAGCTGTATTGGTTGGTTCACAAAATTAATGCTGCTATGTCCTGATTGTCCTTAGGTCTATGCTGCCTCGTAAATGATCCAGTTTTAATCTGCATAATTATCATCATGAGTCATGTGTGTTTTTATGCAAAAGTGCGTTACAGTCCGATAGCTAATGAACGCGAACGGTATTAGTAATCTTGTAATCCCTCTGTACACAATAATAATTCTAGTCAATGAGTCACCGAGATCCATTTAGTTCAGTGGCGTAGCAATAGGGCGTGCAACCTGTGCAGTGCACGAGGGCCCCCGGCTGTCAATTAGGGCCCCCCCGAGTCAGAGTCAATTTTTTGCTTTAAGGATTATTCAGAATGTATTTAAACTTAAATTTACAGCGTATACACCCAGTAAGTTTTGGGTTTCAGCCCGAATGTCCAAACAACTGCTTTGCGCTGTGCCATGATTAAGCTACCCTATTAGAAATATCTTTACTCTTTGCGGTTTTTGGCCGGAAGCAGTTTTGCTAACGTATTAACATAATTGTATCACATCATAGTCTACGCGTCTACACATGCAGTCGCGTTTAAAATTTATTTTGTTTGCAGAAGAGAAGGCGCGCAAACTGGCATTTAAGCAGTTTGGATTAGCCGTAGACTTCATTGAGTCATTTGACACTTGCCAAATTCGTTACATTTTCCCGTTCTTTTATTCAACAAACCCAGCAGCTTGGAGAGTTTAAGTAGGGCCTATGGGTGATTGATGATTAATAGGCTACTTCAGGGCATGAAGCAACTTTTGTGATTAGGCTACTTCTGTATGGTATTCTAGTTAAATTTGTCTCTGCCTATAGCCTGCATATATGGAGAAGAATATGTTTCACTAGATAAATTGGTTAAAATAAAATAAAAATTGGCTAGTTTATTTTCATTTTACTTTGTTGTGAAATATGCAAATGTTGTTAAAGGAACCAGGCGTTTTGAACAGCTTTGTTGTTTGAAATCTAATGGGGTTTCAAGCATTTAAGGGGCCCACCAGCTCAGCTCTGCACAGGGGCCCTCCAAGACCTTGCTACGCCACTGATTTAGTTGTTATATTCAAATAAGCCAAATCAACGTAGGTCTACATATTATGCGTATTCATTCATTCGGACATTTATATAGAGTTCCTTCAAGTAAAAAACTACTCAGAGGCGCTCCCGACTCCAGCGTATGCAAACTATGCATGCATCTGTGCAATCCGGTGGACGAAGTTTACCGCTTCTCTCTGCTTAAAATGACTTTGCAGGGTAACAACCCATTGCCAGTTGCAATATCTCAATTTCGATTTTAAAATTTAGAGTTTTGAGGAACCAAGCACAAACGAAAGACAGGAATGAAGAGGTGAACCAAAGTATGGGAACGAGAGAGAGACAGACAGACAGACAGAGACAGAGAGACAGAGACAGAGAAAAAATAGAGAGAGAGAGACAAAAAGAAAGAGCAAGACAGACACAGAGACAGAGACAGAGAGACAGAGAGAGACAGATATAGCAGCGCCGGTAAAGCAGAATCACTCATGCAATACATACAGTTTTTGGAGTGACACGTTGTGACTTGTAATCAAACTCGTTCAAAGGCTACGGAAATATGATGGAGACGGCGAAAACAGGAGATCTGCAGCATGCATTATATGGAGTAGATCACACGGAGCAGGTGTGACTATATTTAAAAGTCACACGGGAGCAGATTGGAGCATAGAGATCACACAGAATGACAAATCATTAGGGACAGACGCGCATTGAAACAACAAATCACTGATGTGGAAATGGGTCATGCACGACTTAATAGCATAAAGGACTCAAGAAAGCATACTATTATTAATGACTTAATAGCATAAAGGACGCGTGAAAGCATAAATGACTGAATAGCGCAGATGACCTTAATAGCATAAATGACTTAATAATATAGAGTTCCACTCTGTAGTTTGACACCATAGTATCGCATTGGAAGTGCAGGTATACCAGAGTGATATGTGTCTACATCGGTTTGCTCTTGTTTTTCGTCGATCCTCCTTTTCTCATCTAATAATATAATCCTTGATTGTCATTTAGAATTCGTAACGGATCCTCAATTTGCGGCGACGGGCAGTCCAAAAAATGCGCTACATAAATTATGCACAATCGGCGAAGTTGACATATCCCGTCCGTGCTGCTACAAAGACACATCGGTCACGTGCTCAGCTGTCTCTCTGTCTGTCTTTCTATGTCTCTCTGTCTCTCCCTTCCCTCCTTCCTTCTTCCCTTCCTCCCCCTTACTCCCCTGTCTCTGTCTCTGTCTCTGTCTCTGCCTCTGTCTCTGTCTCTGTCTCTCTGTTTCTCTGTCTCTGTCTCTGTCTCTGTCTCTGTCTCTGTCTCTGTCTCTGTCTCTGTCTCTGTCTCTGTCTCTGTCTCTCTCTCTCTCTCTCTCTCTCTCTCTCTCTCTCTCTCTCTCTCTCTCTCTCTCTCTCTCTCTCTCTCTCTCTCTCTCTCTCTCTCTCTCTCTCTCTCTCTCTCTCTCTCTCTCTCTCTCTCTCTCTATCTATCTATCTATCTATCTCTCTTTCTCTCTCTCTCTCTCCAGCTGCTGTCGCCCAGGACCGCGGAGACCAACGGCTTATTAAAAGACCGCTAATGCAATTTGAGTGGCGAGGAGGGTCTGGAGGAGAAGGGATGGAGGGAGGGACGGAGGTTGTGGGGTGGTTTGATGTTTCCGGAAAGGTATCACTGAATAATTTCGCTCGCCTGCGTTACAACGATTCACCTCTCGAGATGTTTGTGCATGACAAACAATGTTTGTGCATGACAAACAATGGCGGCGTTGTC
>OX243812.1:19059232-19074232 GCA_945859605.1 Lumbricus rubellus | reverse complement strand
GGATTTCTTTCACCGACTTTGAAATGTGAGTTCCAGCGGAAATCGAATCCTGAGCGCATTACTTTAAAGGTCACGAGCATAAAATTAATGACACTATCTTTCACAGACGTCAGTTTCTAAGTCACTTCAGTATTCCTTCTCCAGTCAAACCTCGCCTTCTCTTCCTTTGGCGTTCATGATCGCTGCAGGATGGAAGCACACTATAATCTGAGCAATTCATCAAGTTTTCCGCAAGTTTATACACTTCTAGGACGACATGATCTGAAAAGCGGGTTAGTCAGAGGAGAGCGAATCGATCCAGGAAGGAAAGACGGTGAAATCACACGTGATCACATCACCTAAAGAATCTGAGAGAAACAGGTAGACAGACAGACAGGCAAACAGACAGACAGACAGTCAGAGACATTGAGAGTGAGAGAGAGAAAGAGAAAGAGAGAAAAAGAGAAAAGAGATATAGAGAGACAGACAGACAGAGACCAAACTTGCGCCTCTGAGTATAGACTTCTTGAAGAGGCGCTATATAAGTTTTCGGAATGAATGAATGAATGAATGAATTAATGAAACAAAGGCAGAGATAGAGACAGAGAAAGAGACAAAGTGACGCAGAGACAGATAAAGGAACCATTTTGTGGACAGCTTCGAAGTTTGGCCAACTCTATACAGTAGATGGCGCTTATTCTTTTATATTCGCGTCATTGAGTTTTATCAACTTCATATTTTAGGAAAGATGGACAAATTTTTACATACGGAATGTATGCATGTGTGTATCAGTATCAGTGTATGTTTGAGGCATTATATAATAGTTATGTATGATTATTGATTATATATATATATTATATACATACATTGTCAGTTACAATGTTAGATACATTTGAATGTAGAAATGAAGAAAGGTCCATTGGCTTCATCATCGTTTGATACTCGCCTAACTCTATCCTAACTATAACCTCCGTATATCTTCATCCTCATCCTCATCCTCATCCTCATCCTCATCCTCATCCTCATCCTCATTCTCATCCTCATCCTCATCCTCATCATCATCATCATCATCATCATCATCATCATCATCATCATCATCATCATCATCATCATCATCATCATCATCATCATCATCATCATCATCCTCCTCCTCCTCCTCCTCCTCATCATCATCCTCATCATCATCCTCATCCTCATCCTCATCCTCATCCTCATCATCATCATCATCATCATCATCATCATCATCATCATTATCAGCAGCAGCAGCAGCATCATCATCATCATCATCATCATCATCATCATCATCATCATCATCATCATCATCATCATCATCATCATCATCATCATCATCCTCCTCCTCCTCATCATCATCCTCATCATCATCCTCATCCTCATCCTCATCCTCATCCTCATCATCATCATCATCATCATCATCATCATTATCAGCAGCAGCAGCAGCAGCATCATCATCATCATCATCATCATCATCGCGATCACTTCCTCCTTCGTCATGCATATTCTCTCCCTGCTTCTTCTCCTCCTCGTCATCATCATCCTCATCACATTTTCCTCTTCCTCTTCTTCCTCCACTTCAGCATCACCACCCCATTGTCCCCCCATTTCATCCCGCGTATACAAGGTCTATTAATATAGGCCTATGCATATTTTATGTATACGAGCCGGACTTGAAGCCTAGACCCTCGACTCCTCTGGCGTGTCTCTTTCCACTATATGGACTGTAGACCCTTTCGTCCGTTGTGCATTGCTTATCCTACATCTGGCTACAGCAGCAGCAGCAGCAGCAGCATCAGCAGCAGCAGCATCAGCATCAGCAGCAGCATCAGCATCAACAGAGCACGCTAGAACTCCATCAATATATGCGTCAGGCATCCATGACGAAGTGGCTAGCGGCGCTACATAAATGCCAATCTAGCGATTATTGATCACGGCTTCGCATGCCTTCGTCCATGTCATTGATACTCTCATGCAGTGACAATCGTCATCATGACGCCCGTCACGATGACGCTCGTGACGCCGCTCATGACGACGCCTGTCATGTCAATGACGGATGAATCATACCAATGAGACAATTTGCGATGGATAATCACATGTAATAACAGCTGCAGTCAAGATATTTGCTTTATATATATATATATATACATACATGTGTATAATAAATTGCTTATATATGTATGTATATTATATATATCATACATGCTCATTATTATTCCTTCTACATAATTTGTCCAAAATATACACCGTGATTCAAAAAAAGTAAGCCAAATTGTTTTTCATATAACTCTAATGCCTGATAACATATCACGCTAAATTTTTCAAAACTTTTTAGAGAATTGGACCAAGAATATGATTCCAAAATTGAAAATTGAACGGATAAAAAGATATGAATATTTAAACTTCATATGCCGAAATTGCAGTTTACAAGCAATTTTCCGCAGGATTCAATAAAAAGTAAGCCAAACTGTTTTTCTTACATCTTTAATGTCTGATGATTAATCATACTAAAATTTTCCCAATATTTAGCGAATTAAACCAAGAATAGGATTCCAAATTATCATGTCATAATTTTGAACGGATAGAAAGATATGAATATTTCAACTTCATCTCCAGAAATTTCATTTTTCAGCAAGTCTGTTATGGTGTTCGTTGCGGTTTCGATGCTTGATAGTTCCAAATTTTGGTCTTCAGGAATCCTGGAGTAAAATTAACGGAGTATACTATCGCAATGTTCTGCTGTAACAACATCTTCCACCAACAATCCATGATATAAACGATCTGAAGCAACGCTTGTTGGAAGTGTGGGAAGGCCTGGACCAGAGGATAATCGACGATGCTGTTGCCAATGCACGGCGCCAGCTCTTTCCGGCTTGCGTGCAAGCGGGAGTAGGGCATTTGGAGCATCTTAATTAATTAAATAAGCAACCCATACTATTGGAGACTTATTGTTAGTTCAATTCTCTACATATCTGGAAAATTTTAGAATGATTAATCATCAGGCATTAGAGATATAAGAAAAAAGTCTGACTTGTAGTTATTGAATCTAACAGAAAATTGCTTGTAAACTGAAATTTCAGTATATGAAGTTTAAAGATTCATATCTTTTTATCCGTTCACCTTTATCTTATGAAATTTTGGAATCATATTCTTGGTCCAATTGTCTAAATATTTGGAAAAGTTTAGCGTGATATGTTATCAGGCGTTAGAGATATTTTAAAAACAATTTGGCTTACTTTTTTTGAATCACGGTGTATATCCATGTATATTGTATATATATATATATATATAATTATGTGTGTGTATAAGTCATCATGTAGTGTATAATTTTTGTAGTGTTCCAAATAATGTAATTATATAATATACAACAATAATATTATATATAGTATCATATAATAGCATAATTATATATATATATTATATATAAGAGCGGAGAACTAAATATATACGTGAAGTTACTGTATATATATAATTATACAGGGTGGCGCAGAAAAAACCGGACTATTAGTTTTTGCAATTGCATCGCTTGAATAATCAAAGTAATTATATTAGGCCTTCTGTGACGTCGTCCTACATCAAGGATTACTGCCAGACATAATAGCTCACTCTGGTGACAATTTCACTTTCCAGCAGGATGGAGCACCTGCTCATCGTTCACGAAAAACAGTTGCTTTTCTCACTGCTCACGTTCCAGACTTTATTGAACCAGAAAATTGGCCACCGAACAGTCCGGACTTGAATCCCGTAGACTATTCGATCTGGGGAAATGCTTCAGCAGCTTGTCTACAGGCAGAGAATTCGAGATATTGAACATTTGAAAGAAGTACTGACCGCATGCTGGGACGAAATCAGCGAGGACACTATCAACCGGGCTATTGGACAGTTTCGCAAGCGATTATCGTTGGTTATCGAAGCAAACGGAGGACATATTGAACATCACTTTGACTTAAATTTCTTACGCAATCAGAAAATTCTGAAATTTTACAGTTCATTTAATGTTATGTGAAATGCCAAACCAATGCCATTTTTCTGTGTCATTTCTGTCTAATGATAGTTTTAAGACGATAATTACTTTGATTATTCCAGCGATGCAATTGCAAAAACTAATAGTCCGGTTTTTTCTGCGCCACCCTGTATATATATGTATGAAAGCAAGAGAATCGACGGTGGCGCAGTCTGTTGACGGATGGGTTCAATTTGAGTCTGCCACGCACTGGAGACTACTTGACATTGTTCAGCGACGCAGCTACCGATATATATATTATATATATTTATATATGTACTATATATAATATATATATGTATAATGGATGTGTGTATAGCTGTATTCATATAAATTTGTGTTTATGCATTCTTTTATTTATGATAATTATGCCCGTCTTATGATGCCATGTTTTGCAAATGTAGACATGTATGTAGCTATGCAGCTTTGCACATAATACACCGTGGTTCAAAAAAGGAAGCCAAACTGTTTTTCATATATCTCCAATGTCTGATAACATAACACGATGAAAGTTTCCAAATAGTCTATTTAGAGAATTGGACCAAGAATATGACTCCAAAATTTCAAGGGATAAAGTTGAATGAATAAAAAGATATGAATCTTTCAACTTCATAATTATATATGCCGAAATTTCAGTTTACAAGCAATTTTCTGTTAGAAGTAATACAATTGAAATGACATGAAGGTTCCCTTCATTCATCTGCTCAGGCTGAGCTTCCTGTCACTCGCTCATGGATCTCCACAAGGCAACGCCGTGCTGTTTCGGTCGCTGGTCCTGCCACCTGAAATGGGCTTCCTGTGGTACATCGCCTGGTGCCCAGGGATCACTCCACCACGTTCTTCTCTAACCATAAGACTGCCATACATTTAGTCGAGGTTGGGTCGGAAGCGCTTCTGAGTAGATAATCTTGAAGGGGCGCTTCATAAGTGCTTCTGATACATAATAAATGTATGAGGGCAGTGCACCAGTTAGCCTATAGATAACCAAAAATGCCTAGGAAAGACTAACCAATCAGGTCAATAATCACAGATTAAAAGGGCTAATGAACCGTGCATATTACAGATTTCAAAAATCGGCAGGAATCAAATTCCTAATATATTTAACAATAAAACCAACTTCCTTCTATACAAGAAAGATCGAACATTTCATGACGGCATTATTTAGCCAAGATACATTTCTCGGTTTTAACATTGGAATAGACACGAATACTGATCGATCGATTGAGTTACTAAATAGTCTGTTAGCTTTTGTAGGCATAAGCATCATAAAAACACTATGGCAGCGGATCTATGGATTAATTATATAAATCATTAGGTTGGATAATAAAATAACAACAGCTTTCTTGCTTTGATATATTATGACAACCTACCGTGATTCAAGTATACCAATCAGACTGGTTTAGCGACTCAAGCGTAAATATGTGCGTGCAATGTGTGACATGTACAATGTTGTACATTGTTTAGGCCTATGCATAAATGTAGCACATTAGTATTATAATGATTAATTAACAGTCACTCTTCACTTATGATTACAGATGCAGGGTGAGAATTGCCGGGGGGTTGGGGGGGTTCAACCCCCCCAGTCTTTTTTAGAGCCCCATGTTAAAGTATGTTTTTCATACCCCAATTTCAAGTTTATCATAAGCCAACCCCCCCCCCCAGTTATTTTTCCACAATTCTCATACTGTACAGATGGCGTATACTGTTCATAGATGGCTATTTATAGTTTAGATCCGAGGTCATGTGAAGGTCAGACCATGACCTCTCTTTTCTTTCCATACTTCATCGTCGACGACGTCCTCGATGTCATCGTTGATGAGTCAACATCGCAGAGCAACCCTCCTCCTCCTCCTCCGTTCATCTGGTTTTCGGGTCTTCCGCCACCCGGTGATGTGGTCTCTGTGATGCCGACCAGTCGTTCTTCGAGGTCCGTCTCCTCGTCGTCCTCGTATCCTGGCAGCGCCACATCCGGTGTCTCTGGCGAGTCGTCGTCCTCGAACGACATGGCAACCACTTCCGGCGGAAGTCCTTCGTCCGGGCTGTCTCTTCCCAGCAGAATCGAATCCGTGACCCTTTCCTCCGTTGATGACGTCTGCAGTCCGTTGTTGGTCCAGCCCCTGCGTAATGGGGCCGACCTCGCTTGGTGGGCCAAGCGGCGAGGGGACGACGAGGAGGCCCCACCACCACCACCGCCACCGCCACCGCCCTCCGCCTCCTCCTCAGGGGTGGTGCTGAGCTCGGAGAAGCGTATCGTGGGGTGGTAGCTGTGAGTGGGGTAGCCCTGCGCCCTCAGCTGCTGCTGTTGCTGTTGGATCCAGTAGGACCCGCGGGGTGGTGGCGGGGGAGGGGGAAGGAAGCGTTCGCGAGCAGCAGACCTGATGGGGTGCCCTCCTCCTCCCGGTCCTTCGCCCTCTTCGCTGGGGCCTCGACCGCTGTCGGTGATCGAAGGGTCGCTCGTCTTGTCGAAGTCTGACTCTTTGCGGCCGTTGCTCGCGCTGTGCAGTCCGTCCTACGAAGATGAATAAGAAGCACATGTACATGTATGCAATTTGATGAGAGGCAGACATCGTTAAGCATAGACTGCGTGCAATGAAACACGTTGCGACGAATTAAACTCTGTGTCATTCTGCGTATATATATAGTATAGGTCTCTATAGTGTACTGTGCGATCGTCATTCTGTATACATATATACATATATTATATATATAATATATAATTATATATATATATATATATATATACGTCTCTTCAACGTCCAATAAGCAAAATCGAAGAATTCAGCTATTTTGTCTTTATAATTAATTAATTATAGGGTAGTTGTTAGACTTGAAATCACATTGTTCCTCGTTATCTTTCTGTATATTTCTCGTTGTCTTTTCTTATATTATAATCCGTTTTAATTAATGAATATCTTAACTTCATTCTTAAACTGGATTTGAGGGATCTCACCTCACGGACGATCTGTGTGTTCCAGACCCTCGCTCTGATCAACTGACTGTCATCGGAATTCGGTGAATCAGCGAACATGCTCTGCAAGAAGAAGAAGAAACCAGTGACATAATTATTATAAGGTAACTCAACACTGAACATCGATCTAATAATTATTGTTCGTCTGAAGCATCAACGGTGTCGACACTGACTCATTTTTGATGCCCCATAATGCATGGTAGGCCTACACGTTTTATAGTACTAGATGGCACTTTGATTATTAAATTTTAATCTGTCGCATGTCGATTCGGCTCTGGATCAGAATTGGTGGATTTTGATCTGATTTTATTTAACACCTCGTCAGTTTTCAGTTTTCACTCTTTCATGGGTATAATTATCTTGGAACTGTTTGCCATAGTTGATATATCAGCTGTTTTAAGAAAAGAAAGGATGGTGGCGGCAGCACTTTGTGAGGCGCTCAAAATATTTAATGATCTTAAAAGATGTTTGATACATAGAGCTGTATACAACTATACACAAACATATCTACACGCATTATTCACACATTTACACATGGGTTCCCTGTATACATACATACATTTACTAAATGCACACTTATAGAAATACGCTGCCAACATGCATTGAGTATCTTCGCACGTCTCATCTAATCTAATGACATTTATATAGCGCCGACTTCATACGTCGCTGCCAAAGACACCAGACACCAGATCGTTGGTACAAGACAGTGAAATCGCACACAAACCTCAATATCATGTTGATCACCATGGGAAAGACAAGTCTATATGGATCGAATGTATCAGAGAAACCATTATAAAGCCAGGGCTCGGTGAGTAAGTAAGTAAGCTGGAGGAGACGAGTCTTAAGTACTTAGACCAGACTGACATCCGGGTATTGGCAAAACGAAGTCCCCCCCGCTTTAGACCAGCATCGATCGACTAACGAGACTCGACTGCAGCAGTCCAACCCTGTTTTGTGTGCGCGATAGTCTATATACAATTATACATGTATTGTATACTTTTTTGTTTTGTGTGAGTGGTAGTCTATATACAATTATACATGTATTGTATACTTTAAAGTAGATCTATACATCATGAATCACATCAATCAATGATTGAAACTAGCAGGGTTGTTTTTAAGGAATTTTTAGAACTGCACAACTCCCTCTTTCCTTTCCTAACCTCCATGGTAAATTGCTTCCAATCGGAGGACAGTGCCCTTTTTTGCTAGTTTTAACTGTAGGTCTATATACAGTGTACAGAATTACAGAAATGCTTCTACAACTGGCAAATCCATTTAGAACTGCACATTTTGTATACAACTGCACGTTAAAAAAGCCCTGGAAACTATTACTGCCTTTTTAGTCCGCAGGATTAACGTGGAACGCAGATAAGTCGATGAATTAACTAAACATAATGTTGTGTAAAATGTATGTCCAATTTTTATTTGGATTATTATTTTGTCCCATCGGCGGCAAATGTAATGAATTTAATGTGGCCATAAAATGCTGATTATATTTATTTGACGGGTCGTTGTTGTTATTTTCTGTGTCTTGTACCGATACGCCTGAGAAATTCCAATAAGAGAAAAGTAAGAGTCCGGTGGAAACCAATGGATTGTCTAATGGAATTAAACGGAGCGTGAGTCGACATGGACGCATACAAATGTACATACATGTACATGTATATTTAACCCGTTAGACACAGCTTGCACCGTGCCGATGCAGTATGCCTGTGAAATGTTCTAATGAGATGCCTCATTAAGGTCATTAATATGCATTGCAATATATACGTGTGCTGTATAGCCTACTGTATATGTACAAACACAGATCTATCTATAGTATGGTATCGTATTGTATCTAAACATTTATAGAGCGCATCTGGCAGCTGGCATGTATACCATAAACTATTCAGAGACGCTTTCTGCGGTACAGAATCACCGAGAAAAAAGAAACACCTTGAGAGAGATATAAAGCGAGAGAATGCGGGGAAGTTTGAAATATATTTTGATATAATTGCTCAATGTTATACTGCAAAACTGAAAACAGCACACACTACAAAATATAGACTATCACTTCACACCGTCTGCGACACACTGCGCCACTCAGGCAGCATACATACATACAAAGCATGCTTACATACAGTATAATTATATCCCACTTTGCTATGTTACATGTATCGGCGTTCAGAGATTAAAAAGCGCAATTTAGATGTTCAGATGTTGACGTTATTAATGCATGCAAGGACATTGCAAGGTGGTTGTATAATGTATACCCCGGTTAGAGAGACATCTTGGACGCGCGTGGCTTCCGTTTGTGTCCGGCTACCACCTCCGTTGCAAAGAACCGTCCTCTTCCTCGGACTGGACTCCGCCGTCGGACAGGAATCCTGTCCCGGTCCTCCTCCTCCTCCGCTTCCTCCTCCTCCTCCATCCTTCTCCGTTGTCGTCAGCATCCTCAGAGCCTCCATTCGATTGTTCTGCTTCCTCACCCTTCGCCTCCTCTCTCTCTGACGAACGAGAATAACAGCAACGCAGAGGACAGCAACGACGACGAGCAGACCAGCGACGAGGACAGCGACGAGGACGAGGCTGAACGTCGACATGAACGCCTTCTTCGTCTGCGCCGCAGTCGATCCGAAGGCTATGGTTCGATTCACGTGAATCTTCAGTTCAGCCGTCTGTGACCGAGGCGGAATGCCGTCATCCGTCGCGGAGATCGTCAAGCGGAACGTTCGGTAATCGATTCCGGACAGTTTAGAGTTGACGAGGATCGTACCTCGGCTCGGATCGATCCGGAAAGCCCCCGGGTCACTTCGATCGTCCAGGATCTTGAACGACACCCTGGCGTTGTTGTCAAGGTCAGCGTCTCGTACGGATACATCCGTTACGGTGTGGTCGACCGGAAGCTGGTTCGAGATGTAGACCGTGTCGTTCGCCCTTCGCGGAAAGAGGAACTCGGGCGTGTTGTCGTTCCGGTCCAGCACGTTCACGCTCACGCTTGCCGATCCGCTCATCGTGATGACCTTGAGGTCGTAGGCAACGACGACGAACTTATAAAGACCTTTGAGTTCACGGTCGAGTGGTTTTTGCGTTGTGATCGTTCCGGTCGATGGGTTAATGACGAACGTACCCGGTCCAATGGACGTCTCCGTTAGGAAGGCGAAGGCGAAGGAGTTGAACTGCGGTCCGTCCTTGTCTTCGGCTGACACGGTGCCGACCACCGTTCCGGGTGGTTCGTTCTCCAGCACGCTGAAGATGTAGCTCGGCTGCGAGAATCGCGGCTTCTCATCGTTAACGTCTTCAATTGTGATGATCACCAGAGCGGAACCAGTGCGCGTCGGCGTTCCCATGTCGGCGGCGAGAATGGGGAAGCGGAACCCGTCGTACTTTTCACGGTCGATTGCGCTGTGCGCGCTGATGACGCCGCGCTGATCGACGTGGAAGAGGGAGGCGACGTGACCTGGAATGGAATACTGGAGACGGGCGTTGTCCCCGTCGTCCCAGTCACTGGCCGTCACCTGCATGATGGAAGCACCGATGTAGTTGTTCTCGATGAGTGATCCTTTATAGGTCGTCTGGCTGAAGACGGGAGAGTTGTCGTTCACATCACACACGATCACCCTCAGCGTCTTCTCCGTCACCCTCGACACCGTCGCTCCGTCCTGGCACTTCAACGTCAGCGCATACTGCTCCGTTCGTTCACGGTCCAGTGGAGCGTTTGTCACGATCTGGTACTCGGTGGCATACTTGCGCACGAGCGTGAAGCTGTTCTCGTTCAGCGTGCAGTTCACTCGACCGTTCGACCCAGCATCGTTGTCGACCACAGACACGTGAGCGACGAAGGTTCCCACCGTCGAGTTCTCCCACACCTCGGCCAACACAGCCGAGTAGGACGAGCTCGAGGGCGTCAGAGTACTGATCGTCACTTCCGGTGCGTTGTCGTTGAGGTCCTCAACGTGGACGACGACGGTGGTCTCCGTCGAGAAGGACTCTGGTCCGTGGTCGCGGGCGCAGACGACCAGCTGGTAGACGGACGCCTGTTCGTGGTCGATGTTCCCGCGGACGACGATCTCACCAGTGGCGTTCCGGATGCCGAACTTACCACCGAGCAGGGATTGCGTCTGAGGGGTGAACCCGTACTCCACCTGTCCGTTCAGTCCGGCGTCCCTGTCCACCGCCTGGACCTGGAGGATGATCGCTCCGATCGGGAGGTTCTCCACGATCGACACCTCGTACTGCTGACTCGTGAACTGCGGTTTGTTGTCGTTTGAATCGAGAACGTTGACGATCACCGTTGATGACCCAACCCTCGGCGTCGGTCCACCGTCGAAGGCCGTCAGTCGCAGGCGGTACTGCGACTCAGTTTCGCGGTCCAGCTTCTCCTTGAGAACGAGACGGACCTCACGGACACCGTCGATTTTTGCCGTGCTTTCGAGGCCGAACTTGTTTGACGGCAGGTCGAGTTCGTAGCGCTGGATTCCGAAGGACGGGCTGTCGATGTCGACGGCCGTTGGAAGGATGTAGACGCTTCCGACCTGAGCTGCTTCGATGATCGAAAGGTAGATCTGACCTTCGCGAAACTTCGGCGAATTGTCGTTGATATCAGCGATTTCGACTTTAATCTTGATGATCTGTAAATTAAAAAAATCGATGTGCAAATCAAACGAATTATGTGCAGTATTGTAGAAGAATCGCTTTGGTACGTAGGCCTACAGCTTTCGAGAATAAGTTTTTTTTCAGTCTGCCAAATAAACTTAATTATCTTTCTCTGCGTTACTGATTTATGAAACATGAACGACGTCTGGTAAATACATGCTATAGATCTAATTTTATTGCCATGCATGTTATAAAGAGTTTATCCATTCGTTATATCATGTTACTTCATAATTTATATGCTCCAAATCTAATAGCTCCCTTTATGACTCGACGCACAATACATACTAAAACCTACATGTATCTGTTTATTGTTTCACAATAATTGTATGCTTCTGTTTCGAACTATAAGCAATGGGCATCCTCTGTGAAAATTCATTCTCAGTAATGCAAAAGGTTTAGGGATATTTCCAGGTTAATAACATTTCACACAAGATAGCCTACCTCGTTTTAGGACTCGTTTCTGGTTAATGAATAGTAGGTCGGTTAACCCTTTACCCGTTTGTTAAAATGTAGGCCATTCTCAGCGGGGCATCAGGAACACTTGGAAGGCGGGTAGACTGCAGGCCATATTGGACCGTATGATTCGACACTGCACTATGCCTGAGGACAACCCTACCCTCGGGGAGTCATGTAGAACGGCGGATGGGAAGCTCTTCATAGCAGAGTTTCAATGACATACATGTATGTTAAACCCATTCTTCCCACCTTTTAAGCCTCTTCAGCTGTATTCCATAAAACCAAGATTTTGCACGATTCAAAGAAATCGTTTTTAACGAGGATGCTATTTAAAAATGTCATGCCATGTAAACGAAAGTGCAGTATAAATAGCGGGTCATTATAAGAACATATTTAGTTTGGATCATTATTTTGTGTGTATTTTAAAACAGTTGACTATTGATTGGTTACGGTATAATGGATTGACGGCCTACGTTTATTATACTGTGTATATACACCAAAATGAGGAAAGCAATTGGTCTATTAAAGAATTGTCTTTTCTTATCTTATCTCATTATTTATAGGAACCAGACTGCGTATAATAGTCTAAAACTTCAACGACGAGATATTTGTATTTCCAAATCGCTTTAAATCACTCTCGTCGTTTATTATTATTGACGCAATCTATTTTATCTACAGTACTTGAATGTATAGTGTAAAGTGTTCTACTCAAGCTGTAGCGCCATTATCATAATGTTCATTACATTACAAGTCGATGACTGTTTCGAGTAAAATCGCCATCAGAAATTATAATCCACTGGAAAATCCAGGTTGAAACGCGATAGATCAACAAGCGGGAGATTAACCACCATCCGGCAGTAAATCTCCGTCAAACTCCAGCTGATCTCCACCTACTTTGTGTCCAGAGCATCACGGATTATAAACCACCTTCCCTGCCTTGACAAAATACCAATTACCACAAACATCTCACGGTCTGTCATTCTTAAATCCCCGGAAAATTCCTCCTTATTCGATCCTATAAATAGACTCTTCCGTTGCGTTCAAGCGGAGATTATTTATGCCAACTTGTAGCCAACAAAATGGCTGCCGAATCATCTCCATCATCACAATGCTGCTTATCTCCTGCATGACGTTCTTGTTCATTCTCGCATCTGGCTGCAGAAGATACTAAATCCACGCGCCGTATCTGAAAATGCTCTAATCGATTCTTAAGCACAACCACCTTCTCCCTACTTTGTCTGGGTGACCTTGCATGGTTGACCTCTGTTCGCTACTGTCCGTGCACTGATTCTTCATAATTGTTCTATCGAATAAAAAATCAGAAATATTATCATAATACCCTAATTGTTATCATAATACCCTGAATATTTCCATAATACCCTTTTAAATGTCATTATAATAATACCATAAATATTATCACAATACCCTAAATATTGTCCAAATGCTCTACTTATTATCATAGCAACTTTCGTTTTCTCGTGAAATCTCCATCATTTTCAAGCGAACTCGTATGCGCGAAACCACATCGATGTTTCATCATAGACCCAAACCTTTGTCACCATAGAGCATCAAAGGCTGCTCGTCATAATCTCGCATAGCCTACAGGTCTACTTCTCGTTACAGTCTCTAAGTCTTTCTGAGCAACGTACATGTACATGTACTTTGTTCAAAGCAGCATACGCACGCACACTTCTTGCATTTAATCTATGATAATTATCGGAGGACCATTCGTAAAACCATAGTAAACGTATTAGTAAACGTACTCTTCAAATTTATAATGCCCTGCGCAGAAATTTAGAAATTCTGACAGGGCAATGACCAGGACAACGGCTTTTTTTTAGCTAAGGCATTTACCCTAGCTGCATGGCTGGCACAGCCAGTCAAAGCAAAAATCGTACCTCTTCATAAACCTCGTTTTTTCAAACGTTGTTCAGTTGTTTATCGGATCCAGTTTTACGATTGTTCTTCTTACTTATTTTTCTTTTTTGTGTTTTTCTCACTCCGTTTTGTCTAAAATCTATTCCTGTTGTTTGTAATCTTGCTCTCCTATAGGCTTGATCGCAACGATCGGATTCTTTATTGCAATTCGATTTATGAACTTGATTTACAATCACAAAACTCTCACGCCTCCTGCGTTATATTAATTAAAAATCCTTCTCATTTCACCTATCAATGGTCTTCCTAAATCAGCTTTCATGATAATAAAAATATCACATAATATCTACAACACGCAATCTACATCTCTCGCAATGAAAATATATTGTCTATACTTTAATCGCAGCGCTTCTAAGAACTCCATTTGCCTTCTTGGCTTTCCAGCGGCAATGCGTCATAAATCTGCCTTCAAATGCTGCCCGAAATAGCCTCGTTTTTACTTTCAATAACAGAATGTTGTGCATGGTATAGTAATTCCTTTGCGCGCTGTAAAACTTAGTGTGACAGTTATAGTTATGAAATTCGCAATCTTCGTAATTCATATCTGATCGAAACGACCAATTAATCAAGAGCGTAGGATCGGTTAGTCATTAGCCATTAATAATACATCTACACTGTTGTACCTGTGTCCGGGAAAAGTTTGGCACAAACGCACAAAGTGACCCTATAGCGCATTCGTATCAAAATCAACACTTAAACTGCAGAAGTTCCCCAATTAAAATCTCTCTGCAGGGCTCAAGCCATAACCGGTACCGGTAGTCAAACTGAAAGCATAATAATTATAACCTCGATAGTTCGATATGTGCTGTAGCTCTCCATTCAGCAAATGTATTTGGTTCAAATGATATTTTTGGAGTTCACAGCATTTGAACGAAAGATGAGAAGGTACCGTATAGGTGGAGGTAAGTGGCTGTCATATTGGTATACATAAATTCGCAGACTTGAACTTGTCTAATTTAGTCTATATTTAATAAATTAAGCGATTCTACAAAGAGCGGTTTCATGTGAGAAT
>OX243812.1:19041449-19059032 GCA_945859605.1 Lumbricus rubellus | reverse complement strand
AACCCTAATCTCCACCATTTGCTATTCGCTGTTAAGAATGCCGAACACCGAATTATACGACACGGCGACGAATTATAATATACATTATCACATATATCGGGCTACAGAGAGCCCAAGCGTGTAGGCCTATACGACGACGACGACGACGACGACGTGGTGAGTAGGGAACCAGTCTCGACGCTGTGGACATGTGACAACCGCCAGCGATTGACGATCATGTAAGCAGCTTATCGCTGAGTATATAGCGCTGGTTAGCGCTGAGTAAGTATCGCTAAGCTCTTCTAAGCGTCGCTTATTTCGTTGCCCTTCGATCTTTTCACTCCATTTTTCTCAGGCCGCCATATTGAGCTCATGGTAATTAGTGTTTCAGACCGAAGTTATTTAGGAACAATTATTCAGAGGTCTCGGATGTAATTATTATGAAGGCAAGCAGAGGATAACGGTTACAGTGACTCGTAACAATGGGAGGGTGGTGGATATTAGATATATATATGCATGTGTGGGGCGCGGTGGTATAGTGGGTATGTTTGTTGCCTTGTAGCTGGAAAGTTGCAGATTCGAATCCATTTTCAGCCGCCTTGGTGGGTGGGACCTTGAGCAAATCATTCACTTGTAATTGCTCAGCGCTTCGGCGTGAAACTCCGATTCAGTGTCCGCGCTGTAGTCGAGAGCACTTGTGAGTAGATTCTTGAAGACGCTATAGCAATTAGGTCTACACATACATATATATATAACGATCTCTATCGATCTGTAAAAAGTGCGGAGTGCGGAGTGGGAGTACTTTTGGACGGACATGAACTAGGGATTGATGATTTCCGATGGTGACCAGTCCGCAAGAGTATGATATTGTTATCATGTGGTGGAGGTTATGCGCCACTGATAAAGATGACTTTAGAGGGTTAAGTACATTGTGGAAAGTAATAGTTACAAGGTAAGTTATGGTAATGAAAAGAATTGTATGGCAATCCAAGAGAACGTAATTAAAGGCACATTAAGTAGGTCTTAAGAAAGATCAGAGTTAAGGCAACGTGAAGATATATTTGAAAAAGAGTGTAATTATATAACTGTATGGATTCTGTTCACCGACTTTGAAATGTGAGTTCCAGCGGGAATCGAATCCTGAGCGCATTCCTTTAAAGGTCACGAGCATAAAATTAATGACACTATCTTTCCCAAACGTCAGTTTCTAAGTCACTTCAGTATTCCTCCTCCAGTCAAACCTCGCCTTCCCTTCTTTTGGCACTCATGATCGCTGGATGGAAGCGCTATAATCTGCGCAATTCATCAAGTTTTCCGCAAGTTTATACACTTCTAGGACGACATGATCTGAAAAGCGGGTTAGTCAGAGGAGAGCGAATCGATCCAGGAAGGAAAGACGGTGAAATCACACGTGATTACATCACCCAAAGAATCTGATAGACAGGTAAACAGACAGACATACAGATATATTGAGAGAAACAGAGAGAGAGAGACAGAGAGACAGAGAGACAGAGAGACAGAGAGACAGAGAGAGAGACAGAGAGAGACAGAGAGACAGAGAGACAGAGAGAGAGAGAGAGAGCGAGAGACAGAGAGAGAGAGAGAGAGAGAGAGAGAGAGAGAGAGAGAGAGAGAGAGAGAGAGAGAGAGAGAGAGAGAGAGAGAGAGAGAGACAGAGACCAAACAGAGACAGAGAAAGAGACAAAGTGACTCAGAGACTGAGAGACAGAGAGAGGAACCATGTAGATGGCGCTGGAGTTTTATCACCTTCATATTTTAGGAAGGATGGGTATGTTTACATACGGGAAGTAAATGTGTGTAACTGTGTATGGTATGTTTGAGGCATTATATATACACGTATGATATATTATATATACATAAATTGTCAATTAACAATGTTAAATACATTTGAATGTAAAAATGAAGAAAGGACCATTGGCTTCATCATAGCCATGATCCTCACCTAACTCTATCCTAATTATAACCTCCGTATATCTTCACCCTCATCCTCTTCTTCTTCATCATCATCGCCATCACTTCCTCCTTCGTCATGCACCTTATCTCCCTGCTTCTTCTTCTCCTTCTCGTCATCATCACATTTTCTTCTTCATCTTCTTCCTTCTCTTCAGCCTCGCCACCCCATTATCCCCCATTTCCTCCGATGTATACAAGGTCTATTAATTAATAAATATAGAGTTTTTTTATAGACACATGCCTATTTTATGTATACGAGCCGGACTTGAAGCCTAGACACTCGACTCCTCTGGCGTGTCTCTTTCCACTATGAACATGCAGACCCTTTCGTCCGTTGTGCATTGCCTATCCTACATCTGGCTACAGCAGCAGCAGCAGCAGCAGCAGCAGGAGCAGCAGCAGCAGAGCACGCTAAAACTCCATCAATACATGCGTCAGGCATCCATGACGAAGTGGCCGTCGCTACATAAATGCCAATCTAGCGATTATTGATCACGGCTTCGCATGCCTTCGTCCATGTCATTGATACTCTCATGCAGTGACAATCGTCATCATCATGACGCCCGTCACGATGACGCTCGTGACGCCGCTCATGACGACGCCTGTCATGTCAATGACGGATGAATCATACCAATGAGACAATTTGCGATGGATAATCACATGTAATAACAGCAGTCAAGATATTTGCTTTATATATATATATATATAGTCTATATACAAACATATACATGTGTATATAAAAATGCTTATGTATATATAAATATCGTATATATAGGCTATATATATTATATATAACATACATGCTCATTATTATTCCTTCTACATAATTTTTTCAAAATATATATCTGATACACACATATATATTATATATATATGTAGCCTATATGTATAAGTCTGCATAATATGTATTATGTAGTGTATATTTTTGTAGTGTTCCAAATAGCTTGCGTGTCCAATCGCGTTGACTATAGTATTGAACATTATATAAGTTCGCATTTATATGTAGCCTAAGCTTATAGCCTACAATACGTGTACGACTGTACGTGCACACAAGATAGCCCAAGGTATATATAATATATATGTATACAATGGTAATGTAATTTTATAATATATAACATTAATATAATATATAGTATGATATAATAGCATAATTATATATTATATATATATATATATAAGAGCGGAGGATTAAATATATCCGTGAAGTTATCGTATATATATATACATATTTAGCTTTTTATATAAATATATATATATATATATACGATAAGAGAATCGACGGTGGCGCATTCTGTTGACGGATGGGTTCAATTTGAGTCTGCCACGCACTGGAGACTACTTGATATTGTTCAGCGACGCAGCTATACCGATATATATTTATATATATATTATATATTTATATATGTATTATACATGTATATACAATATATATAATTATATATATATATATATATGTATAATGGGTGTATGTATAGCTGTATTCATATAAATTTGTGTTTATGCATTCTTTTTATTTATGATAATTATGCCCGTCTTATGATGCCATGTTTTGCAAACGTAGACATGTAACTATGCAGCTTTGCACATAACACACCGTGGTTCAAAAAAGGAAGCCAAACTGTTTTTCATACATCTCTAACGCTTGACAACTTATCACGCTGAAAGTTTCCAAACATTTAGAGAATTGGACCAAGAATATGATTCCAAAATTTCAATGGATAGAGTTGAATGAATAAAAAGATATGAATCTTTCAACTTCATATAATTTTATATATGCCGAAATTTCAGTTTACAAGCAATTTTCTGTTAGAAGTAATACAATTGAAATGACATGAAGGTTCCCTTCATTCGCCTGCTCAGGCTGAGCTTCCTGTCACTCGCTCACGGACCTCCACAAGGCAACGCCGTGCTGTTTCGGTCGCTGGCCCTGCCACCTGGAATGGGTTTTCTGTGGTACATCGCCTGGTACCCAGGGATCACTCCACCACGTTCTTCTCTAGCCCTGAGACTGCCATGTACATGTATTTAGTCCAGGTTGGGTCGGAAGCGCTTCTGAGTAAATAATCTTGAAATGGCGCTACATAAGTGCTCCTGATAAATAATAGGCCTAAATGTCAGAGGGCAGTGCACCAGTTTTAAATAACCAAAAATGCCTAAGAAAGACTAACCAATTAGGCTTGCAATAATCACAGATAAATAGGCCTAATGAACCGTGCATATTACAGATTTCACAAATCGGCAGCAATCAAATTCCTAATAATATTATATTTAACAATAAAACCGACTTCCTTCGATACAAGAAAGATCGAACATTTCATTATTTAGCCAAGATACATGTTCTCGGTTTTAACATCGGAATAGACACGAATACTGATTGATCGATTGAGTTACTAAATAGGCTAGTCTGCAGCTTTTGTAGGCATAAGCTTAAGCATTACAAAAACATTATGGCCGCGAACCTATGGATAATAAATCATTAGATTGGATAATAAAATAACATCAGCTTACTTGATCTCTTATTATGACAACCTGTCGTGATTGAAGTATACCAATCAGACTTGCTTAGCGACTCAAGCGTAAATAATTAGATCTATGTGCGTGTATTGTGTGTGACATGTACATTGTATAGGCCTATGCATAAATGTAGCATTGTAGCACATTATTATGAAATGATTAACAGTCACGCTTCACTTATGATTACAGACGGCATATACTGTTCATAGATGGATATTTATAGTATAGATCTGAGGTCATGTGAAGGTCAGACCATGACCTCTCTTTTCTTTCCATACTTCAATGTCGATGTCATCGTCGTTGCTGCGTCAACATCGCAGAGCAACCCTCCTCCTCCTCCGTTCATCTGGTTCTCAGGTCTTCCACTTCCACCCGGTGATGTGGTCTCTGTGATTCCGACCAGTCGTTCTTCGAGGTCCGTCTCCTCGTCGTCCTCGTATCCTGGCAGCGCAACATCCGGTGTCTCTGGCGAGTCGTCGTCCTCGAACGACATGGCAACCACTTCCGGCGGAAGTCCTTCGTCCGGGCTGTCTCTTCCCCCCAGCAGAATCGAATCCGTGACCCTTTCCTCCGTTGATGACGTCTGCAGTCCGTTGTTGGTCCAGCCCCTGCGTGATGGGGCTGACCTCGCTTGGTGGTGGGCCAAGCGGCGAGGGGACGACGAGGAGGCCCCACCACCGCCACCGCCCTCCGCCTCCTCCTCAGGGGTGGTGCTGAGCTCGGAGAAGCGTATCGTGGGGTGGTAGCTGCTGTGCGTGGGGTAGCCCTGCGCCCTCAGTTGCTGCTGCTGCTGTTGGATCCAGTAGGACCCGCGGGGTGGTGGCGGTGGAGGGGGAAGGAAGCGTTCGCGGGCAGCAGACCTGATGGGGTGCCCTCCTCCCGGTCCTTCACCCTCTTCACTGGGGCCTCGACCGCTGTCGGTGATCGAAGGGTCGCTCGTCTTGTCGAAGTCGGACTCTTTGCGGCCGTTGCTCGCGATGTGCAGTCCGTCCTACAACGAAGAAGAAGAACAGAGTTTGATGAGAGGCAAGCATCGTTAAGCATAGACTGCAGCGTGCAATGAAACACATTGCGATGAATAAACTGTGCCATTCTGCGTACAATATATTATAGTACAGGTCTCTACGGTGCGATCGTCAAATCTCTTCGTCTCTTCAACTTTAAGTTGCTTTATCTTTTTTCAGTCACTATGTTGATTTTTGCAAAGACTTCGTCATGGCCACCTTACATCGTCAACTCATAGATTGATTGGTGTCCCTAGACAGCGGGATTTTTAAAATCCCTTTAGGGCCTCCCTTTTTTGTAGCCAATGTGAACGATGTGTGAACCTTTCATGTATACTGGTTGCAAAATAAAAATATTTGATTGATTGATTGATTGATTGAACGTCCAATAAGCAAAATCGACGAATTCAGCTATTATTTCTGTCTATATGTTAATTGCTAGACTTGAAATCAAATTGTTCCTCGTTGTCTTTCCATATAATTATCAGTTTTATCGAATGAATACTCCGGTACCTTAACTTAATTCTTATAGGGGTTATATAATAGGATTCGACATATATCTCACCTCGCGAACGATCTGTGTGTTCCAGACTCTCGCTCTGATCAGCTGACTATCATCGGAATTTGGTGAATCAGCGAACATGCTCTGCAAGAAGAAACCAGTGACATAATAAGATAACTCAACACTGAATATCGATGCAATTGTTCGTCTGAGGCATTAATAGTAGTTCATTTGATACTATAATGCCATGTACACTGCGCATGCGTGACTGAGATGATCGCATGTCGTTTATAGTAGCTATAATATAGCTACTTTAATAATGATAATTATTATCATTATTCTGCATACGTAATTGTGACACTTTAATAATTTAATCGATCGCAGGCAAATTCTGCTCTGGATTGGAATCAGTTGATTATGATCTGGATTGATTTGAGACCTCATCAGTTTTCACACTTCTGGTTATTTTGCCATAGTTTATATACATGTACATTGTACCATCTGTTTTAAGAAAACAATGGCTAGGGTTAGCAACACTTGTTGAGGTTTCAAGTGGCCTTACAAGTTTTTTGATGCATAGACCCTGTGCACAGACATATCTACACGCATACATACATGCAACACATGCTTACATACAGTATATTTGAGAAGAAAACAATATACGATATAGTACTATATAATTGTAGGCAATTATACTAGGCATGTACCAGGTAGGCTACTCAAAATTCACACATTTGCACATGGATTCATGTATGCATACATTTACTAAAATGCACACATACAGAAACAAGCTGCAAACATGCATTGAGTATCTTCGCACGTTTGATCTAATCTAATGACATTTGTATAGCGCCGGTTTCATACGGTGCTGCCAAAGACATCAGACGATATGTGAAATCGCACATAAAAAACTTCAATAGGCCTATATGTTGAGCTCTGGGAAAAAGACAGACCAGTCTATATGGATCGAATGGATCAGAGAAACCTTTTTGAAGCCATGCAGGCTTTAGTGAGTAAGTAAGTAAGTTGAAGGAGATGAGTCTTAAGTACTTAGACCAGAATGACATCCGGGTATTGGCAAAACGAAGTCCCCCCCGCTTTAGACCAGCATCGATCGACTGACGAGACTCGACTGCAGCAGTCCGACACTGTTTTGTGTGCGTGGTAGTCTATATACAATTATACATGTATTGTATACTTTTTTGTTTTGTGTGAGTGGTATATACAATTATACATGTATTGTATACTTTTTGTTTTGTGTGAGTGGTATATACAATTATACATGTATTGTATACTTTTTTGTTTTGTGTGCATGGTGGTATATACAATTATACAATACACATGTATTGTATACTTTAAAGTAGATCTATACATCAAGAATCACAGCAATCAATGATTGAAACTAGCAGGGCTGTTTTTAAGGAATTTTTAGAACTGCACAACTCCCTCTTTCCTTTCCCAACCTCCATGGTAAATTGATTCCAATCGAAGGACAGTGACCGTTTTTGCTAGTTTTAACTGTAGGCCTACAGAAGTTCTTATACAACTTCACAAATCCATTTAGAACTGTACATTTTGTGTACAACTGCACGTTTAAAAAGCCCTGGAAACCAGTACTGCCTATTTAGTCCGCAGGATTACCGTGGGACGCAGATAATAAGTTGATGAATTAACTAAACATAATGCCGTGTAAAATGTATGGCCAATTTTTCTTTGGATTATTAATTATTAGTTTGCTCCATCGGCGGCAAATGTAATGAATTTAACGTGGCCATAAAATGCTGATTATATTTATTTGACGGGTCGTTGTTATTATTTTCTGTGTCATGTACCGGCGATACGCCTGAGAAATTCCAATAAAAGAAAAGTAAGAGTCCGGTGGAAACCAATGGATTGTCTAATGGAATTAAACGGAGCGTGAGTCGACAAAGAACGCATACATAAATTTAACCCTTTAGACTCAGCTTGCGCCGTGCCGATGCATTATGCATGCGAAATGTTCTAATAAGATGTCTCATTAATGTCATTAATATGCATTGCAAAATATACGTGTACTGTACTCTATGTATACATTGTATAGCCTACTGTATAATGTACAAACACTATTGTATGGTATAGTATTGAATCTAAGCATTTATAGAGCGTATCTGGCAGCTGCATATAATAATGTTCAGAAGCGCTTTCGGCAGTACAGAATCCCCGAGAAAAGGAAACATCCTGAGAGAGTTAGCGAGAGGATACGGGGAAGTTTGAAATATAATTTTTGATACAATTGCTGAATATATACTGCAAAACTGAAAACAGCACATACTTATGGACTATCACTTCACACGGTCTGCGACTCACTTGTGGGGCGCGGTGGTCTAGTGGTGGCGTCGTTGCCTTGGAGCCGGAAGGTCCGAGGTTCGAATCCACCTGGCCGCGTAAGGACCTTGGGCAAGTCCTTCACTCACAATTGCTCAGCGCTTCGGCGTGAAACTCCTATGCAGTGTCCGCTCTGCATCGGGAGCGCCTCTGAGTAGGGAGAGCTTGTAGGGGCGCTATAACAAGTGCACATACAAACAAACAAACACTGCGCCACTCAGTCAGCATAATTATCCCACCATGTTTTGTTACATAGGTGTTTAGAGATTAAAAAGCGTAATTTAGATGTTCAGATGTTGACGTTAATAATGCATGCAAGGACTGCAAGGTGGTTGTATAATGTATACCCCGGTTAGCAAGACGTCTTGGACCCGCGTGGTTTCCGTTTGTGTCCGGCTACCTCCGTTGCAAAGGACGGTCCTCTTCCTCGGACTGGACTCGGCCGTCGGACAGGAATCCTGTCCCGGACCTCCTCCTCCACCTACTCCTCCGCTTCCTCCTCCTCCATCCTTCTCCGTTGTCGTCAGCATCCTCAGCGCCTCCATTCTATTGTTCTGCTTCCTCACCCTTCGCCTCCTCTCCCTCTGGCGGACGAGAATGACGGCAACGCAGAGGACAGCAACGACGACCAGGAGACCAGCGACGAGGACAGCGACGAGGACGAGGACGAGGCTGAACGTCGACATGAACGCCTTCTTCGTCTGCGCCGCAGTCGATCCGAAGGCTATGGTTCGATTCACGTGAATCTTCAGTTCAGCCGTCTGTGACCGAGGCGGAATGCCGTCATCCGTCGCAGAGATCGTCAAGCGGAACGTTCGGTAATCGATTCCTGAAAGTTTCGAGTTGACGAGGATCGTACCTCGGCTCGGATCGATCCGGAAAGCCCCCGGGTCACTTCGATCGTCTAGGATCTTGAACGACACCCTGGCGTTGTTGTCGAGGTCGGCGTCTCGTACGGATACATCCGTTACGATGTGGTCGACCGGAAGCTGGTTCGAGATGTAGACCGTGTCGTTCGCCCTTCGCGGAAAGAGGAACTCGGGCGTGTTGTCGTTCCGGTCGAGCACGTTCACGCTCACGCTTGCCGATCCGCTCATCGTGATGACCTTGAGGTCGTATGCAACGACGACGAACTTATAGAGACCTTTCAGTTCACGGTCGAGTGGTTTCTGCGTTGTGATCGTTCCGGTCGATGGATTTATGTCGAACGTACCCGGACCGATGGACGTCTCCGTCAGGAAGGCGAAGGCGAAGGAGTTGAACTGCGGTCCGTCCTTGTCTTCGGCTGACACGGTGCCGACCACCGTTCCGGGTGGTTCGTTCTCCAGCACGCTGAAGATGTAGCTCGGCTGCGAGAATCGCGGCTTCTCATCGTTAACGTCTTCGATTGTGATGATCACCAGAGCGGAACCGGTGCGCGTCGGCGTTCCCATGTCGGCGGCGAGGATGGGGAAGCGGAACCCGTCGTACTTTTCACGGTCGATTGCGCTGTGCGCGCTGATGACGCCGCGCTGATCGACGTGGAAGAGGGAAGCGACGTGACCTGGAATGGAATACTGGAGACGGGCGTTGTCTCCGTCGTCCCAGTCGCTGGCCGTCACCTGCATGATGGACGCACCGATGTAGTTGTTCTCTATCAGCGATCCCTTGTAGGTCGTCTGGCTGAAGACGGGAGAGTTGTCGTTCACATCACACACGATCACCCTCAGCGTCTTCTCAGTCACCCTCGATACGGTCGCCCCGTCCTGGCACTTCAACGTCAGCGCGTACTGCTCCGTTCGTTCGCGGTCGAGTGGAGCGTTCGTCACGATCTGGTACTCGGTGGCATACTTGCGGACGAGCGTAAAGCTGTTCTCATTCAACGTGCAGTTCACTCGACCGTTCGATCCAGCATCGTTGTCTACAACCGAGACGTGAGCGACGAAGGTTCCCACAGTCGAGTTCTCCCAGACCTCGGCCAACACTGCAGAGTAGGACGAGCTCGAGGGCGTCAGAGTACTGATCGTCACTTCCGGTGCGTTGTCGTTGAGGTCCTCGACGTGGACGACGACGGTTGTCTCCGTCGAGAAGGACTCTGGTCCGTGGTCGCGGGCGCAGACGACCAGCTGGTAGACGGACGCCTGTTCGTGGTCGATGTTGCCACGAACGACGATCTCACCAGTGGCGTTCCGGATGCCGAACTTTCCTCCGAGCAGCGACTGCGTCTGAGGGGTGAAGCCGTACTCCACCTGTCCGTTCAGTCCGGCGTCCCTGTCCACCGCCTGGACCTGGAGAATGATCGCTCCGATCGGAAGGTTTTCGACGATGGACACCTCGTACTGTTGACTGGTGAACTGCGGTTTGTTATCGTTGGAATCAAGTACGTTGACGATCACCGTGGATGATCCAACTCTCGGCGTCGGTCCACCATCGAAGGCCGTCAGTCGCAGACGGTACTGGGACTCAGTCTCGCGGTCCAGCTTCTCCTTGAGAACGAGACGGACCTCACGGACGCCGTCGATCTTCGCCGTGCTTTCGAGGCCGAACTTGTTTGACGGGAGGTCGAGTTCGTAGCGCTGGATGCCGAACGATGGGCTGTCGATGTCGACGGCGGTTGGAAGGATGTAGACGCTGCCGACCTGAGCTGCTTCGATGATCGAAAGGTAGATCTGACCTTCACGGAACTTCGGCGAATTGTCGTTAATGTCGGCGATTTCAACTTTAATCTTGATGATCTGTAATAAAAAAATCGATGGTAATAAAAAAAATCGATGTGCAAATCAAACGAATTGATTTCAACTTTAATCTTGATGATCTGTAATGAAAAAAATCGATGTGCAAATCAAACGAATTATGTGCAGTATAATAGAAGATTCGCTTTTGGTAGGACTACGTACAACTTTCGGGAATAAGTTTTTTCAGTCTGCAAAATAAACTCAATTATCTTTCTCTACGTAGCTGATTTATGAAACATGAACGACGTCTGGTAAATACATGCAATAATTTTATTGTCATGCATGTTATAAAGACTTGTCTATCCATTCATTATATCATTCATTATATCATTCATTATATCATGTTACTTCATATATGCTCCAAATCTAATAGTTTCCTTTATGACCCGACACATAACACACATTAAAACCCATCTGTTTATTTTATTATGCACAATATTTGCTTCCATTTCGATGTCTAGACAATGGTATCATCTCTCCATGCGCTTTTACCATTCCAGTCCAAAATGAAGCATTAAGACTATTAGGCCTATAGTGCCTCCCCAATATCTGCTCTCCCAACATGAACAAATTTAAGATTTAGTTAGCATAATACATGGACTGTTGTCAGTTATAAGACTTTAACCTTTCCAGCCTTTACATCTTTCTAGCCATCTAGTAAACATCGTCTGTGAAACTTATTTCCAATTACTGCAAAAAATGTTTAGGTGTGTTTTTAGGGAAAAATAGCATTTCACACAAGATGCTCCTTTCTTAGGTCTCGTTTCTGGATAACGAAGATTAGGTGGTTAACCCTTTACCCGTTTGTTAAAATGTAGGCCGTTCTCAGCGGGGCACCAGAAACGCCTGGAACGCGGGTAGACTGCAGGCCATTATTGGACCGTATGGTTTGACTGCACTATCTGCCTGAGGACAATCCTACCTTCGGGGAGTCGTGTAGAACGGCGGATGGGAAGCTCTTCATAGCAGCTGTCCTGCTTTATCAATGACACGTGTTAAACCCATTCTTCCCACCTTTGAGGCCTCTTCAGCCTTATTCCATGAGGCCGAGACTGCACGATTCCTAGGGCGGAAAGCCTAACAAGGCAATCGTTTTTAACGAAGATAAGCTTACTTCACGTTATTTAAAAATGTTATGTCATGTAAACCAAAGTGCAGTATTAATAGTACTGTTGGCCATTAAAAAATATATTTATTCTGCATGGATTTAGTATTTTGTGTGCTATTTTAAAACAGTTGACTATTGATTGGTTATTGTAGATTGATGTACGAGCGCGTTTATTATATCATGTCTGCAGCACACAAAAATGCGGAGAGTAATTGGTCTATTAATCCCTTCCCTGGGGGGTTATATGCTTTAAGCCTGTTTTGGACGTAGCCTATATATACGGCTTCCCCAGGGAAGGGGTTAAAGAGTTGTCTTATCTTATCTCATGATTCATAGGAACCAGACTGCGTAGGTCTTACACTTCGATGGCGAGATATTTTTATTTCCAAATCACTTTAAATCACTCTAGTCGTTTATTATTATTGACGCACTCTATTTTGTCTACAGTACTTGAATGTAGTGTAAAGTGTTCTACTCAAACTGTAGCGCCATTATCATAATGCTCATGACATTAAAAGTCGATGGCTATTTCGAGTAAAATCGCCATCAGAAATCATAATCCACTGGAAAATCCAGGTTGAAACGCGATAGATCAAGCGGAAGATTAACCGCCATCCGGCAGTAAATCTCCGTAAATCTTCGGCTGATCTCCACCTTAATCTTTGTGTCCAGACCATCACGGATTATACACCACCTTGCCTGTCTTGACAAAATACCAATTACCACAAACATCTCATGGTCTGTCACTCTTAAATCCCCGGAAAATGCCTCCTTATTCGATCCTATAAATAGACTCTTCCGTTGCGTTCAAGCGGAGATTATTTATGCCAACTTGTAGCCAACAAAATGGCCACCGCATCATCTCCATCATCATAATGCTGCATATCTTCTGCATGACGTTCTTGTTCATTCTCGCATCTGGCTGCTGCAGAAGATACTAAACACACGCGCCGTATCTGCAAATGCTGTAATCGATGCCCTAATCGGGCATCTTATTATATCAGCACCACCGCATTTTTCTTTCTTCGACTGGGTGGCCTTCGTTGACCTCTGTTCTTTCAGCTGTTACAAAGTTCCTATCCGTGCACTGATTCTTCATAATTGTTCAATTGAATCACAAACCAGAAATATCACCATAATATTACCATAGACATCATGATTCATCACACTACCCTAAATATGATCAATGATCATAATACCCTAAATATTATCACGAAATTTCCATCATTTTCAGGTGAGCTCATAATTTATGGTCGAAACCATTTCAATGTTTCATCATAGACCCCAGCCTTTGTTACTATAGAGCACCTAAGGCTGCTCGTCAAAAACTCATATACTACACTTATACAGGTCTACATGTACTTCTCGCTATATAGCCTCTATATTATAAGTCTTTCTGAGCAGCGTACATGTAGGCCTACTTTGTTCAAAGCAGCATACGCACGCACACTTCTTGCATTTAGTCTAGAATTATCGCCATTCGTAAAACCATATCTATAGGCCTATTCGTAAACGTAGGCTATTAGTAGACGCGTACTCTCCAAATTCGCAATGCGCTGCGCCATAGGGGCATCAGACTTTTTAAACTGAAGGGCATAGCCAGGGCATATATCTTGGCAGTGCATTGGTTAGCACGCTGGCATGCATGGAGAGCGAATGGTAACGAGTTCGAGCCCTCCCCTCCCCCACTCTTGGGCGGACATGCCTTGTAGACTGCTATTAGCGCCGTGTATTGCAGGCTGTCTATTGTATTAGTAGTTTTAGTTTCATGTTAATTCAGATTAGGCCTACTGCAATAGCTTGTACAATGTACATGTAGGCCTAAGGCACAGTACGTTTAAAGACGTTACATTAAAGAAAAATGTTATTATTCTTATTAGTTGTACAAATAAACAGTGCAGGAGAATATTTATGTCTCAGTAAATTCTCAGCAAGGCGGAAATTCAGAAAAATTCTGACAAGGTAATGACCAGGACAACGGCTTTTTTAGCCAAGACATTTGCCCTGCATGGCTGGTCCAGCCAGTCAAAACAAAATTTGTTCCTCTTCATAAAACTCGTTTTTCAAAAGTTGTTCAGATGTTTATCGGACCAAGTTTTACGATTGTTCTTTTTACTTATTTTTCTGTTCTGTGTTTTCCAACTCCGTTTTGCTTTTACTCTATCCGTGTTGTAATCTTGTTCTCCTAGGCTTGATCGCAACGCTCGGATTCTTTATTGCATTTCGATTTATGACCTTGATTTATAATCACAAAACTCTCACGCCTCTTGCGTTATATTAATTAAAAATCCTTCTCATTTCACCTATCAATGGTCTTCCTAAATCAGCTTTCATGATAATAAAAATATCACATAATATCTACAACACGCAATCTACATCTCTCGCAATGAAAATATATTGTCTACTTTAATCGCAGCGCTTCTAAGAACTTCGGCAATGCGTCATAAATCTGCCTTCAAATGCAGCCCCGAAATAGCCTCGTTTTTACTTTCAATAACAGAATGTTGTGATTGCTGGTATAGTAATTCTTTTGCGCGCTGTAAAACTTAGTGTGACAGTTATAGTTATGAAATTCGCAATCTTCGTAATTCATGTCTGATCGATACGACCAATTAATCAGAAACATGGGATCGGTTAGTCATTAGCCATTAATAAAATATCTACAGTTGTACCTGTGTCCGGGATAAGTTTGGCACAAACGTACAAAGTGACCCTATAGCGTTCAAGGTTCGAATCCACCTCGCCGCGTAAGGACCTTCCGCAAGTCCTTCACTCACAATTGCTCAGCGCTTCGGCGTGAAACTCCGATGCAGTGTCCGTTCTGCATTCGGGAGCGCCTATGAGTAGAGAGAGCTTGAAGGGGCGCTATAACAGGTGCACATACAAACAAACAAAGCGCATTCGTAGCAAAATCATCACTTCAATTGCAGAACCTCCCGAGTTCAAATCTTTCTGGCTCGAGCCATGAGCGATGACGGTAGTTAAAGTGAGAGCATAATAATTATTATAATTATTATAGCTTCTGTAGTTAAAATAATTATGTGTTCTGGCTCTCCGTACAGCAAATATACTTGGTCCACAATTCAAATGATGTTATTGGAGTTCACAGCATTTGAACAAAAGGTGTAGGTAGGCCTAAGTGGCTGTCATAGTGGTACATAAATTCGCAGACTTGAACTTGTCTAATTAATTTGGTCTATAATTTATTTAATAAATCAAGTAACTTTACAAAGATCGTTCTCTGGTGAGATTATAATTATCAGAGTGAGTCGATGGTCATACGTATTAAAGTATTTTACAGTTTATTACTTTATTTAGTTTATTGTATCTATTTATTTAATTATATTACATTACATAATTAAGTAAGGCCATTATACTACAATAACTACATGCTCGGCTCCACTTTCGCAGCTCTTTCTGCATTTGAATAGGCTAGGGGCATCATAATTATTACAATAGCACCACTGACCTGAAAGTACTGCGATGGTTGGACAACGACATCAAGACCGATCTCACAGATCTGCTTCTGCCGACAGAGGGCCGAGCTATCACGATCGATGACGTCAGTCGTACGGATGACTCCAGTGGCCGATCCGACGTCGAACAGTTCCACGGAGTCAGCGAGAAACCGGAAGCGAATCAGCTGGAGGACCTCGCTTGGGTACTTCCGGTTCAGCCCAGCGTCATCGATGAGGGTCCCCACCTGGGTGCCACGTGGCAGTTCTTCGTCGATCGTGTAGCGCAGGTGAGCCTCGTCTGAGTCGGGTGGCGAAGCAACGACGATTGACGGAAAGAGGAAGCCGACCAATGGAAGGAGGAAGCCAACGATGACGCAACTGTGACGACACAGGTGACGTCCGAACACTTCTTCGACAGACGCCATCTTTAATCGAATTCTCGGATTTTTTAATAACTTGGAAAATGAATGGTGCAGGTCGAGCAGATGGCGTCAGATGCCAACTCAAAGACGGATACCAATTGTTTAAGACGGATGTGCAGACGGTGCACAACGCAAACTTCATGCAGCGCAAGTGAAGCGCGATGCTTATTTCAGATTTTGGATGGCGTCAGTTGCTAACTTGAGATTTTGGATGGTGTCAGGTGCTAACTTGAAATTTTGGATGGCGTCGGACACTAACTTGAATTTTTGGATGGCGACAGGCGCTAACTTGAATTTTTGGATGGCGTCAGGTGCTAACTTGAGACTTTGGATGGCGTCAGGTGCTAACTTGAGATTTTGGATGGCGTCAGGTGCTAACTTAAAATTTGGATGGCGTCAGATGCTAACTTGAGATTTTGGATGGCGTCAGGTGCTAACTTAAAATTTGGATGGCGTCAGGTGCTAACTTAAAATTTGGAAGGCGTCAGGTGCTAACTTGAAATTTGGATGGCGTCAGATGCTTACTTGAAATTTGGATGGCGTCAGGTGCTAACTTGAAGTTAGGATGGCGTCAGGTGCTAACTTGAAGTTAGGATGGAGTTTAGTGCTTATTTGAGACGATGAATATGACGTCCGATGCTAATGTGAGATTGCGCAGATGCATGAGAACCATGCTGACTCGAGATTCTGGATGGCGTCCGGTGCTTATTTGAGATTCCGGATGTCGTCTGGTGCTAACTTGAGACCGACGTGCAGATGGCAAACGATGATTACTGTGAGCGACGGCGGATGGCAGAGTCTGTCAATCTGAGTGTGTCAGAGCGATGAAGAGACGTCCGTCCGTTCTTCCGTCCGTTCGTCCGTCCGTCGGTCGGGCGGTCACTGGTTGCTCCGTTTCCATCAACGTTGGCATCCTAATTCCATCCGTCCGTCTCTCTGTCTCATTCTGTTCGTCCCTCCGTCAGTTCCTTTGCCACTGTCCGTCGATAGATGACGACTGTGTGTCTCACATGCGTTCCATCAACGTTGACTGAAAGATATGAAATTTTTTGAAATAAGTCGCAATTAATTACATAAAAATACCATTAGATTCATAACTATGTATATAAATGTATAATTATATAAAACTAAATTTCTTCTTAGACCAATACACTTAGCCCTAATCGTACATTGCATATTCAGTGATAATGAAATGTACATACAATGATACAATGCTACACATTCTGCATAGTCTATGCACTCATATTATGGCATAAAATACTTTCACAGGGCTTACATGTTGATGTAATCGACATATGCAGAGTACAGACCCTTTCAAACACATGCATACATGTACATGCATTCATGCATTCATGCATTATGCTTATTGCAATGGATACATATAAAATAAAACACCAGCTACAGCTTGAGAAGCAATTCAAGCACAGAGTATTATACCGTCAGTTATGCTGATCTCTCTGTCTCTGTCTCGGTCTCGGTCTCTGCCTCTGTCTGTCTCTCTATAAATATAGATATATATATATGGATAGATGGAGGGACGGACG
>OX243812.1:19016449-19038949 GCA_945859605.1 Lumbricus rubellus | reverse complement strand
CGACGCAGGCCATTCAACATCTTCTCTTGCCCCTCTCTCTCTGTGTCTCTTTCTCTCTCTGTTTCTATTTATATCTCTGTGTCTCTCTCTTTTTGTCTCTATCTCTGTCTCTCTTTGTCTCTCTCTCTCTGTTTCTTATTGTCTCTGTCTGTCTCTGTCTGTCTACTTCTGTCTGCCTCTGTCTTTCTATCTCTGTCTCTCTCTGTCTGTCTTTCTGTCGCTTTCCCTCTTACCCTATATCCCTCTCTCTTCTGTCTCTCTGTCTCTGTCTCTGTCTGTCTTTCTCTCCATCCTCTGTCCATGTGTCTGCTTGTCACGACGTGTCTGCCCTAGTCTCCTCGCAGTACCTTATCTCTCCAACTCTACATCCGTCCTTGAGCACTATCACACATCATCCATCCATCCGTCCATCCATCAATCCATCCGTCCATCCATCCATCCATCCATCCGTCAGTCCGTCCATCCATCCGTCCATACATCCATCCGTCCATCCGTCCATCCATCCATCCATCCGTCCATCCGTCAGTCCATCCATCCATCCGTCCATCCATCCATCCATCCGTCCATCCATCCGTTCATCCATCCAGCCATCCATCCGTTCATCCATCCGTTCATCCATTCGTCTGTCCCTTCGTATCTTCATCCCCTCATCTATCCGTCTCTTCATCCGTCTCTTCGTTTGCCTGCGTATAATCTCTATACGACTCCATTCCTATAGACCACATAGCCATGCTTCAGTCCATCCATCCCACCATCCCTGTTTCCATGTATCCGTCCGTCTATCCATTCCTCCCTTCCTCCACCCCTCTGCAGTCCTCTGGTCCGTCCAACTTAGCCGGTCTGCCGCCACAGAGCCTGACGCGATGGACGGACGGACGGATCGATAAGCGAGGCTGCAGGCTGGAAGAAGGACATGGCTGGAAGCTCACGAGGGGTGGACGGGAGGGGGTTGAGGTGTGCAGCGGAGGATAGGGAGAGGGGTGAGATAGACGACCCCGAAACGCGTACAGAATAATTGAGAAGTGTCAGAAGGCTGGCTGCTCTACCTGGGCGGCTGGGGCCCTGACCCGCAATTTAGGCAAATTATTTAAGGAGAAATATTCGGCTGCAGGAGATTGGTTAGTGGCGATTCATCGTCGTCGTCGTCGTCGTCGTCTCGCAAATTAACAACATACCCAAACAACAGTTTATCACTGACGATAATGCGACGAACTTTTCGCCCTCCATCCTTCTTTCGTCCTACTTTTTTCCATCTGCCCCTCCTTCCTTCTTTCCATCCGTCATTCCACCCAGCATTTTCTCCATTTATTTTTTCAATTGTAGGTAGTCTATCTTTTCCCCCTTTCTGTCCTTTCTTCTTTCTTTCCTTTTTCCTTTCTTTCATCATTCAATCCATTCAGACCCCATCCTTCTTTATAAATGGCAGATAAATGGCGCTTTATAAATGCCAGATTACAATTACAATCCGAACAACACTGACATACAAAACACTTCTTCCCTTCGTTCCTGTTGTTCGTTGGTTGTTTTAGTTTAACGACATTACATTGTGTATTGTGTAAAAACCAAGATTTAGCGTCCCCCTCCTCCTTCATCCCGGCTTGGGACTGTCAGAATTCCTTTCTGTTGTCCTGCCTTTCGTTCTTTTTAAACATGTGTTGTTCTTTCTGCTGTTCCTTCTCTTTTTCTTTGCTTCATTCAGTGTCACATCTTTATTTCTTCATTCAAATGTCACATCTTTATTTCTTCATTCAAATGTCACATCGTTATTTCTTCATTCAAATGTCACATCTTTATTTCTTCATTCAAATGTCACATCGTTATTTCTTCATTCAAATGTCACATCTTTATTTCTTCATTCAAATGTCACATCTTTATTTCTTCATTCAAATGTCACATCTTTATTTCTTCATTCAAATGTCACATCTTTATTTCTTCATTCAAATGTCACATCTTTATTTCTTCATTCAAATGTCACATCTTTATTTCTTCATTCAAATGTCACATCTTTATTTCTTCATTCAAATGTCATATCTTTATTTCTTGATTCTATTCAACTCCACTTAGAGTACTATCATTTATCTTATTGACCAATCAGCTGGTAAAACAGACCGACAGACTATGATACCTAACAACAACTAACTTAATATGTCTGACTGACTGACTGACCGACCGACTGAAGAATGTCACCCGACTAAGAGACTGATTCAGCTTCTGACTGATGCCACACAAGAGATGCCGTTTCTATCTGCTGGGCAGTGGGTACATGTAGCCTACGTGAATATGAAGCAGAGAGAAGCAATATTATGTTTAACGAAAGCAGAGTTTTGTGAATAATAATTATTATCAATGATTTCTGTCGTTGGCTGAGTCCACAATTTATGAATTTACCTCGAAAAACTATTAGCCTCCAGAATCTGATGTCACCAAAATTAATATGAACGGAAACAGACGACGTCTTTGTTAGTAAAATTCACTTCGGGGTAAATACACGGTGCCCCAATTGAAGTGAGCCCCTTTTTGTTTTGGCGATATATCTGTTAATTCTACATGAAACTCTATAAAATTTCAGAGAATGGAAGATCGATAAATTATCAGTGTTTCCTGAAAATTTGATCCAATTCTACAAACAGGGTCCGAAGTTATGCACGTTCAAATTTGGGCAACTAAAATTGTAAGTTTCCAACAAGTAAAAGATAGGAATTTAGTGTTAACGCTGTTCTTCAAAGCTGATGTTCAAAATGTTCTCCAGTTAGTCCACTAGCTCGAATGCATGCTTTAAGGCGCTTTCGCCATTCATTGATTGCATTGTCAACAATCCCTTTGATCAAAATGATTCAATTCTTCCACATTTCGCTGTTTGAAGTGGTCACTGGTCAACGTCACGCGTATGCGACTTTCATAAGGCTGCGATGGGCCAGTTTCTGTTAGAAATTCCTTTAAAAACCATTTTGCACCGTAATGTTTTTCTTCTATTAAATTCTTTATTAAACTCAAATCATCTTTGCTGAAAACCATTTTTATTATTGTCCCCTAACATGGAAATGACGGAAATATGACAGAAATATTTATTAATTTAGAAAGTAAGACGTGCAGTTGCAAGCAATAATTTCCTATCTTTTACATGTTGGAAACTTACAATTTACTTTGTCCAAATTTGAACGTTCATAACTTCGGACTCTGTTCATAGAATTGGATGAAATTTTCAGGAAACATTGATAATTTATCCCTCTTACATTCTCTGAAATTTTATAGAGTTTAATTTAGAATTGACAAGTATATCGCCAAAACAAAAAGGGGCTCACTTCAATTGGGACACCGTGTAGTATACGCAATACGGGCCTGCAATCAGCATTCGCAGTAATTATCTCCGCTGTATCCACCTGTGTATACGTCATTTTGTCCGTGCTAATTGTTCTGTTGATTGTCTCTGTAGACTTTCTACGAGTCTGTGTCTGTCTGTCTATGTCTCTATGTAATTTCGTTCGTGGTTGTTTTCTTAATTGCCTTTGACACTCTGTGTATATAGACTGTCTGTATGCGAGACCATTCATGTACGACGTGCCTATCTCCCGGTGTTTTTGGCCTACATGAATGTATTCGTCTGCATGTGTGTGTGCGTGTGCGTGTGTGTGTGTGTGAAGACTGTCTGTATGAAGTAGTGTAGTCCTAAAAAATGAAGTGGGGAACGCTCTTTATAATAATATGTGACCCGCCATATGAAAAGGTACCATAAGTCGGCGTACGGTTTCACGAGAAATCGGTCATAATGACGTGGGGGAAAAAAAATTTTATTATCAAATTTGAGTTCTTGGTATTTTTAGCAGCAGGTGAAAAGGACTTTTAAGTTAATAACACTGATAATATTACATAATAGACAACACTGAGAATTGGTTGTGAACCTCTTGTAGGAAAAATCGCTCAGAAGCGCTCCCAGTGTGCAAGACCCCACGATACTCATCGATGGAAATAAAGTGGCAATTTCTCATGTTCATCATTATAAGTCGGTCATTTATCATCCAATTTTTATCTGGTTTTCAGCAAAATGTTCAGCTCACTTAGCTGGTTTGTGAAGGCATAATAACTCCAAACCCGACTTATGGTACCTTTTCATATGGCGGGACACATATTATTAGTAGTAGTATTATTATTAATATTCCATTATCCCTGGAAAAAGTGGGGGAACGGCGTTCCCCCGCGTTCCCGCCCCACTACACCACTGTCTGTATGTGCATCTGGTTGTCATCTCTTCTGTCTGCCTGAGGGTTGATCTGTTCGTTTTTCAATGTGTCCTTCTGATGTAGGAATTCCTACATCATGGTTCAAACCATGACTACAAATCATCATAGCTAAAAAATCTGATCACACTCGACTTTGGCTTCTTGAGTTTTGAGCATGGTCTCGCTGTTGTGATTCCTGATCTTCACAGGCAGACACTCTGGAAAAGGCACGTTCATGGCAGAGTCAAGTAGCCTAGCAGACACACACAAGGGCAGCTGCTTGGAACAGACGCCCAAAGGCAGAAATACACAGCCAACCAGAAAATGAAACATGGAAACAGACTGATATTATATTCACAGATGACCAAAAACTGGTCAGTCAGAAACATCTACAGAGATGCGTCTGCATTATGCAACATAAACAAAACCTTATAGAAAAAGCAGCAGCAGAAATTTCTTTACAGAAAACATGAACTCATTTTATCGTATAGAGAATAGTTTCCATAACGTGCACGCCGTCATCGTCGCACGAACGATATTGGAAGAAAATTGCCTGAATTATATATCTAACATAGATTCATATATATAAAAGCCGTTTCATGCATATGCATGTACATTGTATATATGTATATTGTATATGCTCTAAATGTAAATGTCCAGATATGTTTAGGAGAATTGGAGGAATCTGTCATTTCGGCTGCGAACGTGGGACATCGTCCAGCTGTAATGTTATCATGTCGTCTTCTTTCGACTTCAGAGACCCATCTCTCATCTCAGATTGGAGAATGAAAAGACGACGCACAGACTCACGCCAGCATGCAGACGAACGCACATACGCACGGGAACAGACGAACGCACACACGCACGGGAACAGACGAACGCACATATGTGACCAGACGTATACACAGACTGACACGGATTATGACGCAATAGCGACGAAGGTTGCAGGTTTAGCGGACACAGACGGACAGACAGACACACAGACAGACAGATAGGCAGAGGGACAGACAGACAGACCGACAGACATAGAGATAAAAGGGAATGCCAATTACGTAAGCAGATTCGAATAGAAAAGCATGGTTTTATCTATGCTCGACTAAGTCTTTATGTCGTCTAAATCTGGTCGTGAATTTAGTATAAGCCTGCGAACGTTCAGCGCCTGGTCTAAGTCCGTATTAGGCAAACATATAATTATAGGTCTATTTCCAGAGTCTCCCTCCCGACTGTGCTTCTGACGGCCGAATATCGGTCAGTCTTTCGGCCTGTCCTCTGTCAGTTTTTCGGTCACTCGGTTGGTCTTCGGCCTCTGTCCTCTGTCAGTTTTTCGGTCACTCGGTCGGTCTTCGGCCTCTGTCCTCTGTCAGTTTTTCGGTCACTCGGTCGGTCTTCGGCCTCTGTCCTCTGTCAGTTTTTCGGTCACTCGGTCGGTCTTCGGCCTCTGTCCTCTGTCAGTTTTTCGGTCACTCGGTCGGTCTTCGGCCTCTGTCCTCTGTCAGTTTTTCGGTCACTCGGTCGGTCTTCGGCCTCTGTCCTCTATCAGTTTTTCGGTCACTAGGTCAGTCTTCGGCCTCTGTCCTCTGTCAGTTTTTCGGTCACTCGGTCGGTCTTCGGCCTCTGTCCTCTGTCAGTTTTTCGGTCACTCGGTCGGTCTTCGGCCTGTCCTCTGTCAGTTTTTCGGTCACTAGGTCAGTCTTCGGCCTCTGTCCTCTGTCAGTTTTTCGGTCAGTCGGTCAGTCTTCGGCCTCTGTCCTCTGTCAGTTTTTCGGTCAGTCGGTCGGTCTTCGGCCTCTGTCCTCTGTCGGTATTTCGGTCACTCGGTCAGTCTTTCGGCCTGTCCTCTGTCAGTTTCTCGGTCACTCGGTCAGTCTTCGGCCTCTGTCCTCTGTCGGTATTTCGGTCACTCGGTCAGTCTTCGGCCTCTGTCCTCTGTCGGTATTTCGGTCACTCGGTCGGTTTTCGGCCTCTGTCCTCTGTCGGTCTTTCGGTCACTCGGTCAGTCTTCGGCCTGTTCTTTGTTGGTCTTTTGGTCACTCGGCCGGTCTTCGGCCTCTGTCCTCTGTCAGTTTTTCGGTCACTCGGTCGGTCTTCGGCCTCTGTCAGTTTTTCGGTCACTCGGTCGGTCTTCGGCCTCTGTCCTCTGTTGGTCTGTCGGTCACCCAGTCGCCGTCGCCGTCGCCGTCGACGTCGTCGTCGTCGTTGTCGGGTGACTGTCGCAGGCATGAAAAATGATTTCCCGAAAAAAGTGTAAGCAGGCCGAATGGGAGTCGTATCTGTTAATGCAGTCGTCATAAATCAGACAGGTTACACGCCATTCGCGGCCGATGCAGGAAACAAGATGACCACGCGGAAGGTGGGGATAGACGGACAGGCAGACGGTTGGACAGACAGATGGATGGACACAGAGACAGATAGATAGACAGACAGACGAACTGACTATCTCACCCCCACGCAAATGATTGATGAACGTTTCTGTAAATACAGCCGATATATTTCTATATTACGCCCGTATGAACCTATGCATGTGAATGCATGCATGCATGCATTCACATGCATGTATGTATGTTTGTTTGTATGCGCACTTGTTATAGCGCCTCTTCCAGCTCTCAACCGCTACTCAGAGGCGCTCCCGACTGCAGCTAGGACACTGCATCGGAGTTTCACGCCGAAGCGCTGAGCAACTGCGAGTGAAGGACTTGCCCAAGGTCCTTACGCGGCGAGGTGCATGGATTCGAACCTCGAACCTTCCGACTTCAAGGCAACAACGCCACCACTACACCACCGCGCCCCACATACATGCATGTATGTATGTAATATTATATTGGTCTATATATTCTCGTTGCAGATGCTTGTGATTCGAAGTGTTAGGACAGTTAGGTTATGGCACTCCGACGCTTAGAGGTGGCTTGTCTGTGTGTTGGTATGTGTGTGTGTGTGTGTGTGTGTACGTGGGTTTGATGTATTTATCTATCTGCCTTTATCGATCCTAATTTGATTTAACCTAATTTTATTTATGTCCTATTTTTCTCTGCCTATTTATGGTCTCTCTGTGCATCTATCCTTTTGTTCTATACCACTCACTACGTCTCGATCCTCTACGAAAGGCTCTCCTCATCATGCACATCATACATGCATACATACAATCATACATGCATGTATTTAGGAGTGCATGTATGTAAAGCTAAGTACTGTAGTTTCTTGTGAATGAAGATTGAATGAATACAGGTATGAATGAGTGAATAAATGAATGAATAAACAAATGAATACAGGAAAATGATATCGGTCTCGAATAACTCATAACGATGGATATAATATAGGATAACATTCGCGAAGGGGTGGAATTAATACAATCAAGGTGAGAGAGATGGAATCGATGACCTAGAAAAACACATATAGACCGAAATACAGACAGACAGTCCAACAGACAGATAGCGACACATCAAAGGATACGGCGAACAATTTCCTTAAGTACAGCTGCAACCTCGAAGACTCGCCGATACGTGGTCTCAATTGTGATTGCATGGCTACTCATCAGCGGTATCATCGCTTGTTCAATGAGCGGACAGAGACAGAGACAGAGACAAATGTAGAGACAGAGACAGATACAGAGACAGAGAAAGACGCAGAGACAGAAAGAGAGAGGCAGAGAGAGACAGAGAGACAGAGAGAGACAGAGCGAGCGAGAGAGAAAGGAGAGAGAGTGAGAATGAGAGAGGGAGACAGAGAGACAGAGAGAGACAGAGAGACAGACAGACAGAGAGAGAGACACAGAGAGAGACAGAGAGAGATAGAAAAAGACAGAGAGACAGAGACAGAGAGAGGCAGAGCGAGCAAGAGAGAGAGAGACAGATAGAGAGGGATAGAGAGATTATGGCAAGGACAGAGCATAGGTGAATAGTGGCGACGAAGAGAGCGCGGGAGACACCGATCGCATTCTAAGTGGTCTTTTGGCGATGAGGCAAGCAAAGGCCCTTGGCAATCGTTACAAATCCCAAGCGCGTCTGATGGTCCATCGTTCAACTGAAGGGTATTGTGCCAACCGAGATCGGGTTCAAAGCCGTCGTCGCCATCGCCATCGACCGTAGACAGGAGGAAGACCTTTGGAAGATGACTTCTTCGCTAAACCACCGACGAAACCATTTCGATCATTTCCTTTATTCGCTGATAAGCCGCTGCCCTGACTCGTCTCAAATCACAGATTGGATTCTCCTTTCATTCTTCTTCACCATCATCACCATCATCATCACCATTGTCACTCGTCGGCCGCCTATCAAACGGTTTCTTCTTCTCCCTCTGTCTACTCTCGCCTCGTCTTCGTTTTAATTATATCTTCCTTTTGTGCTGACCTATCGGGTGGATTTAGCTCTGACCTGTCCGGCGATTGGCGCCTATGGCTGCCAAGGCGTACCTATTGTAATTCGAAAATTATTTTCATCTCATCGCTATACCAATATATATATATATTACATATATATATATATATATGACCAAAGCATGACCTTGCAACTGAAGGTCACCTGCCGTTCTCGGTTGACCTTCGAAACATTTTGCAGTGTGGAAGATTAGTCAGAAGGTGAGCTAGATGATAAGCTAAATGAGAAGAATTTCTGAGCAGCTTGAATCCATCGAAAAAGGAATTTCAGCGTTACACCCGTGAGCTTAAGCCTTAAAGCATTGAACAAACTGCACTCATCGTACGAAATTCTTCTCTTGATTTCCTCAACGTATACCCAGCATTTCATATAATTATCTTAAAGTCGATTCTGTGGCGATGCCGCGCTGTGCGCAAATCTGTCCCGGTCAAAGACTTTGAAGCTGAATGGATTTCAATCTCGAAATATTTTTTAAAATCTTCTTATGCGAATTTGCAGTCATTGCCACTTTTTTCATTTTTCAATTCACTTTAAAACGCGAGTTATCGACATTTAAAGTTTCGATGTGGAAACTTACGCGAGATTCAGACGCCAATAACCAGCCATTATGATTTAGGATACACACCAGTGTCTGCCTATTGAAGTCATTTTCACGCAAGGCCACACTTGCTGACGCAACTCCATTAATGCTTCCAGTAACGAGCGTACTCACCTATACTGCCATGGCTACGCATTAGTATCTGACGATTTTGAGCATCACCGAAGTTATTGTGGCCGCTGACGTGTCCAGTCAGTGAATCCTCGTGCGTCCGTCGGTCGGTCGGTCGGTCGGTCGGGTCAGTCTTGGTCATAATTTACACTCTAAACGTCTTCGAAAGACACGCAATTATGGATGGAGATGCAAGAAACGACCGACCCCCACCGACCCACCCCCCATAGAGTCCCCCACCGCCCCACCGACCCACCCACCCACCGGCCGACAGTTACCCACGGCCACCAATCTCCTCCTCGCTTCCTTCTTATTATGACGGTTTCATTTCCTGATATAGGAACCTGAAATTAACCGTTCGTATTGTATACCTCAGCGCATCGTCGTTTAATTCCACCTCATCGCCGCCATACTATTATTATAATACACGAACAGATAGACGTCATGCAGGGATTTATACGATAAATGATATACTGCAGACGGCCAGGCGTTCGAGCAGACATGCAGATGGACAGACACAGACACCATGTTCGCATAGACAGACACGCAGGCATACACGTAGTTATATTCACAGAAAGATATACTCAAATCGAAAATACAGGCAGTCAGGCGCTCAAAATGGCACTAAAGAAGATGCATGTTGTGAAAGAGACGATATTTTATATATATATAATTATATATATATATATTTATGCAGAAAGATGTAGACGAGTAAAGAGTCATCGAAATATAGACAAACAAAAGCTGGGTGGAGAGAGAGAGAGAAAAAGAGAGAGAGAGAGAGAGAGAGAGAGTGAGAGAGAGAGAGAGAGAAAGAGAGACAGAGAGAGACAGCAACAGAGATAGAGAGACAGACAGACAGACAGACAGATAGACAGAGAGTGAGAGAGAGAATAAAGGGGAAGGAGATATTTGTTATGTGGGTGTGAATTGTTTGGCGCTGTATAAAGGCGGAAATAGATCGATGGAATCGGTTGAAGCGGTCCGATCTTGCGTGTTGGCAACATCTTCTCGAGAGGTCATTGATTGCATACATACAATGTATACATTATAGTGCATGGGGCAATGTCAGGTAAACATAGAACGACACATTAGTGAGCGTCGTATAACTACCGGCGAAAACTAGAAGGGAGAACGAAGACAGCGCTGAAGGCACAAGCAAATCGAGTGGCGATGGTATTATTCTCTATTGACATTGTTGATTTTTTTGTACTTGTGAAAGGCTCTTGTGTTTAGATATTGTAACGCTGGAAATAGTCGCCACGTCAGTGCTTTAATGACAAGAACACCAATAATATTCAGAGGCTGTGCGTACCTTTGAGTTGTGATACTTTATCTGCAGTTGAGTAGTTGATGGATCGATGATTAATTTGAGAGCTTTTGGAAGCTGTGCTATAGTTAAGTAAGCTTATAACGATTGGAAAGAAGGCGCCTCATTCTATCTACACCTTTTTTCTCTATCCCACAACTCTCTATCATCTATCTGTGTGTATCCACGCTCCATCCTGCTGATGGGAAGGTTGAGGATACCCAGGGGGAGTTAAGCTGTGGCGTGATAAGAGTAAGAGCTCTGTCTTTTATGAACCCATTTAATTTATCACGGAAACTCATGGGAATGAGGTCATCGGTCATGAACGCAATTCTTAAAGACCGGTCGGAGATTAATTGCGGCGCAGTACGTAGCACTAAAATGCGAATAAATGCAAGTGATTGACTGGCTGATTAAGAGAAGATTTGGCGGAATGATTGGAGTCACTGCAGAGCGGATTAATGATGAACAGACGTAGAAGTGGAGGGATCGGCATATCGAAAGGAAAATGGATGATTGGATGAATGGATGAATGAATAGATGGATGGATACATTGGATAGATGGATAAATTAATGGACAGATGCATGGATAGATTTATGGACATATGGAATGAATGGATGGATAAATGGATTCAAGCTTTTCTACAGCGTCGATAGAAGTGACTGATTTCGGATGCTCATTTTCAGTTGCATTGCATTGATACGTATTACATATATACATACAGATGTCTAAACGATCAGACGAGGCGCCATATAAATAGCAATTATGCACCGTAAGGCGACACAATGATTGTGTTCTTCATTCGGAACATCAATTCTGGAAACAATGTGTCGGTATGTGGTGCGTTAAGCAATGTGATGGACAGAAGTTGATTGTTCTTTTCTCAGGTCCAACAGCTGCTGCAGCAGCACATCAGCTGCATGGTCTCAATGTCTGCGCTGGTTAATGGTTATGTGAGGATTTGCAAAACATTTCATGCATTAATTATGAATTATGAAAGTTTGTTGGTCAGTATTATACCGAGACAGGACGACGCAATGTCTTTGGCTATATGAGTCACATGTGGATATCTTCATATAGCGCCTTTTGATATCATCCTAGGAAGGCAGAAACGAACGCGTGAATCTGATGTATGACTCTCGTGTGGGAAGAGCCGAGGCACGATGGAGGAAAATATAATCGCAGTGAGAGATGACAAGACGATGGTGGAAGCGCCGTATACATGTATAGGATATGATTAGAAACGTAGAAAGACAATTTAGAATTATTATTGAACGCTCCTGGAGAAGCTGGGAATAAGGAAATAGAAGCGAGGATGATGAGAAGGGGAGACAAGACACGCAAGGAGAATGTGGGCGAGAAAATAGAAGAGTTTTCTCATTCATCTTTTCTATTCTGGTTGTTTTCTCGTCTCTTTCCTAGCATTCATATTTTGTCCTCAACCTTCTACCCAAGGCCGTAACTAGGAGGTGTTTTGGGTGTTTGAACACCCCCGAAATGGAAAATGTAAAAAATAATATAACGCATTTACTAGCACATGATGTAAAAACCGTGAAATAAAAACCATGAAAACACCCCATGAAGTGATAAATGTAAAAAAATAATGGAATGCATTCACTAGCACATGATGAAAAAACATGAAATTAGGCGAAAAATGTTAAGAAAGCCGTTTCCGACGACTAAAAAAAGTCGTCAGAAATTTTGACGACTAAAAAAAGGTCGTCAGAAATTCTTCCCCTAAGAAACACCCCGAAATCAAATCCTGGCTAATGGCCTTGCTTCTACTTGATCACTCAAGCACATTCTATCTCTTCTCGCACCTCCTCTGATTTACTCTTTTCCACTCTAGTCTTCTTTAACCTTATCTTTTCTTTCTTGACTTGTCAGCCTTCTACTGCTTCTATTCACATTATTTGCTTCTTTTGCTTTCTTTGCACTTGACTGCAGTAACTCTTCCTGTCAGCCAGCGAACGCATGCAGGAGAGGACGGAATGGGAAAAATAGAAGGCAATACGAAAGAAGGGCAGAAATACGACAAACAGAAAGAGAGAAATAGAGACCGACAGACAGACAAACAACCACAGACAGATAACAGACAGACAGATAGACAGAAACACAGAAACACAGAGAGACAGAAAGGCAGACACAGAGAGAGACAGATAGAGAGGCAGAGGTCGATTTTCAAAAACTTTGAACTGTGAGCACCTAGCGAGACAGACATACAAACAGAGATTGAGACAGAGAAAGAAGAGTGTCAAACGCACATACAACTACACATACATTGACACACACCCACACCCACACACAGAGTGATTTTCTCGTCGTAAAATATGTTTCGTCTTGAGGCCATGACGTCTTGTCAACAGACCTTTTTTCTCCACGTCTTCGAAGCGTCGTCGTCGTCGTCGTCGTCGTCATCGTCATCGTCGTCGTCGTCGTCGTCTCTGGCCGGTGACTTTGGCCGGTGACTTATGCCGTCTTCGGCAACTTTTAAGCATTCAGTTGCCGTAGCTTTAAGCCGCTAATCAGCGCCAAACGACAACAGGTCTTGCCACCGGTTGCCGAGTCGGGCAAGTCAAATGACAGATTGATAAACGTTTCTCGACTCTGAAACGCGCTCAGCAGCAGCAGCAGCAGCAGCAGCAGCAGCAGCAGCAGCAGCAGCAGCGCTTGAGCTGATCGATTGCGTCTGCCTATATGGACGGTCTGCTGCAGTCGCGAGTTCAGATCTCAGTGGCCTTTGCTTCCTACCCCTTGTCCTCCTCCGTCTCTTCCCTGTCTCCTCCATCACTTCTCTGTCCTTCTCCGTCTCAACATTTTTCAAGTCTTTTCCTCGTCCTCCTCTTCTAGCACTTCTCCTCTTCTTCTCGCTTGTTTATTCTTCTGATCCTCTCTTCCTCATGCAGTCCTCCTCTGGCGAACGATTCGTGGTTGATGCTGCAATTCTGCATGGCGTAGAAGAAGAGGAATGTTGCTGATTGGAAGAATGAGGATTCTGTTGCGAGGGCTTCTTATGATATAGTTCGTTTAGCTTTCTGATCCAGTGCAGTGCAAGAGGAACAAGGAACGTCAGCAAGAGGTGAAACGAGGAGATGGTAGAGGAGTAGGAGATCGATGATGATGAAGGGGAGGAGAAGGAGAAGGAATGAAGAAGACGAGAGAGAGATGAGGAGGAAATTGGTTGGAGGATTAAGAGGAGAAACATAAGTTGTCGGGAAAGAAGGAAGAAAAACTATGAAGAGGAAGAAGTCGAAAAAGGAAAGCGAGGATTGATGAGGAAGAGCCCGAGGAGGAGAATTATGAAGAGAAGGAGGAAAGGAATGAGGAAGAGAATGAGGAAGAGAATGATGAAGAGAATGATGAAGAGAATGAAGAGGAGAAAGTGACGAGGAGGCATGGGAGGTTTTAGAAAGTGGGTACTGTAAGCAGTAATAAGCGATCTACGATGGCGGACGAAACTTATATAGACCGTGCAGTGCATAGGCGAACGCTTTTTTAATTCTCCAAGGCAGCTAAGCAACTCCCTTCCCAACTAAATATCCAAGATTCATCGATGATATATGACGTAATTATAAAGCATTTCCTCATTTTTGTCCCAATTTCTGCAAAGTCCTCATTGTAAATAGTCCCCAATGATGAGGAGGTCCTGGTTTTAAGTTATTATCGCCCTCCATAAGAAGGTCAAACACGATAACAACTTACGCAACAATCTTACATGAGAAATTACTCATTGTTGGCATGACTCGTTCATTTGTTCATCATGTATCGAGATTTGAACGCAGGACATGGCAATAAATCACAAAGACGACCTACGACCTTCATTGCCAAGTGCCAACGAAGGAAGAAGCGTGGAATGGATTCGAACCAGAGCACCGAGAGTCTATAGCACTTTGGTCGGCGACCTGCCGAGTGTATACCGTAGCCGCAGCGAATAAAAAAGGGAAAGACGCCTGAAATGCATGGAAGAACGGAAAACAAAATAGGTGTCAGTGGAAAGAGTGGAAAGAGTGGAAAGAGTGGAATGGGTGGAATAAGTGGTCGATGGAAGAAGGGCAGTGAGGTTTTAATTCGATAAGATGCGCTATGGCCGACATAGGAAATGGTGGAAGAAGAAGAAGAAGTGACTGACTGACTGCAGGATGGCACCGTGGAGTCCGAGCGATGGCGCTGCGCTTAAGTCCACTGAGGTGGATCATCTGTCACGGAAGATGTCAGAAATTGTATTATAAGGAGACGGAAGTGGAATGGGGAATGAACGAGACAGATGGGGAATGGGTGGAGGCACTGGAGGCGCTGGAAGAAGGATGGGAGAGGATGAAGACCCAGGACGAGGAGGATTAGGAAGATCAAAGAAGGAGGAAATAGAGCGGGAAGGCAAAGCGTGCATCGGATGCGGCGTAGGTGGAGGAAAAGATGAAAGAAGAGAAACCGGCGGGACGGGAAGGGATTGAGTGGCAAAACAGGAAGTGTAGTATAATAGTAGGAAGAGAAAGAATAAACAGAAGGAAAGTGGAAGGTAACAGCGGAAGAGAAGGAGAAAGTAGTGAAAGGTGCAGATTCTGGAAAGTGAAAGATGAGACGCCAAAAAACAAGGAACGAGTAGGAGGATGAAGAGGAGAAGGAGGAGGAGAAGGAGGAGTAGAATGAGGAATAAAAAGAAGAAAAGAAACACCTACAAATAACAATTGAAGGACAGGAGCAGAGCAAAACAAAGAGGAATAAAAAGGAGGAAGTAGAGAAAATCAGAATGATTAAGACGTGAAAGAAGTCTTGGAACATGCTAATAGGAAGATGGGAAGAAATAGGAATTGGAGTAAGCTTGTGGAAAAAGATTGGCGAAGACCATGGCGAAGAGGGTGGTAAAGGAAAGAAATAGGAAGAGAATGAGAGGAAGAGGGTGGGGCTTTGGAAATGATGGAAACAAAAGAGGATTAGACTCAGAGAAAGAGAGACAGGCAGACAGAGACAGAGGTAGAGACAGAGACAGAGAGAGATATAGAGAGAGACAGAGATAAAGACAAAGACAAAGAAAGAGAAAGAGACAGAGACATAGACAGAGACAGAGAGAGACACAGATAGAGGCAGAGTCAGAGGCAGAGTCAGAGACAGAGACAGAAAGATATTATAGATAGAGAGAGACAGAGATAGAGACAAAAGCAGAGATAGAGACAAAGGCAGATAAAAAGAAAGAGACAGAAACAGATACAGAGAGAGACACAGACAGAGGCAGAGGCAGAGGCAGAGACAGAAAGAGATTATAGATAGATAGAGAGACAGAGATAGAGACAAAGGCAGAGAAGGAGAAAGAGACAGAGACAGAGAGAGACACAGATACAGACACAGACACAGACAGAGGCAGAGGCAGAGACAGAGACGTAGAAAGAAGAGAGCTAGGGATGACATATGCGTAGGAGGAAGAGGTCAGAGGAAAGTGATGAGTTCAACGGCGGAGAAAATTAGAAAGTGGAAGACGATAATTTATGATGAGACGAAGAAATAAGATTAGATGCAAAGATAGGAAGAAGTGAAGCGGACGTGAGCAGATAAGGAGACACTCGATATTATAAGACAGACGAACGAATGGTGGATGAGCGATATAGAGCAAGACAGTTAGGCAGACGGAGGTAGACGGAGAGGCACACAGACACAGACATGCAGGCAGAGGCAACGTCAAGGACGTCGATGAAGTCGACACAGCTAAGGTGTGGAAGGAAGGAAAAAAGTAAAAGTCAAGACTGAATTAAGGAGGGCATGTGGTCAAACGAGGGCGGGGGAGAGAGACACACGTAGATAAAAACAGAGACAGAGACAGAGACAGAGAAGGAAAGAGGGGCAGAGACACGTGTGACGCCAACAAACGTCAGACCGACAATGAGTACATGTAGGTAGGCAGACAAGTATGCCTACAGAAAAACAGGTAGGTTGGTACATGTAGGTAGATAGGTAGGTAGGTTGGGAAGTTAGGCTAGTAGGTTGGGAAGGTAGGTAGGTAAGTGAGTAGGTAGGTTGGTAGCTAGGTAGTTAGGTAGTTAGGTAATTAGGTAGTTAGGCAGTTAGGTAGGTAGTTAGGTAGTATATAGGTAGGTAGTTTAAGTAGGTAGGCAGGCATGTAGGCAGGTAGGTAGGTAGATAGGTAGATAGGCAAGTAGGTAGGTAGGCATTCAAGCAGGTAGGCAGGTAGGTAGGCAGACAGGCGATCAGACAGGCAGACGGGCAGTCAGACAAGCAGGCAGACAGACAGGCAGGCAGTCGGGTAACACAATCTTCAACGCATGGGTCTTTCCTTTGATTGTCGTCTTTCTTTTTTCTGTCTCAGTCTATTAGTCACGCTGTCTGTCTTTCTTCCTTTCGCAGTCCTCTCGTTTGTCTTGCTGTCTGTGTTTATTTCTCATTACCCAATTTGCCTGGTTTCTGCAAATCTCCGTTATACTTTGTTCTGACCTTTTTCATCGCATATGACGATAATAGGAATCGGCAAATCTCAGACGAGTCGACACCCCCTCGCAACAACGACCACTGATTTTCTTCTAACAACGACGTCGACAACGACACAAGCCTCACTCATCTAATTAAGATTACTACCCATCTCGACCCCCTCACCCGCGGCGCCTGTTTTGACCAATAGTTCATAGGAAGTGCGGTCTTCTCGTTTCCTCTGTGACTGACTGAAAGAGGAAGCCAGTGCAGACAAATAGGCGGGAGACAAATGTCTAGAGGTCGCGGGTGGGCGGAACCAAACGGAAATTAGTATTGTCATTGGGAGTGCATGGGAGATTCAGCAGGTGCCCCACATGAATTCTGGGACTTCTGGTCACCAGAGGGAGGATCGTCACCTGCGGTTGTTAGACAGAAAAAGTTCGGACTCTGGGCTACTTTGGCTTTGCCTCAGGGAGCGGCAGTTTCAGATGACGACTATATATACTATAATAATATTATTACAGACTATTTGGTTTAATCACATCGAATATAAGCGAATCGAAGACAACACAGTTTTTATAATTCTCAAGACAATACAATAGTAGCAAAACAATATCATGCGAAACAATGCTACATCATGACAATAGAATATCATGCGAAACAATGCAATGCGCTCACTGCATAAGTGAACAATGCAAATGGTAAACCCTAAATTTCTCAAGATTGCAGTTGGCGTTTCATTGGGATCAGACGGTTATAATCCTAAATGCGAAGTATTATACGCATAGAGGAAGAAAGAGAGACGTATAATACAGCAGAAGAAGGGAAGAGACATCTTCACGGAATCGAATTCCACGTATAAACGCACGAAAGTGATGAGTAACAATAATTCTAACGAGGGCCACAAGAGTTCGCCACCGTGTATTATATAATACGACGACTGCAAATATTATTCTCAGCAGTACGACGGACGGACGGATGTGTCTAAAAAATTGGTTCCATAAAAGAATATCATCATCGACTCACTCACTCTCCGGTTCCTTTCTATGGCAATATATTTATGGTATACGATTGTGAACTCTGACCCGCCGACGGTTGTTTTACGGTCTCGGGGTCGCCATGGCTACCAACAGATGCAGTCATCATGGTAACAACCTCCCGACCCTTGAAATAACTGTGGGCCATTCGATTAGACGCTTCCATAATCGGAATGGAGTCGTCCGGCGTTGTCATGGAGACGTCCGGCGTCGTCATGGAAACGTCGTCGCTGGTGACCACGGATCCAAAGATAGAGAGAGAGTTTATGACCGCAAGAAACTTGCGCCACCACCTTACGCGACCGACAGATAAACTCGAATTATGGATATGATCCTTCTTCTTTGAGAGTAGCACGTCTAACCACGTTACTTAAACAGCATAATAGATTTGCTTTATTATTTAGCAGGGCAATTTGGTAAATTTGTGGAATTGTCATTTGGGCATATACCTGAGTTTGTGGTGATGCGAAAGATTTTTTGGGAACAATTCAGGGTGGTTTATTAATGAAATAAACCATTTGGAATGACAGCTTCAATGATGCTAACTATAATACATATACATAATTGACGACTTATCACAATGAATTAGAAGCACAAATAGGCCACATACGATAGAGCACAATGTAGCTACAGTCGCATGATGATGTCCAACTGTGACGCTTATAGAAGGCATGATCCCCCCGCCCCCCCGTCAGAAACTCTATCCATAGAACAGCGATGCCAAGACGCGGACTATATCGCATTTTTCAGCTGCAGCGCAGAGAAACTAAAGGCATTGTCTTACATGACATTCTTCCGCCAATAAAAACAAACCCGACATCGCCTCGCGCTCACGATCGAGATAGATTAGTATAGGCCTATCCAGGAGGCTATCCTCGGCTGACTGTCTCACCAGAATAAATCGTTATCGTTCGGATGATTTATAAAAATCTACACAACAAACGATCCGGATCACACTATATTTCAAGGCTGCATGAATAAATAAGAAAATCCCAGAAATAATGATCGTAACTATATAGTCTATCTTAACTTCTTTGACAAATTGTACATTTCTGACGCTAGAATTAAATATTTTTAACAACTTTGTGTAATGAAAATCGGTTTGCAATTGGTGCAATAAAGAATGTTCTATTCTATTGTAGGCCTCTACTTGCAATTTTCAGAAGTGTGCTTTAAAGCAGGAAACATTGATAGCCAAGCGGGTAGAACAGGAACAGGATAGTTATCCGTCTAAACTCTAAAACTGTATTTTTTTACAAACATTGAAAGAAAAAAGTAATGGAGAATTAAGGGAGGCAACTGTGAATGAAGACCATGCAGTTACCGATTGCAAGACTGTGCAGAAACGGGTCTAGTGTACAAAACCTAATGTCGATTCGAAGAGAGGAGACCCGGCTTTCAACAGAATAGCAAATGATGTGCACGAGGTTGGTATATGCAAGGTACCAGATGAGTTGGATATATAGGCCTAGAGGGGCATACAGGAAACCAGAGTATAGACTACAGAAGGCTACAATGAGTTACATATAATTTTATAGCTGGTGTGATGTGGTCATTGTTCTCGGTTCGAGAATACATGCAAGAGACAAACTTGAAAGCGTGTGCATTATTTTAGTTAGAGGAAGCAATGTCCAGCCTTCAGTATATAAAGCTACACTACAGTGTGCATATATAAATATATATAAGTATAAATTATATAGGATATATATATATAATTATATATAGTAAAGTCTGGTAAGAATGAGGCTGACGAGAAGAAATATAGCGGTGGTAATTTTATTTTAAAAAGATATATTTACAAATTCGGTAAATTCCACGCAACATTGATTAATAATAATAATGTGAAGTTACATTGTCATCAATACACGATGAATGGTCTAATGACTGGACGCAAAAAATAATAATGCCTGGCACCTTCGGAGCAAATGCAATCTGTAAACGGGGAAGTTGTTATTAGGTTTAGCCCGAAACAGCCGGATGTGTACACTGTACATGGGCTGACTGTAAAAACTGTCCTAGTAATATCGTCCGGATATATATTGCCCCGGCTAGACTACTCTAAACGACTGCGCAATTAATTGCCCTCTAGAAATATGTATACCCCTTGGAATAATGTCTCCTAACACCAGACAACAGTGTGGTCAGATCGCAAGCATATTTAGGACGCTGCATAGTAATAGGTACTTTATGGCGTCCATCGCCTGCAGCCAAGGTTAATGGCTGCCACAAAATGGTTTTCTGAACAATGTCAAATATACTGAAGCTGGGAAAGTGTACGTAGGGGAAATTTGAATTATGGTCGCATGCAGTGAAACGTCGACTCACAATCACGAAGAGAACATTTTGTGGTATACCATTTCAGCACAATGGCACCAGAGAAAATTACTATAATAATCTTTTGTGTCGCTATTTTGAGAGAATTGACCCAATAAAATGATCTCGGTATCCGAAACTGACGGAGTATACAGACCTATGCAGTATGCATGTACCGGCCATTTGATAGTCGGGTCAATCTACGACCAAGAACACCAGAAAATCATCATAAAACGCTTTCTGGCAATTTTTGGGGGTCATTTCGTAGATTAACCCTACTACATGTTCAATGGTGATTCATTTTCTCATTGTGAGTTTCTTGATGCTCCACATTTTATTTATGAATAAACTTTCTTGTAAATGAGCCAGTCTTATCGGGTCTTTTAAACCTTTTTCGACTTACGGTACACATAATATTGAGTTCATGAATTTCTATTTTTGATTTTTTTTAACAAATGTATAATACTGTTATTTAACTACTGATATGACACAAGCAAATCAATAAATCAATAAACAATCTAAACAATCTAAACAATCTAAACAATGAACAATGAACAATGAACAGTAGACATCTGCCAACTTCTGTTACACTGTTGCCATGGCCAACAAGACAACGATGCTCGCTTCGAGAATGTTTTTTTTAGCAATATTGTAAGTTTTTACTGCCAATATAGTCCACCGAGTCCGATATTGCAATATTGATATTCTGCGCATATATATATATATATATATAGATTATAGATATATATATATATCATATATCCTGTTCGTATAAGATTACTGTACCTTGAACATGTGGCAACAGACTATAATTGCTAACAGATGCCTTTTAGATAGCCAGGGCCGTAGCAACAAAGAATGTGGCCCCCTCCGAACATATAATCCGGGGCGGCGAGTTCCCTTACAATGCATAAATGTGATCCCCCCTCCGAATATATATATATTCTACGTCCCTGGCGGCGGGTTCCCTTACAATGCAGAAACTGGAAATGTGGTATTTATTTCATACAATAATTATAGGCCTACTATACAGGGTTCAAATTATGCATACATTATAGGCCTATATTGTACACAATCATATTCCTAATTTCCTTCACGGTTTTGTCAGCAAAACCGACTAGGATGGATGGTGCAATAGCGTCAATAAATGCCACTTAAACAACACATTCTTAATTGTCACTTTTGGGGCCCCCTTCCTTGCGGGGGCCCCCTCCGGTCGGAGGGTACGGAGGGCGGTCGCTACGGCTCTGTAGATAGCAGCGAAACGGGACAGTGTTTTGAATCTGTCGCCATTTAATCACCAGTGCATGTCTGAAGATTGCCCTCGATACAATTACCCGCCTCAATGCTATCATGATGGTATCAAGAGGTCATTTGATTCATATCCCTAAATATCTCTCGCGTATACGAACTCGAGACAGTTCCCCGTTCCTGCTCATTATCCTCAAGCTCTAATGAAACCTTCAATTTACTCTGAGGACGACATAAAATGATGGATTAAAGAATTAGTTCTACACACAAAAATCGTCTCTAGGCCTACATGCGCTGGTATGCATGCATGTCTTCCCCAGACTTCCCGTTAAAAGAAACACGGATTCGCACTCGGCTTTCGCTTTCAATTTGCTCCGTTGGTCCTGGTTCTATCAATGCCTAGGCGTCTATGGCATTGTGCGGATGGTAGCATATCTGTCTGTATCAATATCCACATCGGTTTGTCTGTCTCTTACCCATAACATTGCTCTCTGCTTCAAAGAAGAGCTAAGCAACAGGAAAATAGGCACGCGCCATGCAAACTGCTGCACAGTATTCAAACGTAATATAAATGCTAACTTGATGTATTAGTCCTGGTTGTAATACTATCACATATCTGGACTTACATGTATAAACCGATTTGTTTCTATATACCGATTTGTTTCTATATATATATATGTATATGTGTATGTGTATATATTATATTATATACATGTAGGCTTAATGTATACACATGATATAAAGTCGAGAGAGGACGACGACCGTGTATAGCGGATTGTAGCTTAAGGGGTAGCTGTCATATTGGAGTCGTTCTGTAAGAATAGATGCGCTGGTCATCACGCATTGTGTAGATGTATTTGTGCATGAGTAAGTGAG
>OX243812.1:18973949-19011449 GCA_945859605.1 Lumbricus rubellus | reverse complement strand
AGTTATTTTAGAATCATAATTAAACGATTTAAGAAAAAGTCAGTTGTATCATGAATATTAATAATAAAATGTCATGATGAGCATTACGAAGTGTAAGTTAATTAGTGATATGGTGGTTAGTTATGGCTAATTGAGATAGTTTATGACTTCTTTAAAAAAATTTAAACGGTAATGAAGACACTTCTGATGGCGTATGTTCAGATAATACGACATCGGGGATCAACCAACTTAAAGTGGTTAATGAAACCAACATTTTCAGAAGATGTAAACATGTTGCAATTTATATCGGCACACACACTTCGTTTCAATACTGTTCACCATAATTATTATAATTATTGGCGCTAAACTGTTACGATAGTTGCTCTAGAAATGTATAACATAAATAGGCCTATACTTCTGCAGAGTTCCTTTTTTTCTTAATTATCTCCGCCTCTGATGTAGTGTTGGAAGTCTCGTATAATATTTAAGCTGAGATCTTAATGTTTATATATATATATATAAATTATATATATCCCACACATAATATATTGTATTTGTACGGATAATTATATATAGATCTATATGCATATATATATATATATTAACATTATAGGCTCAAGCTTCTTTCTGACGAATTCTTACTTCTGTAGGTAAGTGGATTGCCTGTAAAAGGCGGTGGACGAGAAACCTGTCAGTGCGATATTTCTTGATTTATTGCGTCACCGATGGCCAGCGCTGCTCGCTCAAAGCAAATGGAAAACTTACAAGTTGGCTTAAGCGACGGTCGCCTTGGAGCGCTGAGCTTGCTTAGAGCAACACGTCTTCGTGCTGCTGTTGAAAGCCTGCAGCACGATGGTAAACTACGTCATTTCCGGATTAGAGGAGAGGCTGTATACTAAGATGCATGACGTAGATAAATCTTCTAAGATTATCTATTCCTTTCCGGTTTTTCTTTTTATCCCAGTCCGTTTATTGGAATTTTAGGTAATCTATAATAGTCTAGCCATATTTTTTATTTGATAGATTTACTGTTATGCGTAGTTCAGTCTAGTCTGATATTGTATCGTCTCGTCTGTTACATGAGTTTAGCCATTGTTTTGTCTGATGTAATTTTGTCCATTCGACTCCATTGTAATCTGGCTTAGTCCGGTCTTGTCTATTTAAGTTAAGGCTAATCAGCCTATTTCATTAGTTTAGTCTTTTCTAGTGACTTTAGTCCTATCATATTCTAGTGACTCTAGTCTACATAGTTGTAGATTTATTTAGTCTACGAAAGCCATTCAACTTTATGCCGAAAAGAATACAGAATAAATCAATAAAGAATAAAGAATAAATCTACACTATAGACTAGACTGGAAAAGACAAGACTACACAAGACTCGACTATAACATAAAATAACATAACATATAGCCTAACATAGGTTTTTATTGCTACCAAGAAGAATAAAACATAACATGATACAATTTCAGATCAGTGCTAAGCAGTATGAGAATTGTGGAAAAATAACTGGGGGGGTTGGCCCATGATAAACTTGAAATTGGGGTATGAAAAACATACTTTAACATGGGGCTCTAAGAAAGACTGGGGGGTTGAACCCCCCCAATCCCCCCGGCAATTCTCACCCTGGTGCTAAGTTGGGATACAAACGGAGGACCTAAAGGGACCAAAGTCCCGCTAGCAAGGCCACCTATATGCACCAGATGGATGAGAAGGAAAGCAGAAGGAAAATGAGGATGAGCACAAGGAGACGGAGGAGGATGAGCAGGATGACGATGATGAGGATGGGAGGATGAGAATGAGAAGGCGAAGGCGGGAGAAATGATTAGATACATCGCAGTATAGGTAGAGTGGGGCCTATAAGGGCTGCAGGATGGGAGGGGCAGCGGTTGACGAGCGCATGCAGGGTGTCCAATGTCCATCCGTTCGTCGCTCAATCCCTTCACAATTTCAGGCATCGCTGAGTCCTTCTGCCAGTCACCGTTCACCCGTCCATATAAATGTGTACACCTACACGTTCGTCTGTTTGTCTTCTTCTCTAACTGATCCTTTGTCAGTCTGCCTCTGTTTGTGTGCACATGTGCACCTCTCTGTCTCTTCTGGGTGTTGGTCACATCTGGTCGGCGTCTCTTTCCTAAGTCGGCAATCATCTGAAAAATTTGCATCGCATCTAAGCGCGTCATGCATCCAGGCTGCAGGGATATATATCCATCCCCCAATTGCTTGCTTATTCTCCCCACGCATGCACACCGTAAACACCCTGACCGTTGGGGGAGGGGATTTAGGGCGCCCCCTACATGCAGTCCTCAGAATTACTGGTCCTACGATTAGCGCCTCATTTTTCACCACAAAAACGCTGACCTAGATTAGATTACATCAGCAACTACCGTAAATCATTTGCGCGCTATCCACTGTTCAGTATATTTATATAGCGCCCGGTTTCCGAATCAAAGGGCTGTTTAGCGTCGGCTTAGGCATAATAAAATAAATTATGTTTGGCTGCTACAAGGGTTCATTTGAAACAAAGGAACACTCACAAACGTACATTTTTCCTTCATCCATAATACACAAAATTATATTCATGATACATGCATACATTGCATAGCCATCAAGACTGTGACCATAACAATGCTTTTATTGTTACGGCGCCGGTGAATAGTTCGCGAAGATATCTTTGCTGGGAACATTGTAAGGCTTTGCACTGTTTAAACTCTCGCCAAAAAGTACCTGGCAGTGACCACTGTGTTTTGCCCTCCTGCAAAAGTGCCTGCACGGGCGCTCAAGGTGGCAGCTGATCTCACTCCATGTCGAATGTCGATGGACTTCGGAGATTGAATGACAATGATGAACCATCCAAAGTATAATAGTAGAGCATGACATTGTGACCTACATCTATAGATCTACATTCACACACACAAACAGTGACAAACTCGCAGATTTTTATAATTTCAATCTGTTCGAGCTTCTGAAGTTTTTCTGAACGTGTATAATAATTATTATGTGAATGCAGTGACAATTATTTTTTTTACTCACGCCGTACGAACCAAGCAAAAGATGCACGTGACATAGACATTATAAGATGTGGTCGCTTTAATAATAATCATAATTTGTGTGCATAACAGGCGAATATATAGATGATTCTGAGTATAGGATGAATAAAGTGCCCGAAAAAGGACAGAAGAAGACAGGCCAGGCCAGCTGCAGTGCCAAGGACACTAGAGGACACCAAGGAACAGAAGAGAAGTGGGCAGTGGAAGCTTTAACATGTAAGCAGCAATACAAAAATCGATCGCATGATGCAAGAATGCAATAGAATGTGACGCGATGTGAAGCGATGTGTCATGTTCTGCCATTTTTATGTAATGTAATACTGCATCACAAAACCTTCATATAATGTGACTTAATGTGACGCGAGTTGATTCGGAACCAGCCGTGCAAAATAAAGAATGGCTCGCTCCAAAACAAAACGGGCTGATTCGAGTGGGACACGGAAACAGACTGACAGGCGGTCAGAGAGAGAGAGATAGGCAGAGAGACAGCGAGAGACATAGAGAGAGAAACAGAGAGAGACAGAGAGACATATACAGAAACAGAGTCAGAGACAGAGGCAGAGAGAGCGAAAGAGCAAGGTAGAGAGAGACAGAGACAGGGAGACAGACAGGGAAGAGAGAGACATACAGGGAAGAAAGAGGCATACAGAGAAGAGACATACAGACAGACAGACAGACAGACAGACAGACAGACAGACAGACAGAGACAGACAGTGAGACAGTGAGACAGTGAGACATTGTGCCGTTTTTAATCGTTTCGCTTCGTTTCAAGCGAATCTCGTCGTTGCTTTGAATTCATTAGACGTCGCTTCCTCATTAACTGACAACTCGCTTCATCAAAAGCATTGCCAGTTGCCACCATTGACAGCATTGGCACGATCACCGACATATCAGAATGTGTATGTGTATCTCTCTATACCATTATCCGTCTGTGTATGACTGTATGTGTGTGTGTGTCTCTCTCTCTGCGTCTTCTTCTCTATGCCTGCCTCTGTCTTACCGTGAATTTGCGTGTCAATTGGTCATCTTTTCTCTACTTCCTTTCGTTTAAGTCTCTTCAGCAGTCTTTCTGGTTGCATACTACAATATCTTTTGCTGCACGTTCATTCATATGTCCTTCTTTCTGTCTTACTTTCTGCGCTTTTTAGTCTCACTCTCACTCTCTGCTTCCGTATCGTCCCTCGCTACTGTATCTCTTCTTCATCACGCTATTTCTTTCTCACTTACAAACTGTCGCTCCATATAATCATATCTGAATATATTTCTACATTCCTTTCTGTCTCTCATTTTATATACATGTAGGGCCTTGTAGGCCTATATCTCTTTTGTGCGCAGTAGATGTAAAATTAATTAGCTGGCTATTTTTAAAGAAGCCTGATATTGAAGAAACAATCAGCTAAAACCCAATTAACATTCTTGGTAGGAGCTACGGTAATGGTGATCAACGCTGATGCAAAACAACTGCAGAATACGGTATTGACTCACAGCAGATGCGAACAGACCCTTTGTTCGTGAGCGCTTAGTACATATGGTCTATTACAACAACAACCTGACTGGGAGCGAGACAAAGCAGTCGACGTCTCTCAGATGCATAATTAATTACTTAGCTATTTTTTAAGAAGCCTGATATTGAAGATAAATTAAGTTTAAATGGTGCTAAAGGATAGGCTAGGGGTGTTTTCCATTGAAGAAACAATCAGCTAATAAACCAGTTAAAAGTCTTAGTCTTTTGTGTAAGCTAGAAACCAGTTAAAAATTAAGGTCGTAAGAATACTGCCGAAAAGTCTCTAGCTAATATATTTAGTGCGATGTGCGAATAAACGAATATCTCGAGAAAATCGGTATTGGTTACGAAAATTATGCAACTACCGGTTGAATTGTTAAACGCAGCTCCCGTTCCCCCTCCGCCCGCAATTTGCATGTAATTCGCCCCATTTCTATACAGGTAGACGTTACCAGGAGTGGTACTACTGTTACCAAATTCTATGTACGTCGAAACGAAATAGTATCCAGCTTTACCGGGAGTGAAACGGGTCAGTCTCGTACTTATGACACCATCGGTTTTGAATCTTACACTATCGAAAGTAACTATTGTGTGAGTTTTAGCGATTAAGAATTGCCAAGTTAAAGAATGAATGCTAAGCGCGGGACCGATTGAGATAGAATCTACATACTGCTTCGTAGCTGCATCGCTGGCGTTGTTGGGTTCGTGTAGTCCTGTAATGTAAGCATCATGCATAAAGATGGACTTATACACATTTATTTTAGACGGAGGAGTGCCATCGAGTGACTTAACCATCTCTAACATGATTTCATTGTTTATTCTAAAACGAAATCCATCCATCGATTGTAATGTAATAGGATTGTTTAACGAACATTGTAGTTTATTTCGTATACTACCTAAGAAAATAGTGAATTCTTTATTATCTCCTCTCAAGTCCTTACAACCCATTGAACGCAGACGATCGGAGCCAACGTTTAAGAATAGATCACCAGTCATTGTATCACCAGTCTTAGCCACCTTCGATGCAACTTGTTCATTAACGTATTTCTTATTCGTCAAATGATTATCGTTGGACGGAGAATCGTCGTGATTCGTTATCAAATCAATGGCTTGACCCCAACTTAAAGCCTCATCCATTGCTGCTGTCAAAGGTTTCGTTGTTGGTAGTCCTTTAATTTTGTGACCACCCATTTTTAAATTTCCAGTCGCGATGTTTGCTCCATCCAATCGAAGAAAACTAGCATTTACTTGACTAAGAGTGACACCTCCAGCGATTACTCTTTGTGATGAACCAACATCGGTGTGACCGAATTTATCGACGGGCATTTTATATATAATAATAATTTTTAATGCAGATTAGTCATCGCATACATATAATTGCATTACCTGAACCTTTCGTATACGATTAGCTTCCATTTCCGTTAATGTAACTCTGTAATATTGATACGCATCCATAGGGCTAGTAATATCAAAATATGTTGGAAAACCCGGTGAATTCGTTGAAGTAGGGTATATGTATAATGGTGTAAACACTACTCCATCTATGCTAGCGGATAAACTCCACATTCTAGATACATATTCGGTTTTCAACGCAATTCTCCAAATTTTAACTGGCTCAGGACATTTAATTTGTAACCAAACAGATATACCTTCCGAAACCCAAGCTGCGTTAACATCGTCAGTGAGATTAGTGAAAGCATAGTAGGCTTTGTTTCCGGCCAAACAAGAACTGGCACTAACAACGAATCCTGTCACACTTACATCAGCTTCCAAGGGAGGAATATACCCAACACGACACTTTTTCAGAGATTTATCAACGTAATTCTTTGTAGCAGCATCTTGAGCTGAAAGAGGATCGCTTAAATCGTTGATATTATTACTATTCATTAGGATATTTTGATAAACGTCGATTTTTCGATCGTTAGACGCTCTACCGATTCTCATTATATTTTCTGCGCCTATTTTGCATAGAAATCCATCCGTCGATTGTAATGTAATAGGATTGTTTAACGAACATTGTAGTTTATTTCGTATACTACCTAAGAAAATAGAGAATTCTTTATTTTCTCCTCTCAAGTCCTTACAACCCATTGAACGCAGACGATCGGAGCCAACGTTTAAGAACAAGTCGCCAGTCATGGTATCGCCAGTCTTAGACACCTTCGATGCATCAACGTATTTCTTATTCGTCAAATGATTATCGTTGGACGGAGAGTCATCGTGATTCGTTATCAAATCAATAGCGTGTCCCCTACTTAAAGCTTCATCCATTCCTGCTGTCGAAGTATTCGTTACTGGGAGACCTTTTATCACATGTCCATTCATTTTTAAATTTCCAGTCGGCAGATTTGCTCCATCACATCGAAGAAAATTAGCATTTATTTGACTAAGAGTTACACCTCCAGCGATTACTCTTCGTGATGTTCCTCCAAAATCGGTGTGACCAAATTTATCGACAGGCATTTTATATATAAAATAATTTTTAATGCAAGCCGTTTATAACTTCTTGAAAATTCATTCCATCGTTCATCGTCTTCTTTAAGACGTACAAACATAAATGGCCACAAAACACTTCGTTATCCGGCTGTATTCGCTCGCTGTTATATAACACTGGACGGCGTAAATACTTTATCAGTTCCAGAGGAGGAGGAAGGCCGTAACTATCGAAATATATTTTCTCGTTACCGCTCTTTAAGAAAGAGCACCAGTGGGTCCCCACCCCATTAGAACCATCTAGATTCAATATCCCACACTCATTCCGTCCAGGTTTCTTCGGCAGCTCGTCTCTGAGAAATACTCCTCTAAAATTATTGATGTTTAGTTTCTTAGCCGCTTCGATTAGATCCACATTCGATAAAGCAATATTCGGTAGCACTACTCCACAAACATCGATTTGTTTGACGCTCATTTATTTAATATAAACATTAATTAAAAATTTTCAACGAGTAGTGACCATATGCCAAAGTATGAATTCCATCCTCCATTATTACCCGTTTATCGTCATCTGCAGATAATGCAACTTTATTAATTTCTTCTGTATAAATATCGTGATGATAAGATCTAATAACATTCATCGTTCGTTGTTGTTCTTTTTTAGTAAATAAGCAGTCTTTATAATCTTCGTGAGTAATAGTTTTCTGGACAACATTCTTCTTAATACCTTTACATTTCTTGTGCTCATCTCCAGCAGCCATCTTATAAGAATACAACTTTGCTCTGAGTCCAATAAATTCTTTTATCTGTTTCCCACTAGCTTCATCCTTGAACATTCCAATAACTTTTTTATTTACTCCAACCTCAATACCAGATGGATGATCTCTCGGGTATTCACTCGTGTCGAATCGAGTCTTAATATCGCCTGCGATATCTGAGTAAAAGTCTTCAGTTTTAATTTCGTATGTCAAAGAATCTGTATCGGTAAATAATAATTTAGCTCTATTTCCGTATTTATCCTTGATGTAATTGTAATGAAATTCATACATCAACGTTTTGCTCAAGTCTAATATACACATGCCAAGATATATAGGTTTATTATAGTACAATTTAGTTTTTTTCATGTGAACGGCTATTAGATTTTCATCGAAAATAGTACACCTCTCATAATTAGGTTTAGCGGCTAGTTCAATAGCCCTCTCCTCTTGACACACTAACTCTACATCAACACGATTTTCAATGTTCTCACAAGTTTTTCCAAAGACACTGTTATTCATTAACTTGAAAAAGTCTTTCTCAAAGTCATTAGTAGCTTTCGTTCTAAGAGCTGTATTTAAATCGATATACTTTTTCAACCAATCACTTTCTTCGAATAGTACACCTCTATGCACTTTTGTTATTTTCAAACCCAAGCTCTCATACAGCTTCAGATTATCGTAATGCAGCACATACTTCTTTTTATGGTTTAAGTTTGGAATTAACTTTTTGACTTTGTTAATCTCAATGCTTTCGGGGGCTAACGGAAAATCGTTATGCAGGTCGTGTAACTCTTTAGGGTATTCCAAATCAACTTCCAATATGCATGGAATACTTCTCCAATTTTGTAATTCATCTTCGTTCATCCATTTGAACCCGTGAGTAGGTAAATTTTTGATCATAGCCCATCCATATAGATTATTCGCATCAAGGTAAGTGATAAATGTAGAATTTTCGTTGCTATTGAAATCGCTCATATATTTATTATTCGCTTTCCCGTAACGATTTGATATTGTGCTCACTCCTCCTCTCATCCCTTGCCTAAGCATCAGAATCATATCGTAATCATTCAATAACTCCAATTTCACGCCTGTCAATTTTAAAGCGGCATCCCAGGCTAAACCAGGAGATGTAAAATACCATGCAGGGTCAAGCGTATAGTTCTTCATACACACATCTCTAAAGTTTTCGAAAACATCGGCAAGTAGCAAAACATCTGAAACGTTGTATAAATCGTGATACTCTCTGAATGTTTTACATCCAAATTCTTTCCATACCGTTTGTGCATGCTCGTAGTCTTCATCGCTAATATTCGAATCATTTAGCTTAGAATAGAAAGCGGATTTTGGTGGTAGTTCGGTTTCATTAAAGGTAGTAAATGAATCGACGTAGTCATAAGGATATATGCCTTTTCTCAGCAAAAGATCGAGCTTCTTTCCAGTATATCGTTTCCCAATATTTTTACACTGGTCTTTGCTTAGGTTCCTCGATAAAGCATCAAGACTAGAAACCATAAATTTAAAACTGTCGATAAAACGCAGTTGTCGCTTGACGGTAATCTCTTTTCCCTCTTTATTTACAAACTTATCAACAACGACCTCTCTGCTAAAAGATATATACTTTTCCTCGTTATTAGGTATGCAATTAATTTTCTCTCCATTATTACCTCTCAGTTTCTTAATGAACAGATGACAATCGTACCCGGAAAGATTATGAAACACTACAGGGAAAAACTTGGGGACTTTATAGTTTACATTACAAATGTTATGAGCAGCCCCTCTAAATTTACCGCTAAGATGACAGTGATCTCTCACTCGATCTTCGCCCAACGTTTTTTCACAGATATGACATATAGTAGCTCCATCAAAACACTTCTTGTCCTCTTCTGTAAATATCATCTTCTTAGGGAATTTAAATTGATTATATATTTGTTTTATATTCTCTTCTAGTTTATCTACAAATATTTGACCAACATCATCATCTTCGCTTTCAGCCGTAAACGTCACAGGATCTTGAGAATATACACTATCGTCGAAACATTTTATGTGGTAACAAAAGGAGCTAGGAGTATGCTTTTGATATTTATTAGTGTACGACAACTCTGGATTTGGTTGACAAGTGTCTATTGGCTTCACAAAAGACTCGAAATCTGCGTAGACTATAAACGGAACCCTCATAGAATTGTTATAATTTTTAAAACTTAACATAGTTCCTGGTTCTGGCATTTCTATTTTTTGTGCGTTATGTTGAGAGCAGTACTCATTATGGTTGTTAAGCGCTCCTGGCGTTGTGAAACCATTCATACACCTTTTACAATAATACATCGAATTAGTCCGAAATCTCATCAATCGGTTAAAATTCTTGATCCAGCAATAATGTTTCCTTTCTCCGTTGGAAATAAGCAATAGATCTACACAAATACTACTTTCACACTTAGACAGATAAAGCGGGTAGACATGTTTTTCAAAACCGAATACATTAACATTAATATTGTTATTTCTCTCGAATTTACCTATCACATTAGCATCAGCAGCAACTGGAAACTCAATACCACTCCAATTAAGTTTTTTCGATTGTTCTTTCAAAGCTTTCGTTATTATCTCCGAATTTTTCACAACCGGATTCAACGCTCTAGTTATACACCATTTGAAGCATTCTTCATCGTCGTTTTTCATATTTATAATAGCCTTTTTATTAGCTAAAAAGTCGGGAAGCGGAATGTAAGAACTACCTCTTAAGGGTGTATATTTTACCGTATTTATATCTAATTTTACAACGGCTTTAAATCTCCAATTACTTCCTTGCATCTGAAAACTAGCAATAGACTCCATGATTTTATCTTTTTTTCTGCTGTATATTTCATTCAAGTCGGTAGCTTCTAAAATAACTTCTGCCCTGGAAACGAATGGTATATCCTCAGAAGTCACTATTCCAGATTTCATATCCACGCGTTCCATAGTACAAGTAAGAACTAAATTAGTCTTTGTCTGACGATTGTTCGACAACAGATGTACTACCTGCGGTCTGACGAAATTAAGAAACGACGAGGCATCCATTCCATTAATTCCATCTATTCTATACTGCTTGGTGAATCCTTTAATAGCCGACGCCGTTTCTAGAATTTTAATTTTATCAAATATCCTGGAAACAGTTGACTTCAACGATTCTAGTTTTTCATTAACCTCTGCTTGTTCGGGCACATAACTAAGTAGCCAATCCGCAAAATCATTTATTTTAGCTCTAACCCTATTTTTGTATTTTCTCTTAGGCGCTACTGGTTTGTACTTACCAGGTGTGGGTGTAAGCGTAGGAACCTTAATGTCAGGAACCGATGAGTCGAGCAAGTGTTCAACATGGTTCATGTTTCTTAAACTACTTTTCTTTAAATCCATTTTATCTTACCACGCAAAAATATTAAAACATGTGAGATCGAAGATCCACTTATCTGTGAGATCGAAGATCCACTTATCTATCTCTCATACACTTTAATTTCGTATCTATCTCTCCAGACATTTCCGTTATGATAAGCTATTATGCCAGCACTCTGACCATACGCCTTAGCAGCTTTATACATCGATGGATACGAGGTAACAACGCCAGTCTCTCGATCTATAATATCTACTCTTCTCGGTTGTTTCCTGATACTGCTCAACGTGTCATGTCGATATGACACAGACTTGTAGTCCGTCGGAAGAATATTCTTTTCAATCAATACAGCTATCATTTGAGGTTTGTTGAGATGTGAAGTGCCTGTAACATTGTTATGCTTGGCCAACATTCTAAGCTCTGGTAGCTTCATAATATATAAGTATTCTTTAAATCAATTTTCCATACACTACACTCATTTTCTGTCCATCCGATTGGAACTGCAGCAACCTATCTGAAATTACGACAGCATACGCTTCGGTGTCGGCTGGCACTGCTGCATTGAAAAGAGCCTTAATCTGAATATCAACGACTGAAGATTTCAAACGCTCGGATTGTTTGCTTACATCGAACACGAACAACGGGTATAATTCTTTATAATCTACAGGTGTTATATTGCTTTGGGTAATCAACTTATCCATACCATAAAACTTTTGACTAAAGGAGGACGCGTCTCTGTACGCTCTGGAGAATTGTTGATTAGGAAACGACAGGTTATGGTCGACAGCTGGATATCTTTCCTGGTTCATCATCACATAAATGTTCTTGAGATCGCAGTGATTAAATAGCGACGGATTACTTTCCTGATTACCGCTACGGTCCGTCTGAAATCCTACGATGATATATCTAGGTTTCTCAGGTGATGTTTTTACGCTAAGACGCCAACTGAAACTTGTCGACTGAGGAACCGTTATTGTGTCGCATTGACGAGCTCTATACGCAACTGGCAACGTTAATTTCGATTCAATCGTCTTATACAACTGCATTCGTTCCATATCGGAAGGAATAACGTGTGGAATAAACCATGAAATTTTGTTTATCGCAACTTTTCCAGCAGCTGCAGCGTTATCTCGGAATATTGCATCATCGTCGGCTTTACGAACTAATGTCAGCGTCTGTTTGAAGCCGTAAATAATCTTGTCGTAATCATCGCAAAACCCGAAAATATGCTTCAACGGAACAATAAAGCTGAACATTCCTTTAGTGTTTGGTTTGCGAATGAGAAAGCTTTGTCTAGTGGCAAATCCGGGGTTGTCCGCAATAACAGCAGTCGCTCCAGTGTCTTTATACCACAGTTGATTTAAGCCTTGAGTCAGCTGAAAATCGTTTGGATACGTAAGTAAACCGAGCATCGTTGTAGCTTGACCCGGATGAAATAGCGTTTCGATTTCTTGATTAGATAACTGATAGGATATTTGACTGAATAGATACATAAGCCCATTATTCGTAAGAGCGACTAAATCGGCGTTAACGTATGCGGTGTCATCGGCTTTAATTAGTCTTCCATCGAATTGTAGATATGACTCTGCTGGGTGACTGTATAAGTCTTGTAATTCAATATTTATTCTTATTTCACCAGAACTGTTAAGGTTAGTTCTCGCTACAGGTTCGTACTCATGCCATTCGTATCGCTCGATACCTTCATCGATCAATGGTTGCTCTGTGAATCTTAGAATATCGGATTGCATTTTATTATACATATATTTTTAAATAAGAAAATAAATTTTTAGACCTAAATAAGAAAAATAATTTAAGCAAAATAAATTTAAACTGCCATTTTCAAACCACCTCCGTTTAGGCGTTTTACTAGATCTTGAATTCTAATAGCTCCTCCCGTCATTTGCGGATTCGACCCGAGTAATCTAGCTAGAATTACTTTAGTTTCTTGAGTTATCGGCTGCTGAACGGTGGTTGGTGGAAGTATCTTATTGAGTAATCGTTTTCCAACGTCGATCGCCTTATCCTTAGCAACACCTCCAATCTCTTTGACAGCTGTGCTCGCAATTTGTCTGGCTGCATTCGAAGTTAGTAGTCTCTTGAGAAATCCTGCAATGGAATCGAATATTCCTGCTCCACCGACAACGTGTACTTTTTTATAACTTCTTCTCGCAAGGACCAGCATTTCTATATCATCAATTTTTAAATTAGATCATCAATTTTTAATTAGATCATCAATTTTTAAATTAGATCGTCAATTTTTTATATTCATCTTTGGTTATCACTCTTTGTCTTAGTAACTCATCCGTCATACCTACAATTTCATTTCTTACACCCGTATTTCCCGCTTTGTAGCTATATATTCGCAACTCTAATTGTTTTACTAATTCGTTAGGATCTGAAGGAATGGTAATTATTCCGCTTCCTGTTTTACCTCTTAACTTCATGTAATCGTCCCATATGGGTTTTATTATCTTTGCATATTTTACACTTCTAGACGATTTAGGTTTGTTTGGTTTATTTGGCTGACTCATGGCATTCGTTTTAATTAGAATCTCGGCGTATTCTTCGAGATCACGATTATCATAAATTGAACTGTTTGGACTAGCTAACGTTAACAATTCCCATAATCCTGGAGTTCCTTGATAAGTTGTGGTTCCAACTGTAATATCATTTCCTTGGATTGAGGCTTCGCTGTCACCGATGTAGAATTTTCCATCTCTTGATCTTAATCCGAATGTTGTGTCCACAAGTCTTTTATCAGAAGCATATTTTTAAGGTATTCAACTGCAATATTTCCTAATTCTAACCTTCTAATGTCTTCTACTGGGTCATCGTCATCGTACGCCTCTATAGACGGATACTGGGGAAATTGAATAGTTTTCAACGAATCTGGAAGTGATTTTAGAGCGAGTGATGTTGCTGCAGAATTATCCTTTATTGTCGACAGCAAAGCGTTTTGTTCTTTCGAAATTGCTGATTGAGAGTCGACTATTGGTTTGTAGATTTTCGTTAATTCTCGTTGAAGTCCAAGATCGTCTATTCTCTGTGAAAGAAAGTTTTGTTTAATATTTTTTTTCGTTTTTAAAAACTCTTCGATAATAAAATCTCTTTTTGCAGGATCACTAATTTTCAGTAGCGACATTTTTTATTATAAGTATAATGTTTAAAACGTAACGTAAAACGTAGACATAAAACGTAAACATAAAACGTAAACATAAAACGTACAATTTATGCATCGTAGTAATTAACATAACAAATTGAGTCTTTTTCATTTATAGTAACTGGTGAATCTGAGTTGTTTTGTATTGTAATTATTATATCCTCTGCGTCCTCTAGTACTGTACCATCTTGAAGGCTCAGTCTGAGTTGTTTCAACTTCTGTCTAAGAGAGACTAGACACATTCCACTGGTCATTCGGACTCCAAGACCTACTTCTACTGTAATATTTGTCTTTGGTTCAATCGTTATCGCTTGCTGAGCAAAAATCTCATATCTGTCGCCTGCTCGTTGTCTTGCAGGAGCGTGAGTGACCACTTTAGGCATCCAAATTATCGGACTCACACGAGGCTTCCGTTTGGTGATAAATTTGTGTATTGGGTGACCGTATCCAGACATTTATATAAGTGGTTTTTTAAAGTAACATTCCAAGAATAGGAATATTTTTAAATGGTGAATTGGGTCCCAAGATAAGACCTTCACCGCTGATATATCCTGCTCCTCTTTTCATAAACAGACCAGAACCCGATATCGAACTACCCTTTTTCCACGGAGATAGAAAAAGACCTTCCCCAGCAGGCACTATCTTACAGCATATTCCTCCTTTCTTAACGTAGAGCACGCCAGATCCACTTATCGAAGATCCACGTATCTGTGAGATCGAAGATCCACTTATTTTATCGACAATTTTGGAACCAGCTGCAGAACCCAATCCTGTTAAGGCTCCTGTGGCTAAACTCGGAAGAACACTAGACAGTAGAAACTTTCCGGCTGTTGCTAAGAACGGTAGAATAGCGCCAATAAACCCGCCTTCGACTCTCGCATTGTCTTCTAATTGCTTTTTACCCATTTTAATTGTCAAACCAGTTCCATTCTGATACGCTTTAGTTAACTTGTTGATTTGCCTCTGGTTTAGAGCTAACACATGCTCACCAGTTATATCGCCATGCGAGAGTCTTATACTCACCCCAGTTCCTGCTTGAGCAGCTCGCTTAATTTTGTCCTTTTGTCCTTCAGAAATATTAACTTTAACCTTCGCGTAAGTGCTCATTTTATATTAAATACAAACTTTAAATTAAACCTCTCTTATGTGAAATCGTATCGACAATTCCTCACCTCTTAAATTAATTAGTTTTCCATTTTGGTCTATTAGTTTTGTTTCCATCGATGAAATAGAGTATAGCGTTATTGGAAGATACACGAGATTATGAGGAGATTCGATTATCTTGTAACCAGGCCCGACCGATGGAAAGAAAGAATAAATTATGTTCTCCGTAGTTCCGTTAGCATACGATGATCCTATTATATCACTCGTAACTCGTAAACTATTCACGCTGTTTACTTCGACTATGTGCTCGGATTCGTTATATCCTTCGGAGTATACACGACTCTGAAATCCTAGAACGGTACTAATTGAATTTGGTACTCTAAAATCAATTTGATAGTTCTCATCAATTTCCAAAACAGCCTTCAAAGTATTGTTATTTGGTCGCAACTTTATACATTGACCATGACCTTCTTCCTTTAAAATTCTCTGTATGTATTCGTTTAAGTCATCGATTTCATAGCAACCGGTTGGAATGTCTAAATCTTCCCATGTTACACCGTTATCTGACGAATATACGAATTTATTATTTGTTTCATCTATATTAGGAAAACTGTAGTAAGTTTCAAGATTGACAAGAGCCATTTCATACGTTTTACTTTTGTCCAGTTCGATTAGTGGATTAAATTTCGTTCGAATTCGTGTGCTCCTTTCGCTCAACAAAATGCAAAAGGATTCTTTAGCCTCTGTGTTGCGTGCAATCGTTTGAGTATTAGATAAAATTTCGTCAAGAAGGGTTTCCATTTTAGATAGCTATTTTTAAACCTAGAATATAAAATCTTAAATTTTGTTATCATTTTATTATTGCTTTTATTTAATGTAAAATGTATCTAATCCAGATCTGTACCTGCCCTTATTTGTTTTGCTAGTAAGGTCTATAACCACAAAACCATGCGTTTCATCCCACGCAGTTTTGCATAGTTTTCGAAATTCTTCAATAGTCATATCATCTACACCTATATGATCGCTGTATATGTGGTTAATATTTTTAAGGTCTTGAGGGAACAAACATATAAAGTTGGCATTCTCTCTTATAGTTTGTCTAGGTAGCTTGAAATAATTTTGTGCTAGGTAAAAGCAGTCTACATTACTATGCCTACCTCTTATATAATAGGATTCGCATTTATTTTGTCGCTCTAACTGTAAATCATCAAAAATCATGAGATTCTTCTTATCTCGACTTAAGTCTCGTGGATCTGGAACATCTTCAGAGGTTTCAAAGAACTTGCAGTCAATATCGGATTTCTTTTCCATGTTTTTAGACATCTCCTCGACTACGGCGGTCGGTGATACATTTAATGTCATTATCTCATCGCGATTATCAAAAAGTCTTATAATTGCTTCCTTTGGTAATTTCTCTTCGAATGCTTTCTTAAGTATCTTATACTCCGGTTGAAATAAACTTTTGCCGAAGATTTGCAAGTTATCATAGTCTAGCCAACCAGGTCTCAGTAATAAATTAAGTAGTAAAATCGTTTTACCACATTGAGACTTACCTACGATCAAACCTCTGATGCTTCTTGGTAGGAGAGGACTGTTAAAGCGTTTAGATGTATCTTCATTCCATGACAGGTCTTGGACTTCCATTTTAATTATATTATATTAAAATGGAGCACAACTCGTATTGTGTAAAATGTAAGCGACAAACTGAATCTAAAGATGTTCAACGAGTCGTCAGTAAGAATGGTAGACCTATGCTTAGGGGTGTGTGCGTTGAGTGTGGCGCTAGAAAAACTCAGTTTACTAAAATGTCCACTACTGTACAAGGAGGTGATTTGGTATCAGCTCTCAATTCTGCTACTTCTAATATTAAACTTCCATGGGCAAAGTACCCGGGTGAAATGCATCTTCCAGGACATTCTTTCACAGGTCCAGGAACTCGACTGGATTTGCGATTGAATCCTGATGGGACGCCAAAAGATTGGAGTAAACCAGTAGATAGAGTTGATCAAGCAGCCTATCGCCATGACATGGCTTATGCTAAACATACTGATACAGCAGGGAGAAACGTCGCGGACAGAGCTATGATAGATGAATTAAATAATATACCTAATCCTTCGTTCCGCGAACGAATTGAACGATCTATAGTTAAACCAATTTTATCAACGAAAACCCATTTTGGAATGGGGTTGAAAAAAAACCTCTGAGATGGACAGACCAACTTGCTGACGAATTGCATAAACCTATAGTCAGGAAGTTCAGGAAGCGAGTTGTTTATGTTCAGGGAGTGGACAAAGTTTGGGCGGCTGACTTGATTGACATGCAGGCTTATGCTAAATTTAATTCTGGTGTGAAATATTTGTTAAGCGTCATCGATATATTTTCCAAATATGGATGGGTTGTTCCGATAAAAGATAAGCGTGGAGAATCTGTGGCAGATGCTTTCGTTAAAATATTTAATACGAGTAAAAGACGGGGTGATAAACTTTGGGTCGATAAAGGAACAGAATTCTACAATAAACAGGTAAAATCATTAGGTATGGAGTTGTACTCAACTGAAAATGAAGAGAAATCTTGTATCGTAGAAAGATTCAATAGAACAGTAAAAGAGAAGATGTTTAAATATTTTACAGCAAATTCAACTCAGAGATATATCGATGTTTTAGATAATATGGTTAATTTATACAACAACACAAGACATTCTTCCATTAAAATGACTCCTGTTAAAGCGAGTATCAAAGCAAACGAATGGGTTGTGTGGATGAATCTGTATGGTGATGCTGTACCTGAAACTATTAAACCTAAATTTTCAGTCGGAGATAAAGTAAGAATTTCTAAGAAGAAAAAGACATTTGAGAAAGGCTACACAAATCGTTGGACACAGGAGGTTTTTACTATAACACACATTCAGTACACAGACCCTATAACCTATAAAATATCAGATTATAATGGAGAACAAATACAAGGGACATTTTATGAAGCTGAGTTACAATCGACAACGCAAGATACATTTAAAATAGAAAAGATTATAAGAAAACGTGGAAATCGGTCTTTGGTGAAATGGTTAGGCTATGATTATTCTTTCAATTCATGGGTTGATAATAAGGACTTGATATCATTGTGATTTTACTACTACTATTAGCAAATTGTTTTTACTGCAGCTCTTGTGCAATCATTACTTTTGTATGAATAAGAACACGCTTTAATAACAAGTTATAATGTACATTCGCAGCCTGTTCTAAGAAGAAAAAGACATTCGAGAAAACAAAATTCTTGACTTTTTTGAACGGATGACAAAAAAAAAAAAAAAAAAAAAAAAAAAACCTGAAAAAAAAGTTAGAAAAAAAACCTAGGAAAAAAAAAATGAGAAAAAAAAACCTAGAAAAAAAATCCTAGAAAAAAATTTAGAAAAAAAATTTAGAAAAAAGTTTATTTGCGTCTTCGTGTCCTGTAAAGTTGCCTATCTCGGGACAAAAATTTATCTTGGGGACAGAACCGGAAGTTTGGGGACAGTTTCAGAGGTGAAGGACGATTTTTCAACAAATTACACCGCGTAGGATAAGATTTATTCGCAATGCACCGCGTATCATAAGATTTATCGTATTGTGCCCTGTGCGAAGTGTCAACGATGTTATAGGTCGGTTGCTGCGTGGCTTTTAATAGGTACACCCCCAGCTTATCCTTTAGCACCATTTTAACTTAATTTATCTTCAATATCAGGCTTCTTAAAAAATAGCTAAGTAATTAATTATGCATCTGAGAGACGTCGACTGCTTTGTCTCGCTCCCAGTCAGGTTGTTGTTGATGTATACCCTATGTACTGAGCGCTCACGAACAAAGGGTCTGTTCGCATCTGCTGTGAATCAATACCGTATTCTGCAGTTGTTTTGCATCAGCTTTGATCGCCATTACCGTAGCTCTTACCAAGAATGTTAATTGGGTTTTAGCTGATTGTTTCTTCAATTTTAATTGTTTTATCTTCAATATCAGGCTTCTTTAAAATCAGCTAGCTAATTAATTTTACATCTAGTGTGCGCCCCACCCCTGCCTTGGCTCGTACGCTTCTCCTTCTCTCTCTGTATCCACCTCAGTTTTGCGTAACACATTTTTGCTTTCTTTCACTCTCTCTTCTCTTTCTCTTCGCTTTATTCTCTATCTTTCTGTCTGTCTCTCTGTCTGTCTCTCTGTCTCTGTCTCTCTCTGCGTTTAGAGTTGTTTTTCTCTTGTTTTTCTCTGCGTATATTTCTCTGTCTCTTCTGTCTTTTCTCCCTCGTTTCATCCTTTTCACTCTCCCTCACTGTCTCTCCCTGTTTCTCCCTGTCTCTCTTTCTCTCTTCTTCTTCTATCTCCCCTCTCTCTTATAATTCACCGTGTAGTCTAATAATAAAGCAAACTTTTGTTTCTCTCAATGTTAAACTACCATATAACGAATACCTTTAATCTGGCTGCTATGACCTCTAACAAACTGAAGGAGCGCACTTAAACGATCAAATTTCACACATTGCAACAGATATCCTGTGGCGCCAAATAAATCGAGAGCGAGCTGAATAATATCCTAAAATAAATCATGAAACATCGCGGGGGACGGTTTAAGTGCTTGCATGCCGAGTTTTCAACACGTGGACCATGTTATATGTAGAAGCTGGTCAGACACAGAGCAATAGATGGCAGCGCCACAAAAACCGTGTAAAACATTTATGCTTATAATTATAATACTGTATGTTGATGCATTTGTGGCGATTCATGCTTTCATCGTCACTTGATTACTATACATGTTTTTATTACATGTATTTATATAGCGCCTGTGCTTTTTAATGCCCTGCCTAGATTCCCTTGGAGTTAGTCATCCACCCCCACACCCACACACACACCCTCCACGCAGATCCCGGTGGTAGGTCCCGCCCGACAAAGCTCCATTGTCTTAATATTCATCCCCCCACCCACCTTCCACGCAGATCCCTGTGGTAGGTCCCGCCCAACAAAGCTCCATTGTATGTAATTAATTATTCTGCCCCGGCCGTCCGCATATCGAGGATAGCGCAGACCCCCAGCCTCCAAAATAGTCGCTGGTAGAAATCCACTTTATTATGTTGAATAATGAGGCGTTTATGCACGGGTATGGAACCGACCTGAACCACCCTAAATTTAATGGTTTCCAGACCCGGCGGTCTGCTTAGAGTATTTAAGGAACCCGCTGAGATCCCTCTGGGCTCTCAGTCGAAGATGTTGTCCTAGGAAGGGGCACTCGCCAGAATTTCTGTGGAAGAAGGACTGAACCCGGCAGTCACGACCGACTGGCCGTAAGAAGGAGGAGGAAGAGCGATCGAGGCCGGCGGTTAACTGATGACGAGAGGCCGTCTGCCGCATCGTCTAGTTTCTGCCCCCAGTGCTTCCCGTCTCTGCTCCGTCGTCAGAGGTAACATGCCTGACGACGGCCTCCGCCAGGATTCCCCGTCATCCAGGAAGGAAGACATCCACCGTACGTCCCGTCTGAAGCAAGAGACAGTCCACTTCCCCCGTTCGTCTGAAGGAAGACATCCACCGTCCGTCTGAAGCAAGAGACCGTCCACCCCCCGTTCGTCTGAAGGAAGAGACTGCCCCGTTCGCCCCGTTCGTCTGAAGGAAGAGACTGCCCCGTTCGCCCGTTCGTCCGAAGAGAGACTTTCGGTCATTGTTCGTTCATTGTTTGACGTTGCCATGACAAAGGTAGGCCCTAAGAGGGATACGCTTGATAAGATGCCCCGAGAACTATCGTCCCTGGTCCAGTAGTAGCCCTGGGGAGAATAGTCCTGTTTGATTTCTTTATCCCATATTATTATCTTTATTATTATCATTATTATTATTCTTATTATTACGATTATTAACGATTTCGCATTTCTATGTTTCTGTAGTAGCAAAGCTTATAGTCGCATCAGAATTGCATATCTTATGTGTTTGAACTATTGTTTGCTTTATATTAAATCCATAAACTCAATTGACTGTTTCTGTGAATAATGGCTCTGCTAGGAATTAGCCGAGAAGAGGAAGAGGCTCTTGAGAGTTTAATGCCGATTTTAGAAGGTATGCTTCGGGAGGTGCAGGATTTGACCCGGCGTCTGAGGCTGATAGAAACCCCTCCGACCATGTCCACCACTCTAGCTAGAAAGACTGTTGCTGAACGACATGAACCTGTTTGTGGTCAGACTTACTCGAGCCAACCAGGACCTCTGTTTCGCTGTCGCCTAGGACAGACTGCACGAGGCCACCCTTACTGTAGACCTCCTAGCATGCATTCACGTTTATGTAGCGCCTTATCAGATCACCACCAACTTTCCTCAAGACCTGCATTTCAACAACAGCACGGAACGCCTCTCCTGGTGCCCAGGTCGAATGTATGGCTTGGCGCCAGAGGGGGCAACCGTTACAAATGGCGCACGCGACAGGGTGTTAATCAATTAGGGATTAACGACGCAGGTGATGAAAGATTGGTTCTGATTGAAGGAAGATTTGGTTTTGCATGTTCAGATGATAGCGAAAGTGAAATTGGAAGAGTAATGGAACGAGGAGTGGAGGAAGATTTGATTGGAGGGAGAGGTTTTGATAGGCCTAATGTTTTTAATGTTGATGGCTATCATTCTCAATCATTTGATTCATTGCATGACTCTCTAAGGATAGAAACAGAGCTTAGCAATAGTGAAATGCGAACTCGTGTTGTTAAAGGGCGAAATTGTGGGTTCTTTGTTGACAATTCACGTTCTACGTTGGGTTATGGGTCCGACCCGGAATTTCCCAAAACCCATGCCACCAGCTTTCCCCCTGCCCAGCCCAAACTTCTGCCTGAGTCGCACCTGCAGCCGTCGACACCCCTTGTCTACAAGAAAACCGCACGGAGTGGAAGTTCAACCGAAACTTTCCGCTCATTGCAACCGAGAGACACTGAGACCGTTAATCGCCATTCGTCCCACTCATCTTCAACTCCCGTCGCCACGGTGTACAGAGAAATCTACGACAAGCCGAGTTTTTCTGAACGTGAAAACTGTAGCAGAACTTTGGTTCCAGTGCGATCGTCTGACATTCGGTTCCAGCTGGGCCATGCGCGAAATCCCGAATCAACCGATGCTGCAAGAGTCGACCAATTCTTCGTTCCAAAATGGCCGCCAACCGCATTTGATCACTCCTCCGAATTCACTCACCCGGGTGAACAAAGATGTGTTGTCCAGCGTGACAGAACAGTCCAACAGAGAGACTTAGACGAGTTCTATGCACTTTCCGCTCCAGCTTTTCAACGCCAGCCTGACTTCAAACCGCGCCTGCCTCTGACGTCACCGCCGACACAACCCTCTTTGGTGCTCCATGGCGCGTGTGAAGAGATCGAATTTCCGCCACCAACCACCATCTCAGCCTCCGCAGCTTTCCCTACGGCTGAAGTCTTCGAAGCCCCGCCCACTGCCGCTGGAACCACAACAACAACAACTTCAGCTTCGTCGGTAGCCGCCGCCTTGGCAGCTATCGTTGCAGCCGAGTCTAATGAACCCCCAGCAATAACCACGTCGCCAACAACCAACCCTGCTGACAACAAGTCGCTGTCCTCATCGTCGTGCCTTGTACCCAATCCACCGTTCAATCCAGAACAATGCAGCCAGTTCGTGTCTCAACTGAGTTCCTGTACCCATCAACCATTCGCCTCCAAGACAATAAGTGAACAGTGCAGTTTGATTTTCGCGCCAGAGGAAATCAAGCTACCTCTGGTCTCTGATGAGACTCTGCCGTTTCGCAGTTGTCAACCCAAGTCGCCACCGCCTGTTGCTGATCAACGCTCCACACGAGCCATTAACAGCTACTGTGCGGTGAAAACGAAAACGAAAGTGAAGGTGAAGCAAGGGTTTTCACAAACGTGTGAAAGGTACCGACTGAAGTTTACTTTTCGGTTAATGATTATCTTGATTTTTGCTGCCCTGAAGAAAATAAGAGCAAGATTGTTCGAACAAGAAATGCTTGCATTTGCCCTGTTGAACTGTTTTGTTATAGAGATGTGTTGTGGACTTCAGATATTAATTGGGTTGCAAGACCAGTTTGTCTTTGTCTTTATATGGACACTTTTGAAAGTCTGGAATAGAAAGTGGATTGACATGAGAAGAGGAATTGGTTAATTATTGCCCTATTTGTTGTAAGACGATTAAGTGACTGTCTTATTTGGAACATGACCTTTGCCTGACTTTGATTATGAACTTTGATCTGAGTTTTGTATCTAGTATTTGATTATGGCTTTATGAAGATTGAGAAGACAATTTTTATGTTGTGAAGTAAGTAAGCAGATAGTAGATTGCTACTTTGTTTTTGAGACTTGTGTAATCGTTTTATTATTTTGTGTGTGTTTTATTGATTGTTGCGCATTCTTTGATTGAATTGTTTTAGCTTGGAGCTGATTAGTAAGAAGGAATATGTATGACTTATGCATTATGCTGAGGAGTGTTTGACCGCTGTCCCTTGTCCCATGTTAGAACAGATGTGATGGCTGATGAAGGATTTCATTTGCAAGATTTGAACTTGTTTGTCCCTTGCTTGTAATGTGTCACCTGACCATAGGTTATCACCGATGCGTTGAAATGTGCTAAGCCGTTGCCTAGACACGAAGTGTGCCCCGAGTCGTGCCTGAATGGTACGTGAAGCTAAGATGCTTTCCCCTTTGTGAGTTTTGAGTTTTTAGTCTGGGTAGGATGGTTAGCTGGCTCCTAAGTGAGACTTATAGCACCATACCAGATAGGCCCATGACCTGTTTATGAGAGATTTTGATAGGTTTTGGTAGGTTGTGACGCCAGACCGAGAAACCAAGAGACCTGATATGACGATTAGGCTATGTGTTAGGAACTGGCTTAGTAGATTTTGAGTGTCCAAAGACTGATGGTTATAAGTGACTAACCCTGTGACTGTCTGATGATTCAGATTTTGCTGGAAGCAGTTGCTTATTGTGCTGAACAGTGACCTAGTTTTGTTTTATTTGATTTGACTGAAGAAGAAGATTGGATCATTGATGCCCTGGTTAAGATTTGGTCCCGTAGAGTAATTTTCCCTCGGATGAGTATTAACCAGTGAACATTGTTTTAATTGTAGCAGTTGAGTTGTTGCTTTGATGAATGGAAGTTGATGTCGTTTTGTACTTGACCGTGTTTTGGAACATTTGAACATTTTTCTTGCGATGCTTTTAATTTGCATATGAATGTTGTTTGTTTTAAGTGGACACTGATAAGATTTTCTGAATAACTATTTGTATGTTGATAACCATTTTTCATTGAAAGTTAAGATAGGAATAACTTTTATGAAAAAGGTTATGTTTTGGAACGGATATTGCTTCTAAACCGTAGCAATATCCTTGTCCGGGGAAGACGAGAGTGTGGCGATTCATGCTTTCATCGTCACTTGATTACTATACATGTTTTTATTACATGTATTTATATAGCGCCTGTGCTTTTTAATGCCCTGCCTAGATTCCCTTGGAGTTAGTCATCCACCCCCACACCCACACACACACCCTCCACGCAGATCCCGGTGGTAGGTCCCGCCCGACAAAGCTCCATTGTCTTAATATTCATCCCCCCACCCACCTTCCACGCAGATCCCTGTGGTAGGTCCCGCCCAACAAAGCTCCATTGTATGTAATTAATTATTCTGCCCCGGCCGTCCGCATATCGAGGATAGCGCAGACCCCCAGCCTCCAAAATAGTCGCTGGTAGAAATCCACTTTATTATGTTGAATAATGAGGCGTTTATGCACGGGTATGGAACCGACCTGAACCACCCTAAATTTAATGGTTTCCAGACCCGGCGGTCTGCTTAGAGTATTTAAGGAACCCGCTGAGATCCCTCTGGGCTCTCAGTCGAAGATGTTGTCCTAGGAAGGGGCACTCGCCAGAATTTCTGTGGAAGAAGGACTGAACCCGGCAGTCACGACCGACTGGCCGTAAGAAGGAGGAGGAAGAGCGATCGAGGCCGGCGGTTAACTGATGACGAGAGGCCGTCTGCCGCATCGTCTAGTTTCTGCCCCCAGTGCTTCCCGTCTCTGCTCCGTCGTCAGAGGTAACATGCCTGACGACGGCCTCCGCCAGGATTCCCCGTCATCCAGGAAGGAAGACATCCACCGTACGTCCCGTCTGAAGCAAGAGACAGTCCACTTCCCCCGTTCGTCTGAAGGAAGACATCCACCGTCCGTCTGAAGCAAGAGACCGTCCACCCCCCGTTCGTCTGAAGGAAGAGACTGCCCCGTTCGCCCCGTTCGTCTGAAGGAAGAGACTGCCCCGTTCGCCCGTTCGTCCGAAGAGAGACTTCCGGTCATTGTTCGTTCATTGTTTGACGTTGCCATGACAAAGGTAGGCCCTAAGAGGGATACGCTTGATAAGATGCCCCGAGAACTATCGTCCCTGGTCCAGTAGTAGCCCTGGGGAGAATAGTCCTGTTTGATTTCTTTATCCCATATTATTATCTTTATTATTATCATTATTATTATTCTTATTATTACGATTATTAACGATTTCGCATTTCTATGTTTCTGTAGTAGCAAAGCTTATAGTCGCATCAGAATTGCATATCTTATGTGTTTGAACTATTGTTTGCTTTATATTAAATCCATAAACTCAATTGACTGTTTCTGTGAATAATGGCTCTGCTAGGAATTAGCCGAGAAGAGGAAGAGGCTCTTGAGAGTTTAATGCCGATTTTAGAAGGTATGCTTCGGGAGGTGCAGGATTTGACCCGGCGTCTGAGGCTGATAGAAACCCCTCCGACCATGTCCACCACTCTAGCTAGAAAGACTGTTGCTGAACGACATGAACCTGTTTGTGGTCAGACTTACTCGAGCCAACCAGGACCTCTGTTTCGCTGTCGCCTAGGACAGACTGCACGAGGCCACCCTTACTGTAGACCTCCTAGCATGCATTCACGTTTATGTAGCGCCTTATCAGATCACCACCAACTTTCCTCAAGACCTGCATTTCAACAACAGCACGGAACGCCTCTCCTGGTGCCCAGGTCGAATGTATGGCTTGGCGCCAGAGGGGGCAACCGTTACACATTTACATATAATACACATTATTTGTATATAGCTATTCCCCATGAGAATATCTATAGTAGATCTATGATATAGCATCATTAGTGGTTTATGTGTATAGGATGATATTAGAAGATAGGCAGTAGGACTTACATTCATTATCTATTCAGTGACTGTGATTGACAATATAATCGCATAGCTTATCTTAGCTAGGGCACTGATGATAGTTTCTCATTGGACAATCACTTAGCTATGTAAATTATGATTGGATAAGGTGTGGCTTATAACAGAAACAAGTCATATTAGATTCATATAAAACAGGTTGTAAGAACTCACTCTGTACGGACGGTCCGTCACTTGAGGCTTGCTGGGAGATAGAGAGGGGACTTACTGGGAGGGAGAGAAGACTTACTTACTTGAAGAGAGATAGAGAGAGCAAGCCGGACCAACATTGCTTGGGTTAATTATTAAGTAGAATTGGATTCGCTATCGTGCTTTATTGTAGTAATCATATAGGTTTAGATTATATTATTTGTGTAGCTCATTAAACATGGAAAATACAGCACTTGCCTCATCCATCATCCCGTGTGTAGCCTAGTGTCCCTTACTTAGTATCTCTTAGTTAGTTCATCGAAGGAGATCTCCTCACAGCAGGAAAACCTCTTCATGACAGATCTACATAAACACACACATGCTATAATTTTATGTGGAAACAGGCATGCATACAATGCACACATTCGAAATATATATATATATAGGCTTACACATACACACATACATACGTGAAGGGTTTGCGACGAACGCCCGATTGTCCAGGTCCCCGATTACCCTTTCCCCGATACAAACTCCCCGATTACAAACTCCCCGATAGGCCCAACACCCCGACAGACCCAAGTCCCCGAATATGCAACTAATCCCAAGTCCCCGACAGGCCCAAGTCCCCGATTGGTGATTTAATCTACACGTAAGACCATTTAGTGTCAGTCTGTATAGGCTTCATAATGTCGTAAGACCAAGAACAGAAATAAGATCGAGAGCACCAGCAACAATAGCAAGACCAATACCAGTTCGACCAGATGCAATAAGACCAGATGCAGTACCAGAAGTACCTGCATTGCCAGCATCAGCAGGAGCAGTTAGTGCATCGCCAGCAAATGAGTCGGCACCATAAACAACTATCTCTGCAGAGTGCCCTGTTTGCAAATGCGGAAGATCAGATACAGCTATTATTCCATGCGGGCACTGTGCATGCAGTTCTTGTGTTAATGTTCTTTGTGGCGCACCATCAACAAGGGGAATCAGCAAACCATGCCCAGTGTGCCGCAGTAATATAAGGGATATAATGCGCTTGCATTTTTGAAAAACTTCTCAGCCTTAGCAAGTAGACAAGTAGAATATTTTGAAGTAGTTTGTGGACAATTCTCTTATAGCTGTCTTCTGAATTCAGCGTGCAGTAAGGAATTCAAATTACATATTGGTACACGTACACAAGTAAAAATATTATTGACATTAATCTAACTGGCTTTGCCTTTATTCAACTCTGTTTCCGTCTACCGATAAGGCCAAGACGATTGGTGTCACCCTCTTTAGCCTATGAAGACTGACACTAAATAGTCTTACGTGTAGATTAAATCACCAATCGGGGACTTGGGCCTGTCGGGGACTTGGGATTAGTTGCATATTCGGGGACTTGGGTCTGTCGGGGTGTTGGGCCTATCGGGGAGTTTGTAATCGGGGAGTTTGCATCGGGGAAAGGGTAATCGGGGACCTGGACAATCGGGCGTTCGTCGTGCTCCCCATAAATACATACATACATACATACATACATAAATACATACATACATACATACACACATACATACATACATACATACATACATACATACATACATACATACATGTATACATACATACATACATACATACATACATACATACATACATACATACATACATACATACATACATACATACATACATACATACATACATACATACATACATACATACATACATACATACATACATACATACAGACATACATGTATACATACATTCATACATACATACATACATACATACATACATACATACATACATACATACATACATACATACATACATACATACATACATACATACATACATACATACATACATACATACATACATACATACATACATACATACATACATGTATACATACATTCATACATACATACATACATACATACATACATGCATACATACATGTACATACATACATCTTCCAAGCGACGGACAGACAGTTGGTCGGTCGGTCGACAGAGTCACCAGGACCGACCGTGTCGAGGACCAATTCAGTGTCCAGTAAAGGACTCTGGACAGAAGTGGGACTGGCTATATATATATATATATATATATATATATATATATGTATATATATTGTCCCGTTGAAAAAGCCCTGCAGAGATATTGTGCGATAACAATCAAATCGAAGCGATTTATTGATTACATGATTTGTACGTCTGTTGGTAAATTATATCTGAATAGTTATATAGCGAATTTTTTAGCAACCTCTCTTCTTATAAATTATGAAGAATTGGCCGTAGATAGTCTACATTCATTTGTCCAGAAAGAGTTTACGCAGTGAATGTGCAGCTGAATAAATAAACTGGTAAATTTTCATATAGGCTACATGGGAATTAGTATAATTATTTATTTAGGGTTTGCAATTGGTATCGTCTCGTGACTTGCAAGAAAATGATTCTCCAATCTTCTCTCTGTCTCTGTCTCTGTCTCTGTCTCTGTTTCGCTCTCTCTTTCTGTCTGTCTGTTTGTCAATTTCATTATCCTTCACATCCCGTCTTTTCTATTATCTCCCTTTCACCATTGTCTTCCTGTCTTTGTTCCAGCTTCTGCTGATTTCTTTTTTATTTAATCGGCTACTTCCTTAATTAAATATTAAAGAAATTCTTCTTTGGTCTTTCATTCGGTCTTATCTTTCCGTTTGGTATTAGACGTGCCTTAGATTATTTTTTTAATTCTTGTGATTCCCTTCAGTTTGCATATGTGACGATATTTTCTGGCTGCCTGTCTGTCTATGTCTGCAGGTGTGAGGTGTCTGTCTTTCTTTGACTGTGTTTGTCCGTCTGTTCGTGTCTGAATTTAGTCTATGTGTGCAATGCATGTGTCTTAGCTGTCTATGTCTGCATGTCTGACCTGTCCTCCTGCTGTATCCATCAGACACTTCAATTGACCGTCCCTATCTTTCTTTCTTTGTCTGCATGGCCTCTCTGAGCCCTCTTCCATCTTTTGCTCTCTATGTTTACCCGTTTGCCTCTCGCTTTGTCTCTCTCTGTTTCTGCATGTTTCTGTTTCTGTCTCTGTTTCTTTGTTTGTCTATCTGTCTGTCTCCGTCTGTCTGTCTGTCTGTCTGTCTGTCTGTCTGTCTCTCTCTCTCTCTCTCTCTCTCTCTCTCTCTCTGAGTCCCATCAGTCTTTGTCGTGCCTTCTTGAATACCCAAATCTGCTTCTGCAAATGTTCTCTGGGTTTTGCTCTGCTCGAAAGCAGAGACGTCTGCAGAGACGGAAGATCGGGATTTAACAAACAATCTCAACTACGTCTGATGTCACAGTGACGTCGTTTGTCCGGAAATATTGCAATTCTCGCGGCCGCAGTTTGTGATCGATGGGTCGCTGGTTCAACGGTCGGGCATTGGATTCGTAGCCAATCAAACGTGTCAATTAATCATCCGTGACTGACGCACATAAGCTTCGCTGGATACGGATCGCTGGACGTGAAAATTCTTTGAACGAAAATCGAAGAATCTGAGGATAAGGAGAACGGCTGGGAGAAGGGTGAGTGTGAAGCGAGGAGGATTAGATAACTGACGAACATACTGATGTGTCTTGATATAAGGTGATGCAAACAGTGGCGTAGCAAGGTTTGGTGGTGGGCCCCTTCAAACACCTCGACTTTAAAAAGGCTTTTGCCATATATATATATACTTTAATACAGATTTCACAGATGAAATTTTAAAAAAAAATTAACTAAGTCTTATTACATTTTATTATTTTCTCCCGTTTATAGGCCTATTTATAAAACATTTTCTATTTCTTCAAGCTACCAGAGAAAATTGAATTAGAATACTGGACAAAATTCATCTAGGAGCATTGTTTCATCTTTTGAAGAATGAATTTTCATCATCCACACTTACATTCTGTCAAACAGTTGGTTAGTTGATTAATAATAACGACCTCGGCTACAATATTTGTTACACTGACAGTACAGTATACAGTATACAGTTTGGAGTAGACAGTAAAATCACGTATCAAGTATACAGTTAGTAAGAAGATCAGACTGCCACCCGCCCTCATAGACCGTCTTTGAAAAATTGAATTTGATGATGCTTCATGCCCATGTCTGCCTCTCGAGACTAGTTAAAGAGCTGCTTCTTCTTCTTCCTCCTCCTCTTCTTCTTCGTCTTCTTCATCATCAGTCTGAATTGTCTTGTATTGCGTTGCATTTCTTTGTACTGAATTTATTGTTCGGTATTGTCTGTCAGTAGACTGTCACTTTTAGGCGGCTTCAGTGTCTGCAAAGTATTTATCGGGAACAGCGTACAAAAGCGACCCAAAGAGTTATGCACAATGTTGTAGAATCTTGGTTAAGTGTGATAAGACATAAGACTTGAAGCATAATCATAAGAAAAAACATACAACTGAATCGATATCTGCAAAAACCCACAAAAGCGCAGCATCCACACAGCAGCCCGTATACACAGAAGACAGTTGATCATGGGAAGAACAGAGTATACATTATACAGACGGCCAAACAAGGTCTAGTGAGTTCAAAGTTGAAGATATGAAAAGAGCAGCGAACATGCAAATTCCTTAAAAAGTTCGAGTCCTTGCCGCACGGTTGCCATGGCAGCAAGGGCAATCCGCCGCTGATTGGCGTTATCAGACTATTGTCGTTTCTACCGTGGACCGTGGTCAGCAGAGCTTTTATGGGGCGAGTCGAAGCGACGCTATCTGTTTGTTGTGCTGACTGTACAACGTATAATACATGTAACAGTCGAGAGTCGACTTGAAAACGAAGCAGAACAGCTGTATGACCATAAACTTGTAGCTTTTACAGTCGCTTCTGGTTATAAACAGCGCCGCTATCTCTGTCCATCCTCGCGTTGCATTCTACGCGCATAACTCTGTCTAAAACAAAGACCATAGACATTGGACAACGCCTGGGTTGCGCCACTGGATGTTGTCAGTGGCAACGGCGAGCTATGCAACGGTGCAACGGTCGCTCCGCACGGAGGATAGGGTAAAGCGGAAAGATACACGATAGGGGAGAAAGTATATAGAGAAGGGGCGAGAGAGAGAGAGAGACAGAGAAAGAGAGAGAGAGAGACAGAGAGTCAGAGACAGAGACAGAGACAGAGACAGAGAGCGAGAAAGAGAGACAGAGACAGAGACAGAGAGGCAGCAAGAGGGTGCCGCGGAAGAGGAGCAGTGGGAAAACTTGTCGTTTGTTCCTCGAGGCACGTGCGCAGGGCAATAAGATGGCGACGGTTCATTAGTCTATCTATTAGCACACCCGCCAGGGTTCCCAGCGAATTACCCGGACCTCGGCACTTCGCCCGTTTCCACGCAATTCGTCTCTGCAGGAATGGATGGAATCGGTGACCACGCCGCCGCCATGTGTGCTGCTGCTGCTGCAGTCTAATATGTAGCGCTAGAGAAACGCATCTGATTGATTCGCCGAACTCTCTTCCGCTGTTACCCCGTCGTCATGACGACGTGACGTCAGACGCAAAGTTTGGCGGGAAGTCCATAAGTCAGGAGTAGGCAAGGACGAGAAGTGAAAGGGGGAAGTGAAATGGGGAGGTGAAGGGGAAAGTGAAAGGGGGAAGTGAGGAGGCGGTGAAATGTGTCACGTGACTCGATGACCTGACTTCGAAATCTGACCAACAGCCAACGTCCAAAGCACAGATACTCGTACGATGTCCATGCACAAAGATAGCTGCTGCAACCACTACTGATGATGATGACGCTGATGATGATGATGATGATGATGATGATGATGATGATGATGATGATGATGATGATGATGATGACGCTGATGATGATGATGATGACGCGGATGATGATGATGATGATGATGATGATGATGATGATGATGATGATGATGATGATGATGACGCGGATGATGCTGGTGATAATGATGATGATGATGATGATGATGATTATGATGATGATGACGCGGATGATGCTGGTGATAATGATGATGATGATGATCATGATGATGATGATGATGACGCGGATGATGCTGGTGATAATGATGATGATGATGATGATGATGATGATGATGATAAAGATGATGATGATGATGATGATGATGATGATGATGATGATGACGCTGATGATGCTGGTGATAATAATGATGATGACGCTGATGATGATGATGATGATGATGATGATTATGATGACGACGACGACAATGACGATGCCGATGGTTACGCAACATTTAGTGCTGATAAGTTTGTTGATTTCAGTTCTTGGTTGGTTTAGATTGTCCCAGTTTCATAGCGTTCCGGTCTAAATAAAATTATGCCGCAAGGAGATGTTTAACGCTGTACTTTCACGAACAGAACATTTCGTCTGTGGTTGCTGAAGACACTCGGACCAGTGATTAAGCCATGTGACTACGAAGCCTGACACGCGACGAGGCCAGAGAGAAAAAACATAAGGGACTGGACTTATGAAGGAGCCATATAAATAAGCTGAGCTTACACAGCGAAGGGTTCGAGTAGAGTCTGGCGCAATATAAAGTAATCTCTTCATTTCCAAAATGGCTTCCGACTGAGGAAGAGGAGGAAGAGCGGTAGAAAGCTAATGAGTAGAGGGAGGAGGAGGAGAAGAGCGGAGAGGATGAATTGAATTGAGTTGAGAATAGGAATGGGAGAATATGGAATGGGAAGAGAAGGATGCGTGAAAGGAGAAGATGTTTGGTGACTATGCTGAGGTTGAAGAATGGATGCATTCGCGATGATAGAGAATGATTGTAAAGTAGGGTAATTGCCGAGATGGGATCACATCCGTGGAAGCGATAGATGAGTAGTAGCATATGCATGGGAGAGGAGGAGAGGGATACAAGTCGATAAAAAGGAAGATAAGCATGAAGACAATAAAAGGACGAAGCTAGGATCAAGAAGAAGCTTCGTGATGACGTGGTTGCGACGAACAGATCGAAAAGAACAAGAATAAGAATATAACGATAAAGAAGAAAAAGAAGAGGAAGAAGAAGATGATGGAGAAGAAGAAGATGATGATGCTGAAGAAGAAGGTGATGATGATGATGAAGAAGAAGAAGATGAAGAAGAGAAAGAGGAAGAGAAAGAGAAAGAGGACGAGAAAGAGGACGAGGTAGAAGAAGAAGAAGAAGAAGAAGAAGAAGAAGGAGGAGGAGGAGGAGGAGGAGGAGGAGGAGGGGAAGAATAAGAAATAGAGCAGACAGATGGAGAAAAGAAAGCAGAACGCAAAGGATAGGATAAAGGAGAAACTCAGAAAGGTGATGAAAATGATAGGATGGAGGTAAAAGGGAATGAAGAGGAGAAGAAGAAACATAATTTTGAGGAGAGGCAGGAATACGCCATTATGGAGAGGCATAGAAACGACGATAATGAAGAGGAATAAGATATTACTCGGAGGATGGAATAGAACACGAGGAAGGGGAGCGAGAGCGGAAGGATGGAAGAGTAGATGATGGAAAACAAGATCAGTTTAAGGGAAGGATAATAAAAACGATGAGATTGGATGAGAAGGAGGATAAAGAGGAGGAGGAGGAGGAGATGGACGAAGAGGGGATGGAAGGAAGAAGAATCAGGAAGAGGAAGAGGAGGAGGAGGAGGATGGAGAGTGTCATCTTGGCTTAGCATCGGAACAAATTGGTCCACTGCAAGGCTTGTGGTGAAGGTTGTGGTAGCGGTGGTAGTTGTAGATATATATATTGTTGTTGTTGTGGTGGTGGTGGTGGTGGTTGTGGTGATGGTCCAATCCTCCCCACACCCATATCGTGGAAGGGCCACTCCCTCCATTCCGCAGACTCCTTCGTCGGCTGTGCAGCCGGTCTTTCTCAAGTCGGATGCAACAGGAATCAATTTTTCCGCGATCAATATAGATGATGAATTCCTCTCTCCGCCGCCGAGCATCAACGAAATATGACTTGGATCTGGCATCGCAGACCACAACACTACCCCCACCACCACCCTATGCCCCACCACCCTATCCCCACAACACCACCCTATCCCCCACCAGTGGCCACCACCCTATCCCCCACCACCCTATCCCCACCACCCTATTCCCTACCACCACCATATCCCCCACCACCACCTTATACCCCACCACCCTATCCCAACCACCCTATCTCCACAGCCCTATCCCCACCACCATATACCCCACCACCCTATCTCCCGCACTCTAACCCACCACCTTATTTCTTACCACTCTATTTCCCACCACCCTATCCCCCAACCACCTAATCCACCACCACCCTATCTCTTACCACCCTATACCCCACCACCATATCCCCCACCACCATATCTCCACAACCCTGTCCCCACCACCCTATCCCCCGCACTCTAACTCACCAGTGACCACCCTATTTCTTACCACTCTATTTCCCACCACCCTATCCCCAACCACCCAATCCCCCACCACCCTATCCCTCACCACTCTATCCCTCACCACCCTATATATATATACCCACCACCTTATTCTCCACCACCTGTCCCCACCACCCCATCCTCAACCACCGATTTCCAACCAACCCATCCCCCAACCACCGATTTTCCAACCTCCCTATCTCCAACAACCCTTTCCCCACACCATCCGTCCACCATTCACTCCATCTCTTCTACACCCTCCCTTCCCTCCATCATTGTCCCTCTTTCCACTCTCACCCTTACTCCATCCCTCCATCCCCTTCCGTTCTCCTCAGCCGTCGTCTTTTCTACTCCTTCCTGGTAGTAGTAGCGGTCTGTCAAGTGACCAGCTCTCTGCAACGACGCTCGTCCGTTGAAGGCGATATATAAAGCGACATAGGATCAAGGAGCCGGCCATCTCATTCGGTGCTGGGAATTGCCTGATACGGTTACACTGCAGCAGCAGCAGCAGCAGCAGCACTACCGCATCAGTATTATAGCAACCGAATGCTGCTGCTGTTGCTGCTGCTGATGCTATGTAACCTCGAATGGGATGAGGATACAGCGGCGTCTGTGGGTGCTGTGTCTTTCGCCGCGCCTTAATCTGTCAGATTCCCTTCCGTTGCTAGTCTCTTATAACCAACGAACAACAACGATGGATTAGTGCAGATATATCATATATATTATATTATATTATATTATATATATATTATATATATATATATTATATTATATATTATATCATATATTATATATATATTATATTATATTCCTCGCTCACTCATATCTGCACAGAGGGAGAAAGTAGGCTTATTATTTGTCGAGCTTTGTTCACGGAACGTCTTGGTTTCAGATTGATCGCTGATCATTATCCCAGAATTTGTTTATTTGAGAAGAAAGTTCAGGCTGGGCGGGCTGGGTGGAGTGAGGTACGGTAAGTTAGAGATGTGAAGGTAAATATAGTTCAGGTACAATACATGATACAAGATATGGAAATGGTAGGTAACATGGTATTACTTCAGAAAAAGATATTATTTTATCTATTCACTTCTTGCACTTACATTGCGTGGATAAATATCGCTCGTCAGAACAACCAAAGACTAAATGTTGATTTTATTCCTTTATAATATTCATATAGAACAACTCGAGTAAAAATAACAAGAAATTCTCTACGCTCTTCAAAAATGTAGAATCCAAGCAGTCTTGAATCAGTTGTGAATCAACAGTTGTAAGCTTCTTTGGTTTACATCTGATGATTCACAACTGATTCACGACTGATTCACAACTGATTCACGACAACAACTTAGGAGATCTTGCAGCACTTAAAACAATCAAGACTAGAAACGATGATTGGTGGCATAATATTATTCTCCCTTCTCCCATAATTCACGGTCATCTCACCGTCCAACTGCTCAGCTGCTCTCCCTTACAGATGGAAAACGACGCAACAGCAGCAGCAGCAGCTGCCGGAAATCTCTCAAAACCACGTGATACGCATGGAACAGGTGTCCGTCGTTTGCCGCCGAACGGTCTACATAGTAGATAAGCTTACATTCTGTGTACGTTGTTCCGCTGCGTCCAAAGCTTTCCGAGTCCCTATGTGTATACGGCTCAAAGCGTGTTTGAAGGTCTGAGGATTAGTTTTCATCTGGAAACCTTCCCCACTCAAACTGTCGGCCGACCATTCTAATCAGAGATAGAGCCGTCGAGAAGGGGGTAGTGGTTCAAATGCCCAGGACCCGGCAACTTTTTTGGACCCGGATCCGGGTAGTTATGATATAATTATACAAAGTTTAGGATTCATAACTATTACCTTTATCATGAATTTGTATGCATTTTTAGATATGATAATAGCCGCATAGAGAATTAACTACACAATCAGTTACATCAGCGGTTCCCAACCCGTGACCCGCGGGCCAAAGGTGGCCCGTCTGGCCTACAAAAATGGCCCGCAGCATTTCAATGAATTAAGAAAAATATATGTAAAAATTGACAATTTGGACAAAATAGAATATATAATTCTTTTCTGTTACAAATTATTTTATTTGGACGTTAATAAATCGCACAAAACATTTTAAATTGATTCAATTAGGCCTATAACAATTTTATATGCCTTTAGTTAATTAAATTTTAGCCTTGTGACCCCTAATGTCCTTCAACTAAGAAAAAATGGCCCTCGTGTCCTCCAACTTAGAAAAAGTTGCCCGACAGTCAAAAAAGGTTGGGAACCACTGAGTTACATCAAATTAACAGCGGAATAATTTTGCATTGTATAAATATAGAATACATTTGTAGGGAGCACTTTCAATTTAATTATTTCAATTTTTTTACATTTTTTTATAAAGCCTTACGATAGGTTAGGGGGCCGTGGCTGCTCTTCCAAGGGGCTCGAAATTTATCCCGTCATTCCTACAGTCTGTTGTAGATGGTTACGTGAAACACAATCCATAA
>OX243812.1:18886656-18973749 GCA_945859605.1 Lumbricus rubellus | reverse complement strand
AGACACAGACAGAGGCAGGGACAGAGACAGAGACAGAGAAGGAAAGAGGGGCAGAGACCCGTGTGACGCCAACAAACGTCAGACCGACATCGGGTAGGTAGGCAGACAAGCGTGCCTACGGAAAAACAGAGAGGTAGATAGGTAGGTAGGCAGGTAGATAGGTAGGTAAGTAGGTAGGTAGGTAGGTAGGTTGATAGGTTGGTAAGTTGGTAGTTAGGTAATTAAGTACATGTAGCTAGGTAGGTAGTTAGGTTGGTAGGTAGTTTAGGTAGGTAGGTAGGTAGGTAGGTAGGTAGATAGGTAGGTAGGTAGGTAGGAAGGTAGATAGGCAGGCAGGCAAGTAGACAGATAGGTAGGTAGGCAGACAGACAATCAGACAGGAAGACGGGCAGACGGGCAGTTACACACTACACAGGCAGGCAGTAAGACAGGCAGACAGTCGGGTAACACAATCTTCAACGCATGAGTCTTTCCTTTGATTGTGGTTTTTCTTTTTTCCGTCTCAGTCTATTTGTCACGCTGTCTGTCTTTCTTCCTTTCGCAGTCCTCTCGTTTGTCTCGCTGTCTGTGTTTATTTCTCATTACCCAATTTGCCTGGTTTCTGCAAATCTCCGTTATACTTTGTCCTGACCTTTTTCATCGCATATGACGATAATAGGAATCGGCAAATCTCAGACGACCCCCTCCCGCAACAACGACCACTGATTACCTTCTAACAACGACGTCGACAACGACGACATAAGCCTCACTCATCTAATTAAGATTACTACCCATCTCGCTTCCTCACCCGCGGCGCCTGTTTTGACCAATAGTTCATAGGAAGTGCGGTCTTCTCGTTTCCGCTGTGACTGAAAGAGGAAGCCAGTGCAGACAAATAGGCGGGAGACAAATGTCTAGAGGTCACGGGTGGGCGGAAACAAACGGAAATTAGTGTTGTCATTGGGAGTGCATGGGAGATTCAGCAGGTGCCGTACATGGATTCTGGGACTTCTGGTCACCAGAGGGAGGCATCGGCACCTGCAGTTGTTAGGCAGAAAAAGTTCGGACTCCGGACTACTTTGGCTTTACTTCAGGGAGTGGCAGTTTCAGATGACGACTATTTTAATTATAGACTATTTGGTTTAATCACATCGAATATTATAAGCGAATCGAAGTCAACACAGTTTTTATAATTCTCATAACAATACAATGCAATACCATGCGAAACAATAAAACATCACGACAACACAATATCACGCGAAACAATGCAATGCGCTCACTGCGTATACGTGAACAACGCAAATGGTCAACCCTAAATTTCGCAAGATTGCAGTTGGCGTTTCATTGGGATCAGACGGTTATCACAAATGCAAAGTATAGCCTACGTATATAGGAGTGAAGAGAGAGACGTATCATACAGCAGAAGAAGAGAAGAGACACATCTTCTCCTCGGAATCGAATTCCACATAAACGCACGAAAGTGATGAGTAACAATAATTCTAACGAGGGCCACAAGAGTTCGCCACCGTGTATTATATAATACGACGACTGCAATATTCTCAGCGGCGACGGACGGATGGATGTGTCTAAAAAATTGGTTCCATAAAAGAATATCATCATCGACTGAGACTCACTCTCCGGTTCCTTTCGCGCAATATATTTATGGTATACGATTGTGAACTCTGACCCGCCGACGGTTGTTTTACGGTCTCGGGGTCGCCATGGCTACCAACAGATGCAGTCGTCATGGTAACAACCCCCCGACCCTTGAAATAACTGTGGGCCATTCGATTAGACGCTTCCATAATCGGAATGGACTCGTCCGGCGTTGTCATGGGGACGTCGTCGCTGGTGACCACGGATCCAAAGATAGAGAGAGAGTTTACGACTGCAAGAAACTTGCGCCTCCACCTTACGCGACAGACAGATAAACTCGAATTATGGATATGATCCTTCTTTTAGAGTAGCACGTCTAACCACGTTACTTATGCAGCATAATAGATTTGCTTTATGTATAGCAGGGCAATTTGGTAAATATGTGGAATAGTTATTTGGGCATATACTTGAGTTTGTGGTGATGCAAAAGATTTTTTGGGAAGAATTCATGCAGGCTGGTTATATATCAATGAAATAAACCATGCATCTGGAATGACAGCTTCAATGATGCTAACTATAATATATAATGATATAAGGTGACAGGCATTATTATATAATCCAATATATAATTATATAATATCACAATGAATTAGAAACATAAATAGGCTATACATACGATAGAGCACAATATAGCTACAGTTGCATGCATGATGATGTCCAACTGCGATGCTTAGCTATTATATTTAGAAGGCACGATCTCCCTGAGACTCCCTCCCCCCAGACACTCTATCCATAGAGCAGCAATGTCAAGACGCGGACTATATCGCATTTTTCAGCTGCAGCGCAGAGAAACCAAAGGCATTGTCTTACATGACATTCTTCCACCAATAAAAACAAACCCGACATCGCCTCGCGCTCACGATCAAGATAGATTAGTATAGGATTGTCCTCGGCTGACTGTCTCGCCAGAATACACCGTTATCGTTCGGATGATTTATAAAATTTTATATAGATCTAACAAGCGATTCGGATCACACTATTTCAGGACTGCATGCCTAAATAAGAAAGAAAACCCAGAAATAATGATCGTAACTTTCTTAACTTCTTTGACAAATTGTACATTTCTGACGCTAGAATTATATATTTTAAAAAACTTCGTGTAATGAAAATCGGTTTGCAATTGGTCGATAAATGAAGAATGTTATAATCTATTGTATAGGTCTACTTGTAAATTTTAGAAGTGCACTTTGAAGCAGTAAACATTGATAGCCAAGCGGGTGGAACAGGAAAAGGATAGTTATCAGTCTAAACTCTAAAAGGGTACTTTTTTTAAAAAACCTTTGAAGGAAAAAGTACCAAATGTAGATTGTAGAAGCAGGCAACTGTGAATAAAGACCATGCGATTACCGATTGCAAGACTGTGCAGGAACGGGTCTAGTGTAGAAAACCTAATGTCGATTCGAAGAGAGGAGGTCCGGCTTTCAACAGGATAACAAATGAGGTTGGTATAGTCTATGCAAAGTACCAGATGAGTTGGATATACGCTAGCATACAGGAAACCAGAGTATACAGAAGACTACAATGAGTTATAGTCTATAGCCCGTGTAACGTGGTCATTGGTCTCGGTTCGAGAATATACATGCAAGAGACAACCTTGAAACCGGGTGCATTATTCTAGAGTTAGAGGAAGCAATGTCCAGCCTTCACTATTATAGAGTAACAGTGTGTATAATTATATAGATCTAAATATATAATTATAAATTATATAGGATATATATATATAACTGTAGCTTTCTAGGGTGAAGTCCTTTTGTATCTGTCTTTAAGGTACAATAACCAACTTTTCCTTTAGTCGACGTCTGAAGGTCATAGAATTCTCTGTCTTCTCGGCAAAACCATTCTCCATTCTCATCTGTCACATTGAACAAACTGGTAAAGACTTGATTACCAGGTCTTCGACAATGTTTTTCGTATTTCTTAATTACATTTTCGATTTTTCTTTCAACTGAAGATTTGCCTTGCTGGATTGGAAAGTTAAGCTTTCTCCATAAGTTTTTGACCTCTTCAGCAATTATCAGAACTCTTTCTTTTTTGCCTTTCAGTGTTGAAGCCAAAGTCTTGAATCTATTCAAGATATGCAGTTCCATAGGCATTTTTGACATCGTGTCAAGACTGCTAACAGTGTTATGTTTCCTTGAATTCTTAGCTTTTTGAAACTGTACCAAATTTGAAGACCAAACTTTCTTGTTTCTTTCTGTAGCAGAAGGTGCCTTTTTAGACATCTTGAAAGTGTCTGTAAAGTTCAGTTGATTTTTTTATTCCAACTGCAATTGCAAGAAATCTGGTGTAAGACCTTTAAATAGTTTTCAACTTCCAATCTATATACAATTATACATCAAGAAAAGATTCAAGAAGCAAGATAGCAATAAAACAATTTTTTGGCGGGTGGGTGACATTTTTTAAGAGTTGACACTAACCACTATTCTTTTTCTTTTAGAAAAGCAAAAGCTCCACTCATGATACTATGGGGAATTTGAAATTCTGAAAAATTTTTTTTGTCATATCCCTAATATATATATATATATATATATATATATATATATATATAGTAAAGTCTCGTAAGAATGAGGATGCTTCATGACGAGAAGGAACATAGCGTATAGGTAATTTTATTTTAAAAAGGTATTTACAAATTTGGTAAATTCCAAGCAACGCTGATTAATAATAATGTAAAGCTACATCGTCAATCAATCAATCAATCATTCAATCAATCAATCAATCAATCAATCAATCAATCAATCAATCAATCAAATATTTTTATTTTGTCATCAATACACGATGAATGGTTTAATTACTGGACGAAAATAATAATGCCTGACACTTAATTCGTAGCAAATGCAATCTGTAGACTGTAACGGGGAAGTTGTTATTAGGTTTAGCCCGAAACAGCCGGCTGTGTACACAGAGCATGGGCTGACTGTAAAAACTGTCCTAGTAATATCGTCCGGATATATATATTGTCCCGGCTAGACTACTCCGAACAACTGCGCAATTAATTGCCCTCTAGAAATATGTATACCCCTTGGAATAATGTCTCCTAACACCAGACAACAGTGTGGTCAGATCGCAAGCATATTTAGGACGCTGCATAGTAATAGGTACTTTATGACGTCCACCGCCAGCCAAGGTTAATGGCTGCCACAAAATGGTTTTCTGAACAATGTCAAATATACTGGAACTGGGAAAGTGTACGTAAGGGAAATTTGAATTATGGTCGCAGTCGACTCACAATCACGGAGAGAATATTTTGCGATACCATTAATTTTCAGCACAATGGCACCGGAGAAAATTACTATAATAATCTTTTGTGTCGCTATTTTAAGAGAATTGACCCAATAAAATGATCTCGGTATCCGAAACTGATGGAGTATAGAGACCTAATACATGTACCGACCATTTGTTAGTCGGGTCAAACTACGACCTAAGACACCAGAAAATCATCATAAAACGCTTTCTGGCAATTTTGGGGGGGGGGGTCATTTCGTAGTTTGACTCAACTATAATGTTCAATGGTGACTCATTGTCTCATTGTGAGTTTCTTGATGCTTCACGTTTTACTTATGAATAAACTAATCTTGTAAATGGGCCCACAGTCGAGTCTTAACGGGTCTTTGAAACCTTTTTCGACTTACACATTGACCTGCATTAATGTTAAGTTATTGAATTTGCTTTTTTGAATTTTGTTATATATGTATTAATACTGTTATTTAACTACTGATATGACACATGCAAATCAATAAATCAATAAACAATATAAACAATGAACAGTAGACATCTGCCAACTTCTGTTACACTGTTGCCATGGCCAACAAGACAACGATGCTCGCTTCGAGAATGTTTTTCTGTAGCAATGTCGTAAGTTTTTACTGCCAATATAGTCCACCGAGTTCAATATTGCAATATTGATATTCTGCATATATCATATTATATCATATAGCCTGTTCGACGTGTTTGGATACGATTACTGTACCTTGGACAAGTGGCAACAGACTATAATTGCTACCAGATGCCTTCTAGATAGCAGCGAAACGGGACAGGGTTTTGAATCTGTCGCCATTTAATCACCAGTGCATGTCTGAAGATTGCCCTCGATACAATTACCCGCCTCAATGCTATCACGATGGTATCAAGAGGTCATTTGATTCTTATCCCTAAATATCTCTCGCGTATACGAACTCGAGACAGTTCCCCGTTCCTGCTCATTATCCTCAAGCTCTAATGAAACCTTCAATTTACTCTGAGGACGACATAAAATGATGGATTAAAGAATTCTACACACAAAAATCGTCTCTACATGCGCTGGTATGCATGCATATCTTCCCCAGACTTCCCGTTAAAAGAAACATGGATTCGCACTCGGCTTTCGCTTTCAATTTGCTCCGTTGGTCCTGGTTCTATTAATGCCTAGGCGTCTATGGCATTGTGCGAATGCTTAACATATCTGTCTGTATCAATATCTATATCGGTTTGTCTGTCTCTTACCCATAACATTGCTCTCTGCTTCAAAGAAGAGCTAAGCAACAGGAAAATAGGCACCGATATGCAAACTGCTGCACAGTATTCAAACGTAATATAAATGCTAACTTGATGTATTAGACCTGGTTGTAATACTATCACATATCTGGACTTATAAACCGATTTGTTTCTATATACCGATTTGTTTTTATATACCGATTTGTTTCTATATATATATATATATATATATATATGTGTGTATGTGTATATATTATATTATATACATGTAGGCTTAATGTATACACATGATATAAAGTCGAGAGTGGACGACGACCGTGTATAGCGGATTGTAGCTTAAGGGGTAGCTGTCATATTGGAGTCGTTCTGTAAGAATAGATGCGCTGGTCATCACGCATTGTGTAGATGTATTTGTGCATGAGTAAGTGTGTGTGTGTGTCTGCCTGTGTGTGTGTCTTGTAGAGGCCTTTGGGCGAAACTCGTTCAATGGTCAATAGCACTTACATGGTTTCTCCAATAGATGGCCAGATATAGATTTGGTGGCCGAATGGGAAACACACACAAACTGTGACAAACAGAGATAGAGACAGGGTAAGAATTGCCGGAAGGGTTGAGGAGGAGGTTCAACCCCCCCCCCCCCAATAGTCTTTCCTATGGCCCCATCTCCACGCGGATCATAGTCCAACCCACAGTTATTTTCCACAATTCTCACACTGCAGGGTATTATTATAATAGAAGCTATATACTTAGGATTCTGTTTGGTTTATTCATGTCATGATCTTTCCCCAACACATTACCTTTCTTAATCATTATGTTACAACTTCCAGTCTTGATCTTTTGTGAACCCCGTGCAGTACCCCTTACAGCTCAGACAACAGCTACACCTTATCTGAAAAATAATATATAATTATATATAATTATATATAATTATATATATCTTACCCAGCCGTATACCTGATCGTCATTAGTCAATACCAACGTTACGTCACCTCCTACCTTCTACCCTACATCAGTTTATCTTTTGCTTTAACTTTTCTAACCTAAACTTATACCATAATCTATACCGTATACGCAAAACTTTCCATGCCTTACCTTCTCACTACCTTCCATCGACCTACCATATTCAATTCATACCTAGCCCCTGCAGGCAATATGGCAATCGTCTGTCTGACTGTTTGGACTCGCATTGACCTCTATGAAGACGACAGTGACCTCTATGAAGACGCCAGTGGTGCTTTAATTTAATTACGGGAAACCGATTACACCGGCGCTGGACGGAAGCCATGCGGAGTGATTGAATGTCTCCTCCTCCTTGTCTGGGCCTTCTGGGGGGGGGGGGAGTTAACCCCGAATGGTCTTCGGTCTGAGAAGGAGGAGGAAGAGGAGGAGAAGGAGGAATATTAATATTCATGCGATTCGGACGCACTCGTTGACCCAGGGGTCGATGCCTGCCCTCCCCTGATCATTTCTCGGATCGAATGACTGAGCGATCGAGTACATATGCCAAGAAGAATATTCATGGAAAACAGGCAAAGAATAATTGGTAAATAATACATCTTTAAAACGAACCAGTATACATACATGTATATACGAGGAATATGATTGATGAGGAAGCTTCTGTTTCTGCTGCTGATTCAGCTAATCATACGTGATTATCACGATCAGGTTACGATGACAATGATGTGCATGATGACGATGATGGTGGTGGTGGTGATGATGATGACGATGATGATGATGATTGCGGTTGTGGTGGCGATGATGATGATGGTTGTGGTGGTGGTGGTGGTGGTGGTGATGATGATGGTGAAGGTGATGATGATGATGATGATGATGATGATGATGATGATGATGATGGTGATGATGATGACGATGATGATGATGATGATGATGATGATTGCGGTTGTGGTGGCGATGATGATGATGATTGTGGTGGTGGTGAAGATGATGATGATGGTTGTGGTGGTGGTGGTGGTGGTGATGGTGAAGGTGATGATGATGATGATGATGATGATGATGATGATGATGATGATGATGATGATGATGATGATGATGATGATGATGATGATGATGATGATGGTGGTGGTGGTGGTGGTGGTGATGATGATGATGATGATGATGATGACGATGATGATGATGATGACAATGATGATGGACAACAATGGTGACCACGACCACCGATGTAGACATATAGAGACACGGATGTGGAGCAAATAATCATCATAGAAGGTGTGGTGATAATTGGATATGACAATGACAAATAATTATGGCAATGTGTTACATATGTTCGCATGTATGCTATGCAGTATAATTATGTCTGCATCAAGAACTTCTTGACAAGAAGACATTTCTGTAAGCATAGAATTGCAGCTGCAATCGAGACGCGTAGGCATATATACTTGCAAGTGCACAATAATTAATCAGAGTGCGGAATGCGGATGGCGATTAGTTGATTCCAGTCACAGGGCGTCGCCACGTTATTGATAATTATCTGTGATCGATCTTTCAACGATTCGTGTGTTTGTGCTTAGAGTCAGACAGCTGCTTAGCCAGATGTAGCCTAAGCCTAAGGCGTCGTCATGTATATAGACGACAAAGAAGCAAGAAGCGTGTGATGGGCAGCAAGCTCGTATGTGTCAATATCAGTTAAATATCATCATCAGCAGCAGCATCATCAGCAGCAGCAGCATCACACTGATGATGACCTTTCCAAAGAAGGTGAGAATTGAAGCAAGCGAGAAAGCATGGATGAAATTACATGCGTTTATAAGTGATCCAAATTTGACGCATCTACACCGAATTGAGGGCAAGCGGTGGTTAATTAAGTAATATGCTTACTCATCATGTACTCAAGAAATAAAGAAAACAAGAAGGAAGGAAATGAAGAAGAGAATGAAGAAATTAGGGAAGAAGAAAGCCTGGAGTGACATGTAGGAGCCGTCGATAGTAGGAAGAAAGGATGCATAAAGTAATAAAGAGAGGAAGACTATATTGTAGGTTAATATTAGGGCCGTGACTGGAGGGAGTGGACAGGCATAGAACTCGCCATCATCCCAGACCTTGTAATACATCAGTGTGTTTAAATCCGAACTGTCTCTGGCGGCGCCAAACGATGTCCGTTCCAGCAGCCGCAGCAGCAGCAGCAGCAGCAGCCTGGTTGCCATGGCAGCCGATGGAACAATTCCAAGAGAAAACTGTCCAAGACAGCGATTCATCAGAATTCTGACACATCCGATGTTCTATATTATTCTCGAAAGGCAGAGCAGCAGACCCAGCAGCCGCAAACTGCTTCTGCGATGCACAAATGGCTGTCGTTATGATGCGAGTGTAACCTACATTGTGCATACATGTATGTGCGTGTGTATATATGTATGCATCTTGGCATGTTGGAATGTATTTATGTATGTTTGTATGTGTATGCATGTATGTATGTATGTATGTATGTATGTATGTATGTATGTATGTATGTATGTATGTATGTATGTATGTATGTATGTATGTATGTATGTATGTATGTATGTATGTATGTATGTATGTATGTATGTATGTATGTATGTATGTATGTATGTATGTATTTATGTATGTATGTATGTATGTACTGTATGTATGCATGTATTGTATACTGGATGTATGTATGTTTGCAATGTATGTGCGCATGAATTCATTCATGTATGCATTTATACCTGTATACGCGTATGTATGTGCACATTATGTCCTTAAGATCTATAGTGTATATATGGAGGCATACATGTATGCCTCGTATTTACTGCTATGTTTGGCCTTTATAATGTCCGCATATGATACATGTATGTTTTATGAATATATTATGTATATCGTTCGACGTCATTGTACGACATAAAGATAAAAGGGTTTAAGATAAATGGCCTTCTAATGCATTATATGTGCAGCGCAAGACAAACGTTCAATATGAAAGCGAATATAATGTATAAATGTAGAAGCATGGACGTCATCGTTGTTCAATCCATGCCTACAAAACCTCGAAGATAGCAAACGCGTCTGGCTTGGTAAACGAACTGCAGTGACATTCATAAACGGACACAATTTTACAAGATGTCGTTGGATTGAAGCTAAGAAGAAAAGACGATCCCAGCAGAACTGAGCCTAAAAGCAAAAGAACGCGAATACACGTTCGATAGCTTTGGCCTAAATTATTATCCTTGCGGGATTCTCGCCATTACCGTATGGCGTGCAACTTATCTATTTAACCATAGCGAACAGCGTCACTGCAAGCCACCTGCAACTAGGCCTATATGTGTGTGCATGAGTACGTGTTTGTATGTGCATAAGTATAGGTCTACTTACATGTGTATGTATTTACGTTCATATGTACAATTCTGTACATTCTCTCAGTAGCCTATAGGTATCGATTATATTAGATTGGCATGCTTGGATGCGTGCATTACAGAGCATACAAATCAATGTATCCATAATACACACAACACATGTACAATGCACATACCGTCAAGAATGCAAACAAACAGACAGACAGACATGCAGAAGGAAGAACGGTGGAATAATAATTTTATGCAAGGACCCATTGAACTAAGAAGCTGTGATCTAATCGTATTTATTAAATTTGTCTTCTTCGTATATTATTTGAAATGTGGATATTCACTCGGGGATCGGATGTTGCGTTGATCCACTGCAGTGTCATCTAAATCCCTTCTCGATCATTCGCTTATAAGATCGAATCAAACCTCAGTTGAATCATTCCATATCTTCATCGCTCATGCTGTGGCCAAATCACGACTAAGACAATACAACGCCAATCGCAATTAAATGACCATTGCAAGTCACAGACCGGACAAACATAAGTAGACATGTGAGAACAGACATGAAGACAAAGTCAAGTAAATGAGGTTGTCGTGAGAGATAGTACACGGATTGATTTAGAGTAGACTTTATTTATTTATTTAAATTCAATCTATGGGCTATCGTAACAATACAATGTCATTGACCTACATTGTATATATATCGACGTTAGTCACATTAACACTATCTTAGGACTATTATGTGCAACCTGATAGGGACGAATTTATCAGGGAACCATGCTATAGATAGGCTACTATAGCTATTATAGCTACAGATAAATTTCGGATCGTTATAAAGTCATTTTAAACGATTTAAGAAAAAGTCATTTGGATCATGAATATCAATAATAAAATGTCATGATGAGCATTACGAAATGTAGCCTAAGTTAATGAAGCTAGTGATAGTTATGGCCAATTGAGATAGTTTATGACTTCTTAAAAAATTTTAAACGCCAACGAAGACACTTCTGATGGCGTATGTTCAGATAATACGAATTCAGGGATCAACCACCTGAAAGTGGTTAATGAAACCAACATTTTCAGATGATGTAAACATGTTGCAATTTATATCGGCACACACACTTCGTTTCAATACTGTTCGCCATAATTATTATAATTATTGGCGCTAAACCGTTGCGATAGCCTAGTTGCTCTAGAAATGTATAGGCCTAACCTACTCGGACATAGGCCTACTTTTGCAACGTTTCCTTTTTTCTTAATTATTTCCGCCTCTCATGTAGTGTTAGAAGTCTCGTATAATATTTAAGTTGAGATCTTAATGTATTACTATATATATATAAATTATATATATCTCACACATTATATATTGTATTTGCACGGATTATTAATTATATATATATATATATATATATATATATATATATATATATATGAACATTATAGGCTCAAGCTTCTTTCTGACGAATTCTTACTTCTGTAGGTAAGTGGATTGCCTGTAAAAGGCGGTGGACGAGAAACCTGTCAGTGCGAGATTTCTTGATTTATTGCGTCACCGGTTGCCAGCGCTGCTCGCTCAAAGCAAATGGAAAACTTACAAGTTGGCTTAAGCGACGGTCACCACGAAGCGCTGAGCTTACTTAAAGCAACACGTCTTCGTGCTGTTGAAAGCCTGCAGCACGATGGTAAACTACGTCATTTCCGGATTAGAGGAGAGGATGTATACTAAGATGCATGACGTAGATAAATCTTCGAAGATTATCTATTCCTTTCCGGTTCTTTTTAGCCCAGTCCGTTTATTGGAATTTTGGGTAGTCTATAGTCTAGCCATGTTTTTTTATAGATTATAGGCCTACTGTTATGCGTAGTTCGGTCTAGTCTAAGATTTTTCTCGTCTTGTCTGTTGCATAAGTTTAACTATAGTTTTTTTCTGATGTAATTTTGTCCATTGTAATCTGGCTTAGTCCAGTCTTGTCTACTCAAGTTAAGGCTACTCAGCCTATTCCAGTAGTTTTAGTCTTTTCTAGTGACTTTAGTTCTATCATATTCTAGTAACTCTAGTCTAGTTGTAAATTTATTTAGTCTACGAAAGCCATTAAACTTTATGCCGAAAAGAATACAGAATAAATAAATGAAGAATAAAGAATAAATCTACACTATAGACTAGACTGGAAAAGACAAGACTACACAAGACTCGACTATAACATAAAATAACATAACATAACACAGGTTTTTTATTGCTACCAAGAAGAAGAAAACATGACATGATACAATTTCAGATCAGTGCTAAGTTGGGATACAAACGGAGAACCTAAAGGGACCAAAGTCCCGCTAGCAAGGCCACCTATAGGTACCAGAGGATGAGCAGCTAGAAGGGAAAGCACGAGGAGAATGAGGAGGATCACAAGGAGACGGAGGAGGATGAGCAGGATGACGATGATGAGGATGGGAAGAATGAGAATGAGAAGGCGGAGGCGGGAGAAATGATTAGACACATCGCAGTATAGGTAGAGTGGGGCCGATAAGGGAGGGCTGCAGGATGGGAGGGGGCAGCGGTTGACGAGCGCAGGGTGTCCAATGTCCATCCGTTCGCCGCTCAATCCCTTCACAATTTCAGGCATCGCTGAGTCCTTCTGCCAGTCACCGTTCACCCGTCCATATAAATGTGTATACCTACACGTTCGTCTGTTTGTCTTCTTCTGCAACTGCTCCTTTGTCAGTCTGCCTCTGTTTGTGTGCACGCCTCTCTGTCTCTTCTGGGTGTTGGACACATCTGGTCGGCGTCTCTTTCCTAAGTCGGCAATCATCTGAAAAATTTCCATCGCATCTAAGCGCGTCATGCATCCAGGCCGCAGGGATACATATCCATCCCCCAATTGCTTGCTTATTCTCCCCACGCATGCACACCGTAAACACCCTGACCGTTTGGTGGGATTTAGCGTGCCCCCTGCATGCAGCAGTCCTCAGAATTACTGGTCCCACGATTAACGCCTCATTTTTCACCACAAAAACGCTGCCCCAGATTAGATTACATCAGCAACTATACCGTAAATCATTTGCGCGCTATCCACTGTTCAGTATATTTATATAGCACCTGGTTTCCGAATCAAAGGGCAGTTTAGCGTCAAATTAGGCATAATAAATTTTATTTGGCTGCTACATGGGTTCATTTGATACCAAGGAACACTCACAAACGTACATTTTTCCTTCATCCATAATACACAAATATTCATGATACATGCATACATTGCATGGCCATCAAGACTGTGACCATAACAATGCTTTTATTGTTACGGCGCCGGTGAATAGTTCGCGAAGATATCTTTGCTGGGAACATTGTAAGGCTTTGCACTGTTTAAGCTCTCGCCAAAAAAATTACCTAGCAGTGACCATTGTGTTTTGCCCTCCTGCAAAAATGCCTGCACGGCAGCACGGGTGCCCAAGGTGGCAGCTGATCTCAATCCATGTCGATGGACTTCGGAGATTGAATGACAATGATCAGCCACACAATGATCATTGATGAACCATCCAAAGTATAATAGTAGAGCATGACATTGTGACCTACATGTTTACATTCACATGTCACACACACAAACTCGCAGATTTGGATAATTTCAATCTGTTCGAGTTTCTGAATTTTTCTGAACGTGGATATAATAATTATTATGTGAATTCAGTGAGCTGAGATTATTCTTTTTACTCACGTCGTATGAACCATGCAAAGATACACGTGACATGGACGTATACATTTGCTGCATTGAGTGGCCTGCAGTGTATGCGCACATTTTTGTGTGCTTGGCCTCTTGCGTGTATAACTGTATACTGAATGGCGATGTGGTATGTAGATAGTCAAAGAGTATACATACTTATGTGAACATAATGATGGTTGCCTAAGATGTGGTCGCTTTAATAATAATTGTGCACTGCGCACAACGGGCGAATAGATGATTCTGAGCAGGATGAACAAAGTGCCCGGAAGAGGACTTAAGAGGACACTAGAGGACATCAAGGAACAGAAGAGAAGAGGACAGTGGAAGCCTTTAACATGTAAGCAGCAATACAAAAATCGATGGCATGATGCAATAATGCAATAGAATGTGACTCGATGTGAAGCGATGTGTCATGTTCTGCCATTTTTATGTAATGTAAAACTGCATCAGAAAACCTTCATCTAATGTGACTTAATGTGACGCGAGTTGATTTGGAACCAGCCGTGCAAAAGCATGGCTGGCTCCAAAACAAAACGGACTGATTCGAGTGGGACGGAAACAGACTGACAGGCGGTCAGAGAGAGAGACATAGAAAGAGGGAGAGAAAGATAGGCAGAGAGACAGAGAGGCAGAGAGAGACATAGAGTGAGACACAGAGAGACATTGTGGGAGAAACAGAGATACATAAAGAGAGACACAAAGAGAGACATTGTGAGAGAGACAGAAAGACATAGACAGAAACAGAGTCAGAGACAGAGGCAGAGAGAGCGAGAGAGCAAGATAGAGAGAGACAGAGAGACATACAGACATACAGGGAAGAAAGAGACAGACAGAGAAGAGAGAGACAGACAAAGAAGAGAGACAGACAGACAGAGAAGAGAGACAGACAGACAGAGAAGAGAGACAGACAGAGAAGAGAGACAGACAGAGAAGAGAGACAGACAGAGAAGACAGACAGAGAAGAGAGAGAGAAAGACATACAGAGAAGAGAGAGACAGACAGACAGAGAAGAGAAAGACATACAGAGAAGAGAGAGACAGACAGACAGAAAAGAGAAAGACAGACAGACAGATAGAGAATTGAGAGACGTTGTGCCGTTTTTAATCGTTTCGCTTCGTTTCAAGCGAATCTCGTCGTTGCTTTGAATTCATTAGACGGCGCTTCCTCATTAACTGACAACTCTCTTCATCAAAAGCATTGCCAGTTGCCACCATTGACAGCATTGGCACGATCACCGACGTATCAGAATGTGTGTGCCTATCTCTCTACCATTATCCGTCTGTGTATGAGTGTGTGTGTTTCTCTCTCTTTCTCTGCGTCTTCATCTCTATGCCTCTGTCTTACCGTGAATTCGCGTGTCAATTGGTCATCTTTTCTCTACTTCCTTTCGTTTAAGTCTCTTCAGCAATCTTTCTGGTTGCATACCACAATATCGTTTGCTGCACGTTCATTCATAGGCCTATGTCCTTCTTTCTGTCTTACTCTCTGACTCACTTTCTGCGTCTTTTAGTTTCACTCTCACTCTCTGCTTCCGTATCTTCCCTTGCTCCTGTATCTCTTCTTCATCACGCTATTTCTCTCTCACTTACAAACTGTCGCTCCATATAATCTGAATATTTCTACATTCCTTTCGGTCTCTCACTTTATCTATCTCTCGTTTGCGCGTCCCACCCCGCCTTGGCTCGTGCGCTTCTACTTCTGTCTCTGTATCTACCTCAGTTTTAGGTAGCACGTGTTTGGCTTTCTTTCACTATCTCTTCTCTTTCTCTTTGCTTTCTTTTTTCTCTCCTTGTGTCTCTCTGTCTGTCTCTCTGTCTGTCTCTCCGTCTGTCTCTTTGTCTGTCTCTCCCTCTGCGTTTAAAGTTGTTTTTCTCTTGTTTTTCTCTGCGTATCTTTCTCTGTCTCTTCTGTCATTTCTCTCTCGCTTAGTCCTTTTCACTCTCTTTCTCTCTCCCTGTCTCTCCCTGTCTCTCTCTCTCTCTCTCTCTCTCTCTCCATGTCTCTCCGTGTCTCTCTTTCTCTTTCTCTCTTCTTCTTCTGTCTCTCTTTTCTCTTATAATTCACGGTGTAGTCTAATAATAAACTAAACGTTCGTTTCTCTCAAGCTTAAACTACCATATAACGAATGCCTTTAATCTGGCTGCTATGACCTCTAATAAACTGAAGGAGCGCACTTTCACGCATTGCAACAGATACTCTGGCGCCAAATAAATCGAGAGCGAACTGAATAATGTCCTAAAATAAATCATGAAACATCGCTGGGGACTGTTTGAGTGCTTGCATGCCATGCACGACCTTTGGCCGAGTTTTCAACACGTGAACCATGATAGGTATAGAAACTGGTCAGAGACACAGAGCAACATATGGCAATATAAAACATTTATAACACGCATGCTTATAATAATATAATGTTGTATGTTGATGCATTTGATGACTTTATAGCGAAAAACTAAAAACTAAATAAAAGTATAAAAAATTAAATGTTCATCAGAAATTTTAACGAGAAAAAGGAGCGAATTAATTTTGGTCGGATTACAAAAAAGATCGTCAAAAATCTCAAGCCAGAAAATCCATGTATTTTTCATAGAAATTCTCTATCTAGCCTTTTCTAGCCTTTTTTCGGCCGGATCTGACCTTTTTCCAATTCAGAGTGGTATCCCTGCACACATATACTTACAATGTCTTACATGCATGCAATCATACATGCATACGTACGTACGTGCATACATACATACATACATACATACATACATACATACATACATACATACATACATACATACATACATACATACATACATACATACATACATACATACATACATACATACATACATACATACATACATACTTACATACATACATACATACATACATCCATGCATACATGCATCTTCCGAGCGACGGGCAGACAGTTGGTCGGTCGGTCGACAGAGTCACTATAGGAGCGACAGTGTCGAGGACCAATTCAGTGTCCAGTAAAGGACTCTGGACTGAAGTGGGACTGGCACTATATATATAATATATATATAGTTATATACATACATTTTTGTATGTATATATACACACACATACATACATGCATACATACATATTATATATATATATATATATATATATATATATATATATATATAGTAATATACTTCCTCGTTGAAAAAGGCCCTGCAGAGATATTGCGCGATAACAATCTAATCGAAGTGAGTTATTATTGATTACATGATTTTTACGTCTGTTGGTAAAATTAATTATGTCTGAATGGTTATATGGCGCATTTTTAATAACCTCTCTTCTGATATGAAGAATTGGTCGTAGATAGTCTACATTCATTTGTTCAGAAAGAGTTTACGCAGTGAATGTACAGCTAATAAATAAGCTGTAAATTTTCATATGCATGGGAATTAGTATAGTTTTGTGACTGTCAGGGAAATTATTCTCCAATCCACTCTCTATCAATTTCATAATCCTTCACATCCCGTCTTTTCTATTATCTCCCTTCACCGTTGTCTTCCTGTCTTTGTTCCAGCTTCTGCTGATTTCTTTTTTATTTAATCGGCTACTTCCTTAATTAAATATTAAAGAAATTGAGTGGTCCGGGGGAAAACAGTGCTAACCCACTATTTTAATATTAATGACTTTTTTTTACCATTCTCTTCCCATACACGGGATTTACCTAGCATAAAATCAGCAGCCTTGAGAAGGCACGCTGTATTGCTAAAAATAAACAATCTTGGTTTTCCCCCCGGCGTGAGATGAGCCAAGTTTCCGAGAAGATAATGCTATGTGTCATAGCATTCTAGTGATTTGTTGGAAGACAGTGCTATGATCATCACTGGATTGAACAAGTGGTTTTTTATTGAGTTTTCTGTTAGTATTGTTTTTAGTATTGTTAAAAAATACACACAATGGCTGACAGGCCAAAACGGGAACGAAAGGTGCCTGCAAGATTCGCGGAAGCTCGTTACAAGAGTAGCAACCAGCCTAACATACTGGTTGACACGTCCAAAAAGCAGGTAAGTTTGATCTCACTGATCTGAGATCTCAGTGTTAGCTTTTTTAAAATAATTTCCAAGGTACTACGAGTCAGGTAGCACATGGTGTGTAACTGCCCTTAACACGAGTTACAAAAGTGATTTATGACCCAAAATAATACAAGATTGTGTTTAATGTACACACATAGCACTGTCTTCTTACATACATTAACACAGTGTATGTGGCATAGCACTATTTACCTACAAACATTAGCGGCGTTTGTGTGGCATGTCACTATATTCCCAAAATTTTTTTTAAACCTGTTTATTCGCAACAAGATACTCCCTCCACTGAAATTTTATTGCAAAATAAAATTTAATAATAATTATTATCCTTCATGCTGAATTGATTCAAAAATGAACATTTTTGCTATTATGTCTTCTGTTAAGAATAATCAATAGTAAAATATTAACAATATACTCATATCATCTTGTATTATAATGAAGACTAGTACTGTTTAGTGTAGTGAAGTTCGTACTATTACACAGGTAGTAACGTGACTTATCATTCACAATACAATCATGAGTGTCTCAGGCACGGATATTCATTATTATTATTATAATATCTGTCTCCATTTGACTCTCATTGTTTTAATATCATTGACCTTGGTTTTTCCACAAGAATACATAGCAGAACTGAATAAAATATTATAATAATATACAAATATTATTACTTGTGTATTATTCAGAACGTGGATCAATCAACCAAAAGAGAACGCTACTCGTTGCAGCAAGCAATGAAGTTGATATTTTCTAATGAATCAGATGACAATGATACAGCAGCTGACATCATGTGTGCAGTTGGGACTGAGCAGCCACCTAACAACGAGGACAACATCATGGCTACAGTCGGTGTCGAGGACAACATCATGTGTACAGTCGGTGTCGAGGACAACATCATGGCTACAGTCGGTGTCGAGGACAACATCATGTCTACAGTCAGTGTCGAGCAGCCAGCTAACAACGTCGCTAGCGACAACCAGACCGACAACATCATGGCTACAGTCGGTGTCGAGGACAACATCATGTCTACAGTCAGTGTCGAGCAGCCAGCTAACAACGTCGCTAGCGACAACCAGACCGACAACATCATGGCTACAGTCGGTGTCGAGGACAACATCATGTCTACAGTCAGTGTCGAGCAGCCAGCTAACAACGTCGCTAGCGACAACCAGACCGACAACATCATGGCTACAGTCGGTGTCGAGGACAACATCATGTGTACAGTCAGTGTCGAGCAGCCAGCTAACAACGTCGCTAGCGACAACCAGACCGACAACATCATGGCTACAGTCCGTGTTGAGGACAACATCATGTGTACAGTCGGTGTCGAGGACAACATCATGTGTACAGTCGGTGTCGAGGACAACATCATGTGTACAGTCAGTGTCGAGCAGCCAGCTAACAACGTCGCTAGCGACAACCAGACCGACAACATCATGGCTACAGTCGGTGTCGAGGACAACATCATGTGTACAGTCGGTGTCGAGGACAACATCATGTGTACAGTCAGTGTCGAGCAGCCAGCTAACAACGTCGCTAGCGACAACCAGACCGACAACATCATGGCTACAGTCCGTGTTGAGGACAACATCATGTGTACAGTCGGTGTCGAGGACAACATCATGTGTACAGTCGGTGTCGAGGACAACATCATGTGTACAGTCAGTGTCGAGCAGCCAGCTAACAACGTCGCTAGCGACAACCAGACCGACAACATCATGGCTACAGTCGGTGTCGAGGACAACATCATGTGTACAGTCGGTGTCGAGGACAACATCATGTGTACAGTCAGTGTCGAGCAGCCAGCTAACAACGTCGCTAGCGACAACCAGACCGACAACATCATGGCTACAGTCCGTGTTGAGGACAACATCATGTGTACAGTCGGTGTCGAGGACAACATCATGTGTACAGTCGGTGTCGAGGACAACATCATGTGTACAGTCAGTGTCGAGCAGCCAGCTAACAACGTCGCTAGCGACAACCAGACCGACAACATCATGGCTACAGTCGGTGTCGAGGACAACATCATGTGTACAGTCGGTGTCGAGGACAACATCATGTGTACAGTCAGTGTCGAGCAGCCAGCTAACAACGTCGCTAGCGACAACCAGACCGACAACATCATGGCTACAGTCGGTGTCGAGGACAACATCATGTGTACAGTCGGTGTCGAGGACAACATCATGTGTACAGTCAGTGTCGAGCAGCCAGCTAACAACGTCGCTAGCGACAACCAGACCGACAACATCATGGCTACAGTCGGTGTCGAGCAGCCAGCAAACAACGTCGCTAGCGACAACACCGCTACATTCGGTGCCGAAGAACAGGCTGAACTACTCAACTTAATAAATGATCTATGTGTCGGACAAAATGTAGTAATTGGTGGCAACACATTTGTTGTTTTGTCAGCTGTACTGAATGATGGGCGTGATACTTTACTGTTGATACCACTGGAAGAGTATTTAAATACACAGACTGGCCAGTCAATATCAGATTCAGCTGTTGAGACGGGAAGTACAGAATCTAGCCAATCATCAGCCGATACAGCAACCGAAAGCATGTCTGGATCAAACAACACCACAACCGACAACTCCGTGTCTGCACTTGGTATAGAACAGCCACAGAATAACATTGCAACCGACAACCAGGCGAACAACAACGTTGCTTCAGCTAATATAAGCCAGTTAATGCATGTGATGGAAGATACTATTGAGCACGAAGCTGTCCATAAACCTCAAACTCGAAAACGTCAAAGTGATATTGCTTCAAGAATAAAAGAAAAACGAAGTCGACTGAAAAATGCTGGACAACAGTATATCAACTCTTCTGGAGTACTGCACATTGCTAAAACAGTTGGACCCGACTGCAACTGTAAGCGTAAATGTTTCGAGTTAGTCAAGGAAGAGCATCGCGATAACATATGCAAATCGTTTTGGAACCTCGGAAATTTCAACAGCCAGAACGCCTATTTATATGGAAATATTAACAGCTATAACCCATTGAGACGGTACACTGCAAGCGCTGAATCGAGAAGACAGACTTCATTTTCATATCATGTTACAAATGCAGATGGCACCACTGCGCGTGTATGTAAGCAATCATTCCTATCCTTTCACGGTTTGCATCAAAATCGAGGTCGGCTTGGAAATATTCAGAAGCAAATTGCAAGTGGTGCGGGCGTGCCTCGACCAGATCAGAGAGGAAAGCACTGTAACAGACCGCATCGATATTCTGAAGATCGATTGCAGCAGGTCAAGAGTCATATTGAAATGTTCCCACGACATCAGAGTCACTACAGCCGACGCGATAACATCGACAGGACATATCTTGGATCTGACTTGACAATAAGTGAGATGTACAGACTGTACAAGGAACACTGTACGGAAAAACATTGGGACCCAGTATCAGAGGACTTTTACCGAAGAACCTTCTGTGAACAATATAACATCGGCTTTGCAACACCAAGAACAGATACATGCAAAGTCTGTGACCAGTATGATGTGAAAATGAAGTCAAATATAAGTGACGCTGATAGAGCCACCTGTGAGCAGCAGTGGCAGTCTCACAAAACCAAAGCAAACAAGGCCTTCGATTTACTTCGGAACTTAACGAGCACTGCACACGACAAGCCACAAGAGCTTCACACAATAGCGTTCGACCTTGAACAGGCTCTACCTACACCAAAATTGTCATGCGGCCCTGCCTTTTATAAGCGGAAGCTGTACACATATAATTTAGCTGTTCACAATTGTGGAGGCAATAAGGCAAACATGATGATATGGCCTGAAACAGTTGGAGGTCGTGGAGCAGATGAGATTGGCTCCTGTCTTCTTAAATACTTTCAGCAGCCAATACCAAGTCGCAACCTAGCTGTCTTTTCCGATAACTGCGGGGGTCAAAATAAAAATCTGAAAATTATGGCCCTTTGGCAATACTTAATTGTGACAGACAAGTTTGATGAAATTGTACATTACTTTCCAGTATCTGGCCATACAATGCTACCATGCGACAGAGATTTTGGTGACATTGAGCGCAGTGTGAGGAAACATCAGCAGATATATTCTCCAGATGAATATGTGAAAATTATTTCAAATGCAAGACGTGCAAATCCCTTCATTGTGCATGCAATGAAATTGAATGACTTCAAGTCATTGGATGTTGTTGCAAAATGTTTGATGAACAGAAAAGTGACCGTTGATGGACAGAAAGTCAAATTTCAATCAGTCTGTCAGTTTAGATTCACCAAACATCAGCTCTATTCCATGCAAATTAAATACTCGCATGATGATGTTGAACCATGGCAAGAAGTCAGCATGGTGAAACGTGGCCGTCCAGCTAGACTGGACCAGGTGATTGTGCCAACAAAGTGTACATCTGAAAGAAAATTGCCCAAAAAGAAAGTGGATGATATCAAGTCTCTGTTGCCTTTCATACCTCAAGTTCATCACGGCTTCTACAACAGCATTCGGGCTGAAAAAAGCCGAGTAGCAGATGTTGAAATGCTAGATGATGAACTATGTGATGATGATGATGATGACTAAACACAGTAAACAGTGACAGATCATCACACAGTGACATTGTGTTAATTGCTTACAAGATGAAGTAACTATTGTTTGATTCATTAGCTTTTATGACTTATATTTCAGTCATTATGCTATATGCTATGTGCAATGCTAGCAGTATTATTTTTATGTTCTACCTTCTGGTAGCATTGTTATTGTTTCTCTAATCATCATTTTTGTGCAATGACTTTTCTATGCAGGTGTTATAGTCACCGTGAACTTTAATGTGAATAAGCAATAGCAAAGTCTGCTTTTGATTATCAGCAGTGTTATTATTAACACAGTAACAGTTACTGTTATGTCACCTAATATTATAATGACTTGTGTATTGTTTATGAGTAACTGTTGTATGGCTACTGTTTCACTCAAAATAATGTCATACGTGTTTCTATTGATGGGAAAACAATGTTATGTGATAATAATAATGGTTTATGAGTATTTTGCCGGTATCATTATAGTGCTAACAGCATTAATTGCTGCTTAGCTTAATAGATGCCTGACGGAAAATAGTGCTAACAACACAACTTGCTGCTTAGCCTAACAGATGCCCGCCGGAAAATAGTGCTATCAGCTTTAAAGTTATTTTTCACCTACAATACAAATTTACTTCATCGAACATTCCGCTGTGTTTTGTTTAAACAACTTTAAGTTTGCTAACATGGCTATATATACCGATTCAGCGCCACTCAATTTTTTTTAAAACACTGTGATCAAAGAAGCGCCCGTTACAAAAAACTATCCAACAGCTTGTTAGCACTGTTTTCCCCCGGACCACTCAATTCTTCTTTGGTCTTTCATTCGGTCTTATCTTTCCGTTTGGTATTAGACGTGAGTAGTTGTTAAGTAGCTGGTTTTCGGACATCGACCAATAGGAAGCCTCCGATTTGTCACGTGACCTCATTAATAATTCATGCTAATAGGTAGCTGGTCTTCGGACACTGGCCAATAGGAAGCGAGCTGTCCTAATCAATATTCATAGGACAATAGAAGCCCAAACTAATCAATATTCATAGGACAATAGAAGGCCAAACTAATTAATATTCATAGGACAATATAAGGCCAAACTAATTAATATTCATGATATGCAGTGATGTCATAATCACGTGATCTCATTAATATTTAATTAATATTTATGAAATGCACTAATGACATTATTCCCTAAAAATTATGAAAAATTGATCATGGAACTTTAAGATATTAATTTTTGAACTTGCACGCACTCTCCCTCCCTCACTCCCTCCCTCCCTCCCTTCCTCCCTCCATCCCTCCCTCCCTCCCTCCCTCCCTCTCTCACTTTTAATCTTTATTAAAAAGAAAGAGTGATTGTTAGATGTGTCTTGTTTTATTAAATGATCATAATAGGACTTGTCTGTTTTTTGCAAACGTCTATATTCAACATTCCATATTCATGTAGCTCTATGCATAGAAATAACGCCAACACTTCTCAATTTCCAGAATCTTTATTATTACACTTTGCAAACGAAGTTATGAACCAAATAGTCATTCAAGCCAGTATCAAAAGTTAACATATTCGCTACAGCATTAATATTTCTACCTCTAGCTCTATGCAAGGAATACAAAATACAGTAATGTCCACAAAATCGGCTAACTATGCTTTGTAATTGTCTGTCCGTAAAAATCCAGCGTGCACAATGTCTATGTAAAAATGTTCTGAATGGCGCTTCAGGTGGTGCACCGAAAGAATCAAAGTATTCGCCGTACGAAGAATTCTCTATGTAAAGAACGACCCAATGTTTCCCTGGATTGCCGTACGTATCTGTATTGCACACGAGGATGGAAGGTTGAATTTTGTTGATCGATGAAGGTAAGCGATCGCATGAAAACACGCCCAGAAACATGGGACCACACTTTGCATCTCCACGTAGTATCGTATCTATCGTGTCACTATCCATCTTCAGTTGGTGTAGTCGAAAATCACGTTTCTGGAGCGATCAATTTCCAGAATATTTTCAAATTCTGCGAATGCGATAACGTTGATGGTTCTAGCCAAAGCCTTTCCGAACTTCATATCAACGCGAATATTTCCAGGTTTGATGAGATTGAAATGACCACCTTCGGCCAAGTCTGGAGTTAGATCGAATGCGTAAAGAGTGTACCCGCCGGCAAAGTCCTCTCTCGTTATCTGATTCCCTTCGTCCCGCATCCACTTTCCAGTACCCGTAAACAGCGAAGCGTAAGCATTAACAAACTGATTGACTGCGAAATTCGTTTCCAAAGGTTTGATCGATTGCTGTTGTCCGTCCAAGTACACTTTTAGTTGGGTCAGGTTCATATGTTTGAAGTTGAATGGATTCTTCGTATAGAGACCGTTAAACGCGTCGTTGTCAACGCAGCCGATGACGATTCTGGTAGGTATCTGACCAGAGAAAAGACTCTCCTGTGACGCATCCAAGTTTCCAGCTGGAACTGTGAAAGTCTTGCAAATGGCTCTTCGAATGGGAAACTTCAAATTGCCAACCTCAAGTGCTTTAGCGTGTGCTAGAAACACTGACGGACTTAGCTTTACTTTTCTAACGTATAATTTGCATTCCAAGATTTTTACTTTATATGCAGCACCCTGCGTCGCTGACATCAAGCAGAATGGATCCTTATTTCTTACGAGACGGATTTTTATATTAATATCGTTGGGGAGAAAGCGCTCCTGGAAGAAGAGATCGCTGTGAATTCCTCCTATCATATCCACGACACGTCCTTCGTCCGTCAACGCACTACGTTTCTTAAAACCGACATTCAATTGATTATCGTCGTGCGGATTGGCGTCTTCCATGTGCGGTGCAGTATCCTTGTAAAAGAGTGCAGAGGTAAGTTGTGAAGTTTTAGCTGCATCGCCATAGCTAAGAATAGTTTCCAAATAGCTGCGATATGCATACGTGTTGTTCGAAGAAGTGACAAGCGTATCATTTAAAGTGATGTCGACTTCCGAAAACAAGCTGTGTAGGAATAAGTTGATAGGTCCAACATGATCACCAGCATCCGTCGGATCGTTATTCGCTCTAACTATAGCCGCTCTAACATATAGCTGAGTATTCGACAAGTCCAAATAATCTTGACCAGCCCCAGTAATACTAAATTCAATGGGTGTTCCTTGCGAAATGGTGGCTATTGGATTATACTCTACGTATGACCCAGTTTCAATACTGGTCTGCGTGGGAGGCACGCTAAACAGATCCAATTCGCTCTTCGTACATTCGCAAGATTGCGGATGAACGAATGCCATTATTAAACTTTGCCGAATATATCTTCCTTGATTCTCTTGTTAATTCTTTTCAACGTTCTTTTACGTCTCTTCCTGCCACCACCACTTTGCACATTGTCATCTTTGGACGATGTAAATGCTTTTATACCTTCTGGAACGCGACGTTTGGCTGAATCTATCAACTGAAAACAATCCGCGACATCGTTGGCAATCTGCAGACCGGTTCTCAAAACCTGTTTGCCAATTGCCTTAGCGCCAGTCTGTATAAGCGGCCAGGCACTTCTAAACAGCCCGCTAAGAAAGCTACCCACGCCATGCCCACGTTGCATGCGTGCACCTTGAAAAACTGGCATGCCATTGCCACTCTGTTGCACATAGTAGTCCTCGTAGGCCAAACGACTTGCATCGCAGCAAAATGGTTTTTTCATTGCAAAAGATAAGGTATCTTACAATATCTAAAGTGTAGTGTCACAATTGCCTTCCCGTATTCGAATGGTATAGGACTTCCAATGTCGCTCCTTATATCCACTTCGATGGAATCGAAAGTCTTCTGTTGCAGCGGTATGTAAACAGGTTTTTCGTAAGCCACACGCACGCTATCACCGCCTTTTCCGGACACGTTTACGATTCTGAGTAATGGCGCTTTCGTATCTCCGACCGGTACTTGCTCCAACACATTGCAATACACGTATAACGAAGAAAATCCGCGATTTACATCGCAAGCGTTGGAACCCATGAACTCAAAAATGTAATCGTCATCCTCGTCGTCATTGATAATGGGATTCTGACGCGTGGTGACACCCAACATTGAACAGATGGCTGGAGAAAACTGTATACTTGCACCTTTGTTTATATCTCCATTCAGTCGATTTGCTATAGGATCATACTTAAACTTTGGAAATGAATCCAAGTCCATCTCATCCGCAACAAGATGAATAAATTTGTTGATAGAATCGATGAGATGGTGTGCAGTTTCGTAGTGACCGGTCGGCAATCGTGTCGTTCTATGCACGGACCCGGGTAGTATGTCGCCAGTCTCCGAATATTTCATGTGCGTATACGTGATTCTACCATCGTCTCTTTCTAAATTGTTCCACGTATGAGGATACAGTATTTCGATCAGTCCAACTTCCCAGTCACCACTTAGCGAAACGGCATTTTCCAATCTCGTCGTAAAATGAGTTACGGTGTTGTTTGGATAATATTGCATGGAGCTGTTGCTTGGTAATGTGAGGTAAAAGTGAGCCATACTTTGTAAGAATTAATGTACAAGCTGTGATATTTTGCACTGTCTGAAATGAAGTGTCACAAACGACTTCCCATACTCGAATGGTATCAGTTTCCCGGTGTCGCCCCTCATATCTATTTCTATGGAGTCAAAAGTCTTCTGCTGAAGTGGTACGTATATGGCATTCTCGTACATGATATGTACATTGTCTCCGTTTTTTCCTTCGATGTGAACTGCTCGAAGTAATGGCGCTTTCGTATCGCCAACAGGAACATGTGTCAAAATGTTACAATAAACGTATATGCTTGAAAATGCTGGATTTATATCGCCGATATATTCAGATTCCCATTCCATGCTGGGAGGCTCAACCCAAACTTCTTTAAAATCGTATTTGCCGTAATTGATGTTTCGAATAGGAATCTGACTTTCAGGTATACCCAAAATAAAGCACAATGATGCTGAGAATTCTACCGTGGCACCCAGATTTATTTCACCTTTGATAGTTTTCGTTATTGAGTCATAATTAAACTGTGGATATTTAGTAAGTGAGTATTCAACAGAAGCCTCCTTTATGTAGTCATTTATAACTTGCACAACATCGTTCATACTTTCATAATAACCAGTTGGTATTTGCCATGTCTTTCGATCGGATGGTCCAGCGAACACGTCCGAATACCTTCTCGGATTTTGCCAATACTTAAATTCACATTCGCTAGTTACTATATTGTACCACGAGTGAGGATATTGTATTTCGATCAAGCCAACTTCCCAATCTCCTGATAGGGAAAGTGCATTTTCCAATTTCGTTGTAAATTTAGCGACAGTATTATTGGGATAAAACTGCATGGAGCTGTTACTTGGTAGTACAAGATAAAAGTGAGCCATTCTCATGCATATACCGACTCAGAATGACCGATATCGTTACTATACATCGAATATATCCTGCGTCCACGAATTAAATTTGTCATCATATCCTTTCCACTTGACATAATATTCGGTCTTACCACGTCGCTTCCGAGTTTTTAAAATCTTTTCGATACTGTACACATCGTCTTCTTTTAAAATTCTAATTCTTTGCAATTCGACTTCGTAGAATTTACCTTTTAGAGATTCACCTTTTAAATCGACCAATTCATATGTTACTGGATCAGTTGGTATGCGAGCTATAATCTTAAAAATCTCTTCGGACCAAGAGGGAAGATAACCCTTCTTGAAGGCGATTCTAGCCTTTGCAATTCTCACTTTATCACCTACTTCGTATTTCCACCTTGCTGGACTTTTCTCTTGTCCGTACAAACGACTTCTAATAATATTTTCATGTTCCTTAGACACCTGACTAGGTATCATACCTATGCTTCTATGATATGTATTGTTGTATGAATGCATAAGATCTTGCAAAACATCAATGTACCGATATGTATTCTTGTGTGTGAAGTACTTCCACATTTTTGTCTTAAGCGTACGATTAAATCTTTCCACTACAGAAGCCTTTATGTCACTATTTTCAGATGTGTAAAAGCGAATGGAATTTTTACGCAGCATGGACTGAAACTTTCTATTAAGGAATTCTGTTCCCTTATCGGTCTGTAGATGAGCGGGTTGTCTATCTATCAAAATGGATGAAAATGCTGCGGTCAAGTCTTCTCCCGACTTTGATTTAAGTGGAATTGCCCAAGCATATTTCGAAAAGACATCTATACAGGTTAAAATATATTTATTTTTATCATTATGTTTCGACAATGCAGAAACGTCAGCCACGTCGGCCTGCCATAGATCTCCAATTCCTACTGTAAAAGTCTTTCTACGTCTAAAGTTCAATCTAACAGGCTTATGCAATGTGTAAGCATCCTGTTTCGATAGCCAATTTTTGACATCCTTATTTTTAGATTTTTCGCCAAGATGACGTTGAAAGGTCGATACACCGCCGAAACTGGCTGGATGTTTAGGATCGAAGTAAGACTCCATCAGTACGGTAACCAACTCGACTCCAGCTGCTGGTGTTTTCCGTGTCTACTTTTCGATGTAAATGACGGACTTTCATCGAACGGGCCGCTAATATATTTCCAACGATCTTGGTTGCCGATCAACTCGCGAGGAATATTGGAATCTTTCAAAGCGTCTGCCAGTTGCATCCATCCTGTAGGCGGTGAAGCTGTTGTACGTTTTCTGAGCAGATCGTTTACCAAGTCAACCACATGCGTTTTCGGAATCGACGCATTCTTCAGCACAAGTTCGCCTTTAGCATTCCACGAAACGTCCGGATTGCTTTTCATATGAGATAAAAGTCTGGCAGCCTGTGTTTTCCATTTCTTTGGTACGGTTTCCAAGACTTGGGCCTCTATACTATTGGTTTTGATTGGCTGCGTTTTCTCAATAGTTGTCACTTCATCTTCTTTCTTTTCGAATTTGGTAAGTACAGTAGGTTTATCAATGTTCAAATAGCGACTCAAACTATTGGAATAGAGTTTGGCTTTGTCGTCATCTGCAATATCGCGATGTAGAATCTCGTACATCTGCGTATCCAATTTGGATAAAGTCTTGTCCAACATGGTTTCCTTCCACTTTTCAATCTGCCGTGGTTCCACCAAGACCATCTTCCTCGTATGTTCCATACTATATTTTATTACTTAGCAGCGTACCCAAAAAGGAAAGTACTGGGGTAAGTAATGCACCTATGAAACCACCAGTTTGTACTAATCGTTTCTTAATCTTTACACGAGTCTTCTTCGAAGCCAATTTTCTTAACTTGTGTTTGAAACGACTAAGTCTCTTCTTCTGAGCTTTTTCCAAAGGTACAGTCCCTTTTAAAACGTTTAGAGCACATTCACAGAGACAGTAAAGTAGAGAAGAGTTGCAATCTTTCAAAATACGTTTCCTCACTTTGGGTGACGACTCTTTAAGCAGTCTCAGTTTCTCAAATTTCTCCTCCAGCGGAGACGACATTTTCAATGAATGAACGTTCGCGCGAATACACGACCTTATATTCACTTTCTTACGTATACGTAATGCGTCTCACCAGGGAAAATGTTTGTTCTTAGTCTACAACGTTCATCCGTATCTGGTTTGAGATCAACCAGCAGGTATCCGAAAGGTGTCATAGTGGCGTCCCCGAATGCCTCTATCATGAAGTTCGACTTACCGGGGAACATCTGCCTTGCCAAGTTTGCCACCTGCGTCGAATCTCTCACATTTTTGAAAAGAACAAAGTAATGTGCATTCAAACTGATAGTTCTCGTATGTTTGCCGCTGTAGAATAGATTCTGAGTCAGGTAAAGTATTGAAACGTTTCTATGGTGACTGATCTTTGTAAATAGTTTGGTAACTCGTTCATCAGTCTCGCTCATAAGGTCGTCCAATACCAAAAGCGTTTTCTGCTTTCCGTCGAAAATATTCAAGTCGGGTAATCCTTCATGAAATTGTACTTGCGAATATTTGTCGAATATTTCTTGATATATTCCATAACACCAGATAATTTTTTCTATCTCTGGTTTGACTATATAATGTAAATGATCTATAAATCGTAAAGTGAATTGCGTTTTTCCACATTCAGAAGGACCGCTAACTATAGCTGAGAATGGATGCTGCCAAGTTGGATCCATAACGAAAAGTGAGTCCTTGAAATGTTGTAAGAAACTTTTATACAAGATATATTCTGACTGTGCCCAATATGCGTTCCTTGCATTGAGGACATTCTTTAGCTTCATCTGCACATGGGTCACACATATTTACGTGTGTGCATGGAAGTAGCAGTGCTTCCACTTGTTTATTTTTGCATACCACGCAAGTAACAGCTTTTTTGAGTTTTTCATTCTCCGTTTTCAATCTCATGACGCGATATTTTGCAGATTTTTCATCGTCCGTGTGCTCATCATTTCCACAAATGTCGCATTCGCACTTGTAGTTGCCACACACATCCATTTCACATACAGCATTTGATGGACACATATTTGCACAAGACGTGTATCACTCGCAAAGAATGTATAAGAAATAATTCTTAAAGATATAACTTGCATCTTTTAATAGCGAAATAACATCAAGTGGCGCCATCTAACAACCAACCTTAGAAAGGATACCATATTTGAGATGCAAGTTTGGTCGATTCTTCGGTTTTTGAGTTTGCACATACATGAAAGTTAGAAAGGATACCATATTTGGGATGCAAGTTTGGTCGATTCATCGGTTTTTTGGACTTGGGCATGCGAGAAATGTGGAATATGTGCCATTTTGGGAGGGTAAGACTTGCGATTTTCATTTGTTGGTGCTGTACATGCGTGAAATGTAACATTTTTGAAGAGAAAGGTACATACTTCTGTATTATTTGTGGATGGAGGAAGAAAGGGAGGAAGGGAGAATGGAGTATGGAAGAATAAAACTGAGCCATTATAGTTACAATGATAATTTTTTCATCAATACTCAATGTTTGAAGATTCACTGTAACGCAAGATTCAGTGGAATGAGAAATGGAGGGAGGGAGGAGAGGTGCATGTAAGGAAGACTAAAATTGAGCCATTGTAGTTACATTGTTCGTATTTTCATCAATACTTAGCGTTTCAATGTTAGAAAATACACTGTAATGCAAAAACCAATGGAATGAGAAATGGAGGGAGGGTGAAATGGGAGAAGGGAGGGTGGAATATGGAAGAATAAAATTGAGTCATTGTAGTTGCATTGTTAATATTTTCATTAATACTTAGCGTTTCAATGCTTAAAAACGACACTGTAATGCAAGATTCAATGGTACGAGAAATGGAGGAAGGGAGGAGGGGTGCATGCAAGGAAGAGTAAAATTGTGCCATTATAGTTGCTTTGTTCATATTTTTTATCAATACTTAGCGTTTCAACATTTGAATACAAGCCACAATGCGAGATTTGATGGAATGGGAAATGGAGGGAGGGATGAAGGGAGGGAGGAGGGAGGGAGGAAGGGTGCGCGCAAGGAAGAGTAAAATTGCACCATTATAATTGCATTGTTAATAGTTTCATAAATACTTAGCGTTTCAATGTTTGAAGATACACTGCAATGCAAGATTCAATGGAACAGGAAATGGAGGAAGGGAGGAAGGGTGCGTGCATGCAAGGAAGAGTAAAATTAATACATTATAGTTCCATGATGGAATTTTGAACAATTTTGCATTTTAAAGGTTGAGAATATACACTCATATGGAAATGTGTTCACGGAGGGAGGACGGGATGGAGGGAGGGAGGTAAGAAGTAGGGAGGGATGGATGGAGGCAGGGAGGGTACTAAGCGATAAAAAGTAAAAAACTTGTGTTTTCTGAGAAATACTGTGATTTCTGGAAATTCTAGGTTTTTCTAGGTTTTTTTTCTAGGTGGAAAATCTGGCTTTTTCTTAGGTGGAAAACCTGTCATTTTTTCTAGCTTTTTAATTTGTCGTGTCTAGCATTCTTCTTTTTCAAAAAATTCGCCGACCTGCAATTAACGTGTGCGACGATGCGCCGCGGTAGAGATTGTTATCGCGCCCAGTAAAGCGATTGCCCGAGGGCACACCACAGGAACAATGAGATTTCTCCAAGCTTCGAGAAAGATGTGGAACTATGACATCACTGCATATCATGAATATTAATTAGTTTGGCCTTATATTGTCCTATGAATATTAATTAGTTTGGCCTTCTATTGTCCTATGAATATTGATTAGTTTGGGCTTCTATTGTCCTATGAATATTGATTAGGACAGCTCGCTTCCTATTGGCCAGTGTCCGAAGACCAGCTATCTAGTGGCATGAATTATTAATGAGGTCACGTGACAAATCGGAGGCTTCCTATTGGTCGATGTCCGAAAACCAGCTACTTAACAACTACTGACGTGCCTTAGATTATTTTTTTAATTCTTTGTGATTCTCTTCAGCTTGCATATGTGACGATATTTTCTGGCTGCCTGTAATCTATGTCTGCAGGTGTCTGTCTTCCTCTGGCTACATGTGTCTGTCCGTCTGTCTGTGTCTGAATTTCCCTTTCTATGTATGCATGTGTCGACCTGTCTTAGCTGTCTATGTCTGACTGTCTGACATGTCCTTCTGCTGTGTCCATCAGACACTGGGGCGCGGTGGTGTAGTGGTGGCGTCGTTGCCTTGGAGCCGGAAGGTTCGAGGTTCGAATCCACCCTCAAGCCACCGCGTAAGGACCTTGGGCAAGTCTTTCACTCGCAATTGCTCAGCGCTTCGGCGTGAAACTCCGATGCAGTGTCCGCACTGCATTCGGGAGCGCCTCTGAGTAGAAAGAGAGCCTGAAGGAGCGCTATAACAAGTGCACATACAAACTTCATTTGACCGTCCCTATCTTCGTTTGTTTGTCTGTATGGCCTCTCTGAGTCCTCTCCAATCTTTTTATCCATGTCCACCAGTTTGTCTCTCTTTCTTTCTGTTTCTCTCTGTCTCTCTATGTTTCTGATTCTGTCTCTGTTTCTGTTTGTCTGTCTCTGTTTCTGTTTGTCTGTCTCTGTCTGTCTGTCTGTCTGTCTGTCTGTCTGTCTGTCTGTTTGTCTGTTCCCCTCTCTCTCCCTCACTCTCTCAGTTCCCATCAGTCTTTGTCCTGCAACCTTCTTGAATGCCCAAATCTGCTTCTGCAATGTTCTCTGGGTTTTGCTCTGTCCGAAAGCAGAGACGTCTGCAGAGACGGAAGATCGGGATTTAACAAACAATCTCAACTGCGTCTGATGTCATAGTGACGTCGTTTGTCCGGAAATATTGCAATTCTCGCGGCTGCAGTTTGTGATCGATGCGACGCTGGTTCAACGGTCGGGCATTGGATTCGTAGCCAATCAAACGTGTCAATTAATCATCCGTGACGGACGCACACATAAGCTTCGCAGGATGCGGATCGCTGGACGTGAAAATTCTTTGAACGAAAATCGAAGAATCTGAGGATAAGGAGAATGACTGGGAGAACTACGGTGAGTGTGAAGCGAGGAGGATTAGAGAACTGACGAACATACTGATGTGTCTTGATATTATATATATAAGGTGATGCAAACAGTGGCGTAGCAAGGTCTTTGGGGCCCCTGTGCAAGGTTTCGGTGGTGGGCCCCTTCAGTACTCGAGCGCCTCGACTAAAAAAGGTTGTGCAAAACGCCTGGCTCTTTTGCCAGAGACTAGAATGCATATTTCAAAGACGAATTGAAATTTTTTGAAATTAACTAGGTATTATTACAATTGTTTTTCTTCCGTTTATCTTTATAAAACATTTCCTTTTTCTTCAGGTTACCAGAGAAAATTGAATTAGAATACTGGACAAACTTTATCTAAACGCATTGTTTCATCTTTTGAAGAATGAATTATCATCATCCACACTTAGCCTACATTCTGTTAAACAGATGGGTTAGTTGATTAATAATTATAATAACGAGACAGTAAAATAACGCGCTTGGATATTCCGGCATAAGTTAAGCCAATGAAACTATTGAGTGTGTGCGCTGTAGGCTACATGCAGACTTGATTGCAGTCTGAATATTGCATTTCTTCGTACAGAATTTATTTTTCGGTATTGTTTGTTGTCACGTTTAGGTGGCATCACTGTCTGCAAAGTATTTTCGGGTAGAGCGTACAAAAGCGACCCAAAAGTAATAATGCAGAATGTTGCAGAATCTTGGTAAGTGTGATAAGACATAAGACATGAAGCATAATCATAAGAAAAAACATACAACTGGATTGATGTCTGCAAAAACCCACAAAAGCGCAGCATCCACACAGCAGCCCGTATACCCAGAAGACAGTTGATTATGAGAGTAGAGCATACAAAATACAGACGACCAAACAAGGTCCAGCGAGTTCAAAGTTGAAGATATAAAGAGAGCAGCGAACATGCAAATTCCTTTAAAAAAGTCCGAGTCCTTGCCGGTCGGTTGCCATGGCAGCAAGGGCAATCCGTCGCTGATTGGCTGATTGGCGTTATCAGACTATTGTCGTTTCTACCGTGGTCAGCAGCAGAGCTTTTATGGGGCGAGTCGAAGCGACGCTATCTCTGTTTGTTGTGCTGACTGTACAAGTATAATACATGTAACCGTCGAGAGCCGACTTGAAAACGAAGCAGAACAGCTGTATGACCATAAACTTGTAGCTTTTACAGTCGCTTCTGGTTATAAACAGCGCCGCTATCTCTGTCCATCCTCGCGTTGCATTCTACGCGCATAACTCTGTCTAAAACAAAGACCATAGAGCATAGACAACGCCTGGCCTGCGCCACTGGTTGTTGTCAGAGGCAACGGCAAGCTATGCAACGGTGCAACGGTCGCTATACACGGAGAGGGGAAAGCGGAAAGATACACGATAGGGGATAAAGTATATAGAGAAGGGGTGATAGAGATAGAGAGGGAAAGAGAGAGAGACAGACAGAGAGACAGAGGCAGCAAGAGGGTGCCGTGCAAGAGAAGCAGTGGGAAAACTTGTCGTTTGTTCCTCGAGGCACGTGCGCAGGGCAATAAGATGGCGACGGTTCATTAGTCTATCTATTAGCACACCCGCCAGGGTTCCCAGCGAATTACCCGGACCTCGGCACTTCGCCCGTTTCCACGCAATTCGTCTCTGCAGGAATGGATGGAATCGGTGACCACGCCACCGCCATGTGTGTGCTGCTGCTGCAGTCTAATATGTAGCGCTAGAGAAACGCATCTGATTGATTCGCCGAACGCTCTTCCGCTGTTACCCCGTCGTCATGACGACGTGACGTCAGACGCAAAGTTTGGCGGGAAGTCCATAAGTCAGGAGTAGGCAAGGACGGGAAGTGAACGGGGGAATTGAAGGGGGTAAAGATGGGAAGTGAAGGGGGGAAGAGAGGGGGCGGTGAAATGAAGTGTTACGTGACTCGATGACCTGACTTCGAAATCTGACCAACAGTCAACGACCAAAGCACAGATACTCGTACGATGTCCATGCACAAAGATGGCTGCTGCTACTACTGATGATGATGATAATGATGATGATGATGATGATGATGATGATGATGATAATGATGATGATGGTGATACTGATGACGCGGATGATGATGATGATGATGATGATGACGCTACTGATGATGATGATGATGATGATGATGATGATGATGCTGGTGATAATGATGATGATGATGATGACGCTGATGATGATGATGATGATGACGCGGATGATGATGATGATGATGATGACGCGGATGATGCTGGTGATAATGATGATGACGCTGATGATGATGATGAGGAAGAAGAAGAAGAAGAAGAAGATGATGATGATGACAACGACTACGACGACGACAATGACGATGCCGATGGTTACACAACATTTAGTGCTGATAATTTTGTTTATTACAATTCTTGGTTGGTATAGATTGTCTCAGTTTCATAGCGTTCCGGTCTAAATAAAATTATGCCGCAAGGAGATGTTTAACGCTGTACTTTCACGAACAGAACATTTCGTCTGTGGTTGCTGAAGACACTCGGACCAGTGATTAAGCCATGTGACTACGAAGCCTGACACGCGACGAGGCCAGAGAGAAAAAACATAAGGGACTGGACTTATGAAGGAGCCATATAAATAAGCTGAGCTTACACAGCGAAGGGTTCGAGTAGAGTCTGGCGCAATATAAAGTAATCTCTTCATTTCCAAAATGGCTTCCGACTGAGGAAGAGGAGGAAGAGCGGTAGAAAGCTAATGAGTAGAAGGAGGAGTTGGAGAAGAGCGGAGAGGATGAATTGAGCGGAGAGGATGGATTGAGCGGAGAGGATGGATTGAGCGGAGAGGATGGATTGAGCGGAGAGGATGAATTGAGCGGAGAATAGGAATGGGAGAATATGGAATCGGAAGAGAAGGATGTGTGAAAGGAGAAGATATTTGATGACTGTGAGGTTGAAGAATGGATGCATTCGCGATGATATAGAGAATGATTGTAAAGTAGGGTAATTGCCGAGATGGGATCACATCCGTGGAAGCGATAGATGAGTACTAACATATGAGAGAGGAAGAGGAGAGGGATACAAGTCGATAAAAAGGAAGGTAAGCATCAAGACAATAAAAGGACGAAGCTAGGATCAAGAAGAAGCTTCGTGATGACGTGGTTGCGACGAACAGATCGAAAAGAACAAGAAGAAGAATGTGACGATAAAGAAGAAAAAGAAGAGGAAGAAGAAGATGAAGAAGAAGAAGATGATGATGCTGAAGAAGAAGAAGAAGGTGATGATGACGAAGAAGAAGAAGAAGACGAAAAAGAAAAAGAAGAAGAAGAAGAAGAAGAAGACGAAGAAGAAAAAGAAGAAGACGAAGAAGATGATGATGATGAAGAAGAAGATGAAGAAGAGGAAGAGAAAGAGAAAGAAAAAGAAATAGGGCAGACAGATGGAGAAAAGAAAGAAGAACGCAAAGGATAGGATAAAGGAGAAACTCAGAATGGTGATGAAAATGACAGGATGACGGAAAAAGAGAAAGAAGAGGAGAAGAAGAAACATAATTTTGAGGAGAGGCAGGAATACGCCATTATGGAGAGGCATAGAAACGACGATAATTAAGAGGAATAAGATATTACTCGGAGGATGGAATAGAACACGAAGAAGGGGAGCAAGAGCGGAAGGTTGGAAGAGTAGATGATGGAAAACAAGATCAGTTTAAGGGAAGGATAATAAAAACGATGAGATTGGATGAGAAGGAGGATGAGGAAGAAGAGTAGGAGGAGATGGATGAGGAGGGGATGGAAGGAAGAAGAATCACGAAGTGGAAGAGGAGGAGGATGAGGAAGAAGAGAAAGAGGATGAAGAGGAGGAGGACGGAGAGTGTCATCTTGGCTTAGCATCGGAACAAATTGGTCCACTGCAAGGCTTGTGGTGAAGGTTGTGGTAGCGGTGGTAGTTGTAGATTTATATATATATATATATATATATATATATATATATATATATATATATATATATATGTTGTTGTTGTTGTGGCGGTGATGGTGGGGGCGGTGGTGGTGGTGATACTCCAATCCTCCCCACACCCATCTCGTGGAAGGGGCACTCCCTCCATTCCGCAGACTCCTTCGTCGGCTGTGCAGCCGGTCTTTCTCAAGTCGGATGCAACAGGAATCAATTTTTCCGCGATCAATATAGATGATGAATTCCTCTCTCCGCCGCCGAGCATCAACGAAATATGACTTGGATCTGGCATCGCAGACCACCAACCTATCCCCCACCACCTTATACCCCACCCCCTATCCCCACCGCCCTAATCCAACCACCCTATCCCCACCACCCTATTTCCACAGCCCTGTCCCCACCACCACCCTACCCCCACCACCACTCTATCCCCCACCACCACCCTATCCCCCACCCCCACCCTATCCCCCACCATCCTATTCCAACCACCCTACCCCAACCACCCTATCCCCACCGCCCTATAACCCACCATATCCTCCTCCACCCTATCCCCACCACCCTACCCCAACCACCATATCCCTCACCACCCTATCCCCACCACCCTACCCCAACCACCATATCCCCACAACCCTGTCCCCACCACCCTATCCCTCGCCTCTAACCCCACCAGTGACCACCCTATTTCTTACCACTCTATTTCCCACCACCCTATCCCCAACCACCCAATCCCCAACCACCCAATCCCTCCACCATATCCCCCATCACACTATCCCCACCACCCTGTCCCCACAGCCCTATCCCCCCACCTCCCATCCTCAACCACCCCGTCTCTCACCATCCCATCCTCAGCCACCTTTCTCCACACCATCCGTCCGCCATTCTGTCCATCTTTTCTACACCCTCCTCCCCCTCTCTCTTCGTCCCTCTCTCCACTCTTCTTAGTCCATCCCTCCATCCCCTTCCGTGCATGTATCTCCTCCCGCCGTCGTCTTCTCTACTCCTTCCTGGTAGTAGTAGCGGTCTGTCAAGTGACCAGCTCTCTCTCAGTCGACGACGTTCGTCCGCTGAAGGCGATATATAAAGCGACATAGGATCAAGGAGCCCGCCGTCTCATTCGGTGCTGGGAATTGCCTGATACGGTTACACTGCAGCAGCAGCAGCACCGCCGCAGCCGTATAGCAACCGAATGTTGCTGCTGCTGCTGCTGCTGCTGCTGCTGCTATATAACCTCGAATGGGATGAGGATTGAGGATACAGCGGCGTCTGTGGGCGCTGTGTATTTCGCCGCCTTAAGCTGTCAGATTCCCTTCCGTTGCTAGTCTCTTATAACCAACGAACAACAACGATGGATTAGTGCACTGCAGATATATATTATATTATATTATATATATATATATTATATTATATATTATATCATATATTATATATATATTATATTATATTCCACGTTCGCTCATCTGCACAGAGGGAGAAAGTAGGCTTATTATATTTTGTCAAGATTTGTTCACGGAACGTCTTGGTTTCAGATTGATCGCTGATCATTATCCCAGAATTTGTTTATCATGAGAAGAAAGATCAGTCTGGGCGGGCTGGGTGGAGTGAGGTATACGGTAAGTTAGAGGTGTGAAGGTAAATTTAGATCAGGTAACTAAGTAAGTAAGTACAGTGCAACGTATGATAATGGTAGCCTTGGTAGGTAACATGGTATTACTTCAGAAAAAGATATTATTTTATCTATTCACTTCTTGCACTTATAATACGTGAATAAATATCGCTCGTCAGAACAATGAAAGACTAAAATGTTGTTTTTATTCCTTTATAATATTCATATAGAACAACTCCAGCAAAAATAGCAAGAAATTCTATACGCTCTTCAAAAATGTAGAATCCAACCAGTTTTGAATCAGTTGTGAATTAATCAACAGTTGTAATCTTCTTGGTTTACATCTAATGATTCACAACTGATTCACAACTGATTCACAACTGATTCACGACAACAACTTACTTAGAAGATCTTGCAGCACTTAAAAACAATCAAGACTAGAAACGATGATTGGTGGCATAATAATATTCTCCCTTCTCCCATAATTCACGGTCATCTCACCGTCCAGCTGCTGTCCCTTGCAGATGGAAAACGACACAACAGCTGCCGGAAATCTCTCGAAGCCACGTGATACGCCTAGAACAGGTGTCCGTCGTTTGCCGCCGAACGGTCTACATAGTAGATTTATCTTACATTCTATGTACGTTGTTCCGCTGCGTCCAAAGCTTTCCGAGTCCCTATGTGTATACGGCTCAAAGCGTGTTTGAAGGTCTGAGGATTAGTTTTCATCTGGAAACCTTCCCCACTCAAACTGTCGGCCGACCATTCTAATCAGAGATAGAGCCGTCGAGAAGGGGGTAGTGGTTCAAATGCCCAGGACCCGGGTAGTTATGATATATACAAAGTTTAGGATTCATAACTATTACCTTTATCATGAATTTGTATGCATTTTTAGATATGATAATAGCCGCATAGAGAATTAACTACACAATCAGTTACATCAGCGGTTCCCAACCCGTGATCCGCGGGCCAAAAGTGGCCCGTCTGGCCTACAAAAATGGCCCGCAGCATTTCAATGAATTAAGAAAAATATATGTAAAAATTGACAATTTGGACAAAATAGAATATATAATTCTTTTCTGTTACAAATTATTTTATTTGGACGTTAATAAATCGCACAAAACATTTTAAATTGATTCAATTAGGCATATAACAATTTTATATGCCTTTAGTTAATTAAATTTTAGCCTTGTGACCCCCTAATGTCCTTCAACTAAGAAAAAATGGCCCTCGTGTCCTCCAACTTAGAAAAAGTTGCCCGACAGTCAAAAAAGGTTGGGAACCACTGAGTTACATCAAATTAACAGTGGAATAATTTTGCATTGTATAAATATAGAATACATTTGTAGGGAGCACTTTCAATTTAATTATTTCAATTTTTTTACATTTTTTTATAAAGCCTTACGATAGGTTAGGGGGCCGTGGCTGCTCTTCCAAGGGGCTCGAAATTTATCCCGTCATTCCTATAGTCTGTTGTAGATGGTTACGAGAAGCACAAAACATAACCATCACAAACGCAGCGAATCCATAACGAAATACGAGTAACAATTCGGCAACAGTGTGTAGAGTGTAGACTGTCAAAACCAGCCACAATTGTTGTTAAGGAAATTCGTAGGCTATTTAGACTAAAATAATAATCTGTCAAAATGATCAGCATTGCAATGGAAAAACAGCCCACTTTAACTGCTGACATGTGGGCACATATTAATTAAAACGACGTATTTCATATTATAATAAACACAGTCAAACTCAATAGACCTGCTGATGTCGCTTGGCGAATTTCAAACTGACACCCTGTAATAAATTTGGATGCTGCAGTAGCAGACAACCAGGCAATCAACTTGACAAGTAGCCTACTATAGTGCATGGGGTCATAGTAACAATGTGTGACGTCTTTTGATTGATTTCTTGCTATTCTGTCCATCTACTCGGATTAATTTATGTGTAAGCCTAATTCTTCTTGCTTCTTAAAATATTTTCCGCCTCAAGACAAAGACTAAGACATTTTATCTGAAGACAAAGACCGTGACTTTTAAACGAAATCCACTCAAGATCACAACCTTCGTATCGAAGATGACAACAAGACAAAACCTACAAATCTCACTTTTCTGCTGTCTTTTCGTAAAAACTGCATTCCTGCCTCACACCTCACAATTAGCCGCTTCCTTTATCCTCGTCATTCTTTTGTTGTGTTGTCCTGTTCTTCCTTTGACGCCTCATTCTCACTTTCTGGATGATTCCACTTTTAATCTCCATCCATCTTGATTATCCGTTTCCGTTTCTCTTCTTGCCACTGCAGCAACTCTTTTTTCTCAACCATCCTCGTTGTATTCCTCATTCCGTCGATTCTCTTTCCATTCCAGCCTCCTCCACCTCCTTCTAATCTTCCTCCTCCACCTCCTCCTCTTCTTTTCTTCCTCCTCCTCCTCTCTTCTTTCTCCTCCTCTTCTCTTCTTCCTCCCCCTCTTTCTCTTCTTCCTTAACCTCTTTCTCTTCTTCCTCCTCCTCTTTCTCTTCTTCCCTCTGCAACCTTCGCCTCCTTCCATCGCCTCTGTCATTCGCCTCCTTCCTTCTCCATTCTTCTTGGTCAGGCGTGCAGTGTCCGACAGGCGTCCCTTTCGACATTTGTCTCTATATCGAGACGTCATCTTTAACATTCACTGGATGATAACCGTCAGCCCAGGACGACCATGCAGTGACCAGGCAGTGACCAGGCAGTGACCAGGCAGTGACCAGGCAGTGACCAGGCCGACCAGGCAGTGACCAGGCAGTGACCAAGCAGTGAACAGGCAGTGACCAGGCAGTGAACAGGCAGCGACCAGGCAGTGAACAGGCAGTGACCTACTGCGCAGATGACTCAATTTATCTCCTATCATAGATAACCTCGCCAAATTGCTGCCATTATCTCGCTTGTCCGAACAATGATTCTCGTCATATTAGCATTAGCATCGACTATATCCAAAAAGATTCATTATTTCAACTATTTCCGCCATCTTCTCGTCTTCTTCTTCTTCTTCTTCTTCTTCTTCTTCTTCTTCTTCTTCTTCTTCTTTTTCTTCTTCTTCTTCTTCTTCTTCTTCTTCTTCTTTTTCTTCTTCTTCATCTTCTTCTTCTTCTTCTTCTTCTTCTTCGTCGTCGTTTTATCAATACTCTTTTTGACACGGTGTCGTATAAATCATCCGCGCGGACTACTTTCTTGGCATATAGACCAATAATGCGATCTTATTTTCAGAAGAATATCGCTATAGCGTCCGCAACTCCGCATGGATACTACAAGTCTATCTCTGCACTTCTTCGTCTGCGAAGGGATACATCATACATTCACACTTCCTATATAGTAGACCTCCTTTCTCTGCAGGTCTAAAGTGAAAAAAGCAATCGTAACTGCAAGCTTCAAATTGCGAAAGTGTTCCTCTACAGTTAAACCAGATTTTTCACGATCGTTGAATATTCAATCGTAATCGTATTCGTAATCGTAATCGTAATCGTATTCGTTATCTCGATTCATTTTTATGGCGTCCAAGGGAAGCAGTCGCGAGTATCAGATTTGTCATAGGAGCTTAGTCGAAACAAAGTCGTTAACCAGATCAATGTTTTCAATGTCAATAAGTAAGGCGAACAGTTACGACTCGAACATTCTACGGACTATTATAATTACCCGTTAGACAATTCCAGACGCAGCGCTCGTGAATAAGCACTTAACTTGACTTCTGAGCAGCGCTTTAGAAGCTTGCAGTTTCAATAACGTTGACGATATCTATGATGATGATGATGATGATGATGATGATGATGATGATGATGATGATGATGATGATGATGATGATGATGATGATGGTGGTGGTGGTGGTGGTGGTGGTGGTGGTGGTGGTGGTGGTAGTGGCGGTGGCGGTGGCGATGGCGATGGCGATGACGATGACGATGACGACGACGACGATGAGGATGATGATGATGATGATGACGACGATGATGATAATGACGACGACAAGGATGACGATGATGATGACGATGATGATGATGCTGATGATGACGATGATGACGAAGTTTAGAATCGAAGCGACGATCGAGTGAGGTACGCGGACGGGCATTGAATCATAAAATGATCTGTAGAGAAGAATTTTGTGCAGTTTATATTCCAAAAAGACTTTTACACAGATTTAATGTTGTGTAGCTGTTGTGCAATCGTATAGAGTTATCTAGAAACCAATTAAGTTCCGTCTGTAAGCAGCTTTCATATGAATCGGATAAGCGCACATATTATAATGAGCATGAAGTAAAAGATATTGCAGGTTCTAATTATGTGTGAGAAACAGGTGTAGGCTATTATGCACAACTAAGTCCTACATACTTAGGTACACCGTATACCGTATGCCTTAAGCCCTTAACTCCATGGCAATTGACAATACATTATTCTACAACAACAATGCATTCTGTTCAGAAAAAGAATAACTGTGGCACGCATGAAAAAAATTAGTAGACATTTTCACATTATGGTTTTAAAACCTGGAAAACGTAATTTTATGAAGATTCGAAAATAGACATAATATACTACCATCGTCCATCGTTCGCTGCGAACCACGTCTGCAATTATATTCTCGCGAAAAAATTAGACCTACTTACTTACTCTCTTTGTTCATAACATTTGCACCAGACTAATTCTATGTGAATATGAATCAAGACGAATAATCTCGGCATCGGTTCATGTATACTGCATGTATACAGTATACTGTATACTGTGTAGTGTGTATATACCGTAAAAACAACGAAAATATGGACTATGTTTCTATGCGGCTAATATGCCTGCCATTAGGCTCCAGACTACTTTGTGTTCTGGCGCGTGACTTCATTGAAAGCTTTCACTGGTTTATGATTCGTAAACAGAATTTCCTGATGATGGGATTTCCCAGATTTAATCTACCAATAACGCAGAGATTTATTTATGCAGTTTTCCTGCGTGATTTGAAGATCTGCAATTCATTTTCAGCGCCTCCAGTATACCTATCTGCATGGTATTAAAAAGTAAAAACTGGTATACTCGTATACCACAGAATAATTATATTATAGTCTCATATTATCGGCAGACATTAAATTTTATATTAACTGCTCGTCATTGTATTCCTGCACACATGACCAGTTAGTTGGTCACTCAGTTTATATACAACGCACTATAGCTGTCTGTCTTGTATTACTTTGCATTGAAGAAACATTTGTACCCTGTCTGCACAAAATCAGCCCTTAGTTGACTTTTTACTGTCGGAGTACAATATAATCATTTTAGAGAGAAGCACATCCTCTTTACAATGACTCTTAAACACGACCATTCTATCTCAATCCTCACCAATGTTGTGAATCTAAAGAACAAATTGTCGTTCCTGAAAATACAATGGGCAAGGGCTGGTGAAATAGGCCTATTGTCTGTGAATTGCATGAAATCTAAAACCATAAATTGTACAAAAATCGTACATATCTTGTCGTAAAATATACTTTTACATTAATTATAGTCGGTGATCTTCTAACAGACTCTGAGAAAAATCACACTTTCGTTCTTTTTCCTGGAACTGAATTTTCCAACTTATATACGGCTGGTTTTGTGCAGCTCTGATGGGCAACACATGTAGACGTTTGCTTACAGCAGAAACTTCTTGATCAGCCACATTAATTAGTAAATTCTACTCCAGACATAAATTTCGGCAGTCTTATTATAGCATACATAATCGTCTAATTTCTGACAGCCTAAGAAGCCATACTGTCATTCAGTCGCATGATAATTATTATCGCGGACAACATAAAAGTCAGTAGCAACCTCGCCATCAACAGCATCATCATTGCCGTCGATATATATATGTCCATCATTATTATTATCATCCCTGTAATTATAGTTATTCCAACCAAGATCACAGCCATCCTCGTCCTTAGCTTCCCCGTCGTCGTCGTCGTCGTCGTCGTCGTCGTCATCATCATCATCATCATCAACTTCATCATCATCATCGTCATCATCATTGTCATCGTCGTCGTCATCATCATCGTCCCCACCACCACCACCACCACCACCACCACCAACACCACCACCATCACCGCTATCATCATCATCATCATCATCATCATCATTGTCATCGTCGTCATCATCGTCGTCGTCATCGTCATCATTATTATCATCATCATCATCATCATCATCATCATCATCATCATCATCATCATCATCATCATCATCATCATCATCATCCTCATCATCATCCTCCTCATCCTCATCATCATCATCATCATCATCATCATCATCATCATCATCATCCTCCTCCTCCTCATCATCATCCTGTTCATCATCATCATCATTGTCATCGTCGTCGTCGTCGTCGTTATCATCGCCATTAACAGCAGAATCATCAGCACAGTCAGCTGTTACTCAGTTACTGGATGCAGCATTGTGTTTGCATGAAACTTCGTCGATCTCTATGGAACATAATTGCAGAGACTATTCAGTCTTTTTTTTATCGAACTTCACGGGTTGTCTATCTTTGCCAAAATAAGACGTTTGTTCTATATTACCACATTGACAATGATGTCCACGCCCTGATCTGCTCTATAGGGTTGACTTTGGCAACTCCGCATACGCTGGTCTTTCTTCACTCAACCTCTCGAAACTTCAGTCAATACGAAATGCTGCTGCTCGTCTAATTGCTGGTCTTTCCAAGTTCTCTCACATTTCTGTCTTTATTCGGGATACTCTTCATTGGCTTCCTGTATCGCAACGCATAGAGTTTAAGATTTTGACACTTATGCGCAATTCTCTTCTTGGGGTAGCTCCCTCCTACCTTCGTGCTTTCTGTAACCTGGTATCCTCTCTTCTCTGCCTGGTCGCTCTGCTCTTCGTTCAGCAGCTAATGGCCTCCTTGTGGTTCCTCGCATGCGTGGTGCTACTGCCCAATCCAGAAGCTTTGCCTATGTAGGCCCATCTTGCTGGAACCGTCTTCCGCACAAGCTGCGTCTTGAGCTTCTCAGTCTCTCTCTCCCTCTGTTTAGGAAACGCCTGAAGACCATACTATTTGTTAGGGGAAGTGCTAACTAGGGTCGGGAGCGCTACTGAATCTGTGAGCGGCACTATATAAATGTTCAATTACAATTACAATTACAATTACAATTACATTGTATAATTTTACTAGACTGATTACATACATACATACATACATACATACATACATACGTAACATACATACATACATACATACATACATACATACATACATACATACATACATGCATGCATGCATGCATACATAAATACACGCATACATGCTTACGGACGCATATAATGTCTGGTGATTAATTATTATTTGAAACAGAAAGGTCCAGTAACAGAAACCAATATATACAGATGCCACCGACCTACCCCCGCATCATATACATGTATATAGACATGTACATGTACATATACATACATGTATATAGACATGTACAATTGTATACATACATGTACATGTATATAGACGGTGCGTTGCGTGTGGCCTTCGGCACTGGAAGGCAGGCAGACGTGTTCTAATGAAGACAAGATTCCAGACAGACGATACGGAGGTCTCGGGTTCGGTGCTCATCGAGTCATAAGAGAAAGAGAGACGAACTTCTTCTTCTTTTTTTTCTTCTTCTTCTTCTTCTTCTTCTTCTTCTTATCAGAGGTCTTGATCGCCGGTCATCGATTCTTCGTGACATGAATCTCTGGCCAGATGACAGAGAAGCCGTCGAAGCTGCAGAGCTCTCTGACCTAGGGGGTTGGGTCACTACTACTTGGGGGGTGGGTGGACGGGGGCTGTTATTCGGCCGACCCTCCTCCGCCTCTCACATGGATGTTGTAACCGGATATAGAAAAATGATCACGAGGAGGGAGGAAAAAGAGGATTGGAAATATTCTTTTGTTTATATAAAGAAATTGGAGAGAGAGAGAGAGAGAGAGAGAGAGAGAGAGAGAGAGAGAGAGAGAGAGAGAGAGAGAGAGAGAGAGAGAGAGAGAGAGAGAGAGAGAGAGAGAGAGAGGGAGAGAGAGAGAGAGAGAGAGTGGGTGGAGGCAGAAGGAAGTAAAATGACAGAAATATGCTAAAGATTGGCGAATGGAGGAAGAGGTATGGAAGAGTGTCAACTATGAAGCGAAAGAATAGGTTCTGGAGAGAGAGGGAAGAGGGAGAAAGTAATAAATCGAAAGCAGATAGGAACCTTTGTGCATATGATTCTATGTTTCACGGCTTTGTCATCCATGAAGACTGTGGCAGAGAGAGAGACATACAGACAGACAGACAGACAGAGACAGGGAGACAGAGACAGAGAGACAAAGAGAGAGGGGAGAGAGATACGGACATACAGACAGACAGACAGACAGAGACAAACAGATATAGACAGACAAAAAGACATAGTCAAACAGACATACAGACAGACAGAGAAGGAGGAAGACGAAAGAAAGCTAGTGAAAAAAGAACGAGGGCGAGATGGATTGATAGCTATTAAGTTAAGGGTAGAAGCGAAAAGCAAAAAAGCACTTTGAAATATTTACATATTGTAGAAAATAAGAAAGCCTGAGAAAGAGAACTATAGACTAGAGCTAGCGTGAAAGACGGAGGAAAAGATTGATGGATGGCGGATGGACGGATGGATAGATATAGGCTAATGCAAAATATGGATAGGTACATACAAATAGATAAAAAAGATGGCTGGATGGATGGATGGAAAGATGGATGGATGGTTAGATGGACGGACGAATGGATGGACGGATGGATCGATAGATGGATGGATGGGAGGATCGATGAATGGATTGATGAATGGATAGTTGGATCGATGGATTGACAGATGGATTGATGGATTGATTGATGGATGGATGGATAGATATATAGATGGTGGATAGATGAATGGATAGGTGGATAAATGGATGGCGTCACTGTGGTCGTGTTTTATTTGGTAGCATTTTAGTCCTCTTGCCACGTAAATGGCTATTGATATCTTATCTATTGTCACTGTGGTATAGAGTTGCTTTTGAGATATAGACGCTGTGAGATATGCTACTTATTTATAGAGGTACATGTATGACTCTCGTGGAAACTATTCTCTTGTTTTAGATTGGATCTTTAGATTGAAGTGAACACAGACAATCGCAAAGCAGCTTAGACTTCATAATTTTATTCAATTTCATGCATGAGTAACATTGGTTACCTTACAATAGAAGAAGGCAACAAAATCTGATTCTCTTGTTGAGCAAAATGTGCAGCTATAATTATTATGTTCTATACGCTACATTCGTTACTGACTATGGAAACTAAATACGATTACAATTACGGAATCTTATTTTACAGTCTTTCCCATCTCTTTCCGCAGATCAATTTTCTCCGCTTTGTCAATCAGTCAATCACATAAATTTATATAGCACCTCTTCAAGATCTGTACTCCGAGGCGTTCGCTTTACCCGGACATAAACGATCCAACCCAGAAGTTTAGCAGCGGTCGGCAGCAACATGGCTCGTCCTTTTCGAGACAGTCACCGTAGACCTTCTACACTTCTACATGAACTGTTGTGGGTGTGTGTGTGTTTCTCTCTTGCTGTCTTTCTCTCTTTCTCTCTTTTTCTCTTTGTCTCTTTGTCTGTCTGTCTCTTTATCTCTTTATCTCTTTCTCTCCTTTTCTCTTTGTCTCTTTGTCTCTCTGTCTGTCTGTCTGTCTGTCTGACTCTCTCTGTCTCTGTTTATGTCTTTGCTTCTGTCTCTGTTTCTGTCTCTGTCCGTCTTTCTCTATATAACTCTCTCTTTCTCTCTGCCTGCCTGTGTGTGTGTATCTCTCTCACTCTTTCTCTGTAAGCGAATGAAGACTAGTTTGTTTGATTGTCAAATCGCTTTTTCTTAGGTCGGAAGCAACTTTTATAAATTTCTTTAGAAGCGAAGCTATATATATATTTGAAAAAACGGTCACGATGATCAAAATGCGCAACACAAAAATGCATTATTTTGTCGAAGCATTCTACACGCATAGTTAACACTCGAGTGCCCAAGGTATTTTTTGGTACACGAAGGCCCAAGGGGGGGGGGGTCCGCGCGGACCCCAGCGTTTTATGTTAATATCTTGAGAAGGGATTGGAATATCGTCACAGAATTTAGTTCTATGTGATCCCAAATGAATTTCCAATCGATTGGTGTATCTTATATGACAATAACACCACCTGGTGTTAAATAATAGTGTAAAATCTCGTGATACACATGTTACGCTTGCTTGCGTTATTGACCAAAGGAAGCCCAGCGTTTGCATGCCAATATCTTGAGAAGGGGTTGGAATATCGTTATAGAATTTATTTCAATGTAATCCCAAATGAATTTGCAATCGATTGATGTATCTCATAGCACAATAACACCACCTGGTGTAAACTAATAGTGTAAAAATCTCGTAATACATATGTTATGCTTGCATGCTTGCGTTATTCATCGAAGGAAAGCCTATACGTCCAGCGTGGACCCCAGCGTGTTCATGTTAATATCTTGAGAAGGGATTGGAATATCGTTATATAATTTAGTTGTAAGTAATCCCAACTAAATTTGCAATCGATTTATATATAATACACAATAGCACCACCTGGTTTAAAATAATAGTTATTGACCAGTAACCATGCGCTTGTATGAATATCAGCCGCATATCATGGGGTACCCTTAGTATATGCTGTGGTTGTGGGGTGCAGGGTTGGACAATACTCACGCAAAATATACCATTCTATGCCCAAATGGTTGCTCTAGGTCTAGGAATACCTAAAAGCATTTATGCAGATCCCTAGCCTTTAAAAAGTTATCCGGGAAAAACAGGCCTGGGGTCCGGTCGGACCCCCCCTTGGGCACTCGAGGGTTAAAATATCTAAAAAGGTTATTGTCATTTGATTGGAAGTAATTTTTCATGAAGGATGGAAAGAGAAAGAAGGAGTTGAGCAGTTAAAAAGTTTCTATAAAAAGCTCTAATACACAGATAAAATATGTAGCCTAGATATAGCGGTGAATAAATAGACCGAACAGTGTGTTAACAGATGGCTGTATATACGACTGCATGGATAATGGATATATATATATATATCCATCATATATATATATATATATCCATTTTATATTCATGTATCTGAGTAGACTGTTATACGAATGGATGACTGGATAAACGAATGAATGGATAAACGGAAGAATGGATGGGCGGATGAATAGATAGATGGACGGAAAGATACACTGCCATCAAATATATCTATCCCTACCTGAATTTCTTTAGCGCATTTCTTTCATCCCTTCCCTCGATCACACGGACAAACTCTTCACGACGGCTGGTATTGGAGTGTCACGTATCTTGATTTTATACAGCGCACTACAACAGACTCTCAGAGCCATGATAGTAGGCCTAAAGTGAGTTGTTCGAGTCCGCGAGGACGTGCATTCGGTTGGCAAGTCTTTTTAGCCTGACGTTGCTATAAATAGCCGACGTACGTAGCCACCTGGCGACTGATTCCCATCAGCGGAAGTGACGTCATCTGGTGACGTAAGATGCCAGAAGATAATATGGTCGACGTATATTGACACAGACTACAGTTCAGCTGCAGCTCCAAATGGAACCAACTGGTTATCAGCGTCGCAGCCGTTCAAGACTGAGAGTATACTCGGCATTTCCAGCTGCTGCTGATGCTGCTGCTGCTGATGCTGCTGCTGATGATGGTGGTGATGGTGATGGTGGCGATGGTCGTGGTTGGCATCAGGCGACAGGGCATCCTGCGGCTTCAGCTGGCTAGCATCATGCTCTCGTCGTCGACGTCTGCCTATTTTGTCTCTCTCTCCCTCTCTCTGTCTCTCTGTGTGTGTGTGTGTGTTTCTCCCTCTCACTCTCTCTCTGTCTCTGTCTGTCTCTCTGTCTCTCTCTCTCTCTCTCTCTCTCTCTCTCTCTCTCTCTCTCTATATATATATATATATATATATATATATATATATCTGTCTCTCTCTGTTTTTGTTTCTCTCTCTGTGTGTGTGTCTCTCTCTGTCTCTCTTTGTCTCTGTCTCTGTCTCTCTCTCTCTCTCTTTCTGTCTCTCTCTCTCTCTCTGCCTCAGACACTGCATCCAGTCAGCTTCCACATTTGGTCGATGCACAGAAAAAGAGCAACGCTGCTTTTCACGGACAGGTCATCATGCTTCCGGCCCTCCGTGTAGTTTCTCATGTAATGGCGCTGGATAAATTTACTTCGTTACGCTACATTACGTGATGATTATGATGATGATGATGATGATGATGATGACGACGACGACGACGATGATGACGATGATGATGATGATAATGATGATGAAGACGACGATGACGACGACGATGATGATGATGAGTTCTCTGCTCATTTGCTTTTATGCCTCGGGGGTTGAGATGAGTGAGGTGGTTTTCCGTTGCCTTCATCACAGACATTATTGTGAGTGAGCAACTTGTCCAAGGTCGTTACGCGGTGACTTGAGGTAGATTCGAACCCGCAACCCCTCGGTCACAAGGCACTGAACTGTCAGTAGACTGAAACCTCAGAGAACTGAAGTACTATAGTTTACGCACACCATGAGCGTATCTCGAAATTGATAAAGCACCTAACACTAGAACCGATTGTCACTTTAGTGTCTGCTATTGGCAACATTGTTGATGTATTATAATTATTAGAAAAATAAAAAGCTTCTTTTTAGAGAGCAAGCTGCAGCATGCAGTGTGGCCTGCAGTCATTAATTTATTTAATACGATTCTTAAATTGGCCAAATGCTAAGTCAGGTTATTAAATGCTATGTTTAATGGTCTATGAAGATCGAAATTAAATAGAAAGACCCAGAAAGTAAGTAAGATGCAGAGGAAGAGACAGGAACACACAGAGTGATGACATGTAAAGGAGCAAGTAATAGACGGAGAGAACAGCAGAAAATAGGAGCAAAAGGGTCAGAGAAGATGTCGATAATATTCTGCCTGTCTGCCTGTCTGCTTGTCCGCCTGTCTAGTATTGTCATACCCACCCCCACAATGTCTCGTCTTGATACGGAGCATGCAGACGCATTTGCTAAGAATATTGAAATCATTTAATGTTATTATGTTAATGACAACTGCTATCCCAATTGCCTCGGCAATTTCGACCGATCGCCTGCTAAAGACGCAATAGGAAATGATTGCCCACCGTTCTTCTGATAGTTGCGGATGAAATTGACTACAATATTATAACGCATCAGCCATCAGCCAGTGCAGGCGCACGCGCGCGCACGCACACGTGCGCTCTTTAGTAACACGATGAGAGATTGGCAGGTCTTTCCTTTGCCCACGATACTCAGTCTCTATGTATATCGGCGGTAATATGTCTCTCTGTGTGGCTCTGTCCCTCTGAAGCTGTTGAAGACTGTCACTCTGCACATCTCTCTGCGTGTTAGCAGAAAACTCTACCAGTAGGCATATACATGTAGACTGTCTCTCTGAACATCTCTATGCGTGTTACTATCACTAGGCATAATATTGGAAGTCTTTCTGAACATGTGTATCAGCGGATGATGAGTCACCTACAAAGTAACCCTGCACGTCTCTAATCTTCTGTACACGTCTTTCGGAAGCAGTCTACCTGAATTATTGCAACCTTATCTTCCCTGAATTACGGCGTGAGCTTTGATGTGCAAATCAAAACCTCCTTTGCCGTAGAAATCACAGTCATTATATGTCTTCAACCTTCACAAAATATAATTAGACAGAATCAGCCCAGAGTAACAGAGTCTAAAACTAGGTCATAATAAATTAGAGTAAACTTAAGATTACACTTTTATTGGACTAGGTTATACTATTATAGATCTAATTAATTATTAGACTATACTTGACTAGACTAGTTTACATTGGACGAGAATGTAGAATGGATTAGATCTTATTGCATGGACTGAACCAGATTAGATCGAATTATAAGATCATCAGGCTACACTAACCAGGACTAAGGCAAACGTGATTTTATGGAATGTTTAGTTACAATGCCTCGCACGGTTTTTTGTTTAATGTAAAGTAATAAGTGACAGCGTTTCTTGATATTTTCATTATGAGAGTGACGTAGGCCTACTAACATTTTCTGAGAATATTATAATTATGTGTAGGACGTGCGTGGGTTGGTTGCTCTGGTTGGTGTCATCGAGTGTCTATGTCTGCATGATCGAACGTATGTGTCTATGTATGTCTACGTCTGTCTATGTATGTCTACGTCTGTCTACGTATTGTCTGTGTCTGTCTACGTCTGTCTGTCTATGTCTATATGTGGAGTCAGCATGCAGGGAAATGGTCAGTGCGTCGAAATAATGCCGCAAAGATTTGCCATAAACCGCATTAGACGATTACTTTCGAATGCTGTTATAGCGATCGATGCTAATTCAAGGCACACACACACGCACACACACATGCACACCGACACACACACACACGCACACACACATACGCAAACACACACACGCAAACACACGCAAACACACACACGCACGCACACACACGCAAACACACAAACACACAAACACACACACACACGCACGCACACACACAAACACACACGTACGCGCACACACACGCACACACCGACACACACACACACACACGAACACACACGCACACACAACGACACACACAAACACGTACACACACAACCATACACACACACACATATATATATATATATATGTATATATGTATGTATATGAACATTTATATAGCGCCTTATAATAACCTCACGAAGGCGCTTAAAATATATACATACATACCCACACCCCCACACACACACCCATACACACACTCGTACACACACTCGTACACACACACACATACACACACATACACACACCAACACACACACACAAAGCCATATATATACACACACACCTATACACACACACCAACAGACACTCGCACACATGCACTCACACCAACACGCGCGCACACGCACTTACAAACACTGTGATACACACAGTGCCTCCTCTGTCTGTGCCTTTCCCTTCCTCTTCCCCTCTCTCCGTCTCTCTCTTCCATCTTTCGCATCTTCTTTCCCAGACGACGATGACCCTTCTAACCTCTTCAACACAGTTCACCATCGCAACGCGGCATCGCCTGCAGCGTCGTCAACAGACAGAGAACCGACGACGACGACGCAATGCATGACGGGAATACCGAGATTACATTCGGTGCTTTAGACAAACCGGAAGTGCGAGTGTCGACCGACGACGCACGTCAAAATGGCGACTGCAAAGATTGCGATAAATCAGAGAGATTGGCAGACGGCATAGAAGAGATATTAGGAGAGGAGAGAGGGAGAAGGGAGGAGGGAGAGAGGGAGAGAGGGACGGCGAAAGTGTCGCATGCGTCTCTTCACATGTGTTGGCGTTCTGCAGTTGCCTATGTCAACAAACGTTGATGATGATTGATGAAGCAGTGGACACACAGCTGCAGACGACTTTACCCGCCACCTTCAACCCTACCCCATCAGTTTACAACTTGCAACTCTGTCTCTATGACTGTCTTTCTGTATGTATGTCTGCATGTCTGTATTACTGTATGTCTGTATTACTGTCTGTCTGTCTGTCTGCCTGTCTGTCTATATTACTGTCTATCTGTCTGTCTGTCTGTCTGTATGTCTGTATTACTGTCTGTCTGTCTGTCTGTATGTCTGTATTACTGTCTGTCTGTCTGTCTGTATGTCTGTATTACTGTCTGTCTGTCTGTCTGTCTGTCTATATTACTGTCTATCTGTCTGTCTGTCTGTATGTCTGTATGTCTGTATTACTGTCTATCTGTCTGTCTGTCTGTATGTCTGTATGTCTGTATTACTGTCTGTCTGTCTGTCTGTCTGTCTGTCTGTCTGTCTGTATGTATGTCTGAGCGTAGGCTACCCGCTGAAATGGCTGTTTTCTCATTGAGTTTACCTATCTGAATTTTTTTTGTCATCTGTCTGGTTGCTCTTTTTAACTGACATTGTGGGGCTCGGTGGTGTAGTGGGTATGTTTGTTGCCTTGCAGCCGGAGGGTTACAGGTTCAAATCCAACTCATGCCGCCTCGTAGGGACCTTAGGCAACTCCGATTCAGTGTCCGCGCTATAGTCGGGAGCGCTTCTGAGTGTTGAAGGGGCTCTGTAACAAGCGCATATAGAAACATCTGCTACTCTGCTGTACTCTTCACCAATGAATTCTTCGCGCTTAGTATCTTCTTGTATGTGTAAACGATCGCATGTTTGCATGCATTACATAGGCGTACGGGAGGTTTCAGAAGTGGGAGGGGCAAAGTTTGAACTTTTACCCGAAAAATTTATCCGGCCAAAAAAGTTGACGACCTTTTTTTTAGTCGACCGGTGCTGTTTTTGCCCGAAAAGCCAGACTTCCCCGAAAGTTGACGACCTTTAATTTTTTTAGTCGTCCGGGGCTGTTTTTGCCCGAAAAACCAGACTTGCCCGAAAGTTGGGGAGACATTTGCCCCCTCTGGACCCCCGCCTCGTACGCAGTGGCGTAGCAATAGGGTAGACTGGGTAGACAAAGTCTAGGGGGCCCCCGAGTGTAGAGGCCCCAGAGGGGCCCCCGAGTTTGCAAGACTCAGAAAAAATATGTTAAATAAATATTGTAGTATAGACTAAGTAGACGATACTGTGTCAGACTCTCAGTAGTCCGTACGGTTACCCGAGAACCCGTCAAGTTCCGTCAACCCGAAAAGACGTCATGGTGTTGATATTATTTTAGAGAAACTTATTTCCGTGAAATAAATTGCGCATCTCATTGTTTGAGAAATGTTAGGAACTTACAGTTTAGGCCTAAAAAATATTGTGTTTCCGGTAAAAGAGCTAAACAATTGGGTAGGTAGGTCGAATTTTATTTTTATTTTGGTAAAATATCTTTATGCAGTGACTATCCGAAAAAGTATACCCGACTAGTCTTTTTTGCAGAAAGGTTTACGCTGCAACAAAGTATACGTGTTCTAAGCAAGTATAAACTGCCTATTTCAATACAAATGCAAAAAATATATTTTTTTTAATTAACATTTTTTTCTAATTTTTTTTATTAAACTTGTTTCTAAATAAATCTTTTTACAAAATTATTTTAGTCGCGGCAATAAAAGAGGGTCGATCGGGTTACCGGAAACACTAATTTTTAGGCCTTACTGTAATTTGTACTAGTACCTTGTTCATAACTATACATCAGCATTTCAGTAAATTAATAAGTAATAATACATTTCAATAAGTGCCGTAGGGAGAGGGCCCCACCTTCATATTTTGTCTAGGGGCCCCCGAGTTCCTAGTTACGCCACTGCTCGTACGCCTATGATTTTGTTTTTGTTTTGTTGTTGTTGAGAATTTGATATAGCGCTCCTTCAAGGTTATATACTTAATTTTCAGAAAGATGAGAGCAATATAGATCTATGTTGTTCTACAGCAGAATAGAGGAATAGATGGAGTGGTGATACTGCATTACATAGGCGTACGGGAGGTTTCAGAGGTGGGAGGGGGCAAAGTTTGAACTTTTACCCGAAAAATTTATCCGGCCAAAAAAGTTGACGACCTTTTTTTTAGTCGACCGGGGCTGTTTTTGCCCGAAAACCAGACTAAGTCCTTTCTGATGTCTCTTCCCGCCAGCTATTATAAATAAGCTGCTTATATGATGCATTATGCATGTATAATTGTATGTACGCGCATGCATGCGTGTACTGTATGTGTATCACATAAGTATCTGCCAATCGATCTATGTAATTTATATAGCTCCCATTCCATTTAGCTATACTCAGAGTCGCTTCCGACACAGACCAGGCCAAACAGGCAAGAGCTATCAATAGCCTGAATCGATGTTGCAAAGTTATATTATATATAAATATATATATAGGCTATATATACCATTTATGCATGCAATGTACGTTCATATTTACATGCATATCGTCTACTGTCGTATTGACATCTGCAATTCACTATTTACCTACGCTTATCCTCCCTTCAGCCGCCGGTCAACTCGGCAGCCATACATGTATATACTCATTGCTCCACTCTCTCGACACGCCGTCTTTTCTATCTGCTGTAGCTAATGTCCTGCGCTAGTTTCCGGTTTCTTCTTGTATTCGCTATTCGGTGCAAAGTATACTGCTCTACTTTCTAAGAAACAGAGAATAAAATAATAAATAGAGCATGTCTTTTCCGATTTAAAGTGTTAAGTCCTCTCTGATGTCTCTTCCCGCCAGCTATTATATATAAGCTGCTGATAGATTATGCTCTCCTAAAGTTTCCGGAGCAATTATTACTGTCATGACCCAACATTAGGCTACACCGTGTCGTTGTCATCATTGAGTTGGGTTCACTTGCAGAGACACATGCAGAGAGAAAGAGAAACGAAAGAAAAACAAGAAGACTGAGAGACATACAGAGAGAGAGAGAAACAGACAGCCAGTCATGCAGACAAGGATGTAGAGAGTGAGGGAGACCGTAAGAGAGAGAGAGAGACAGAGAGAGAGAGAGAGAGAGAGAGAGAGAGAGAGAGAGAGAGAGAGAGAGAGAGAGAGAGAGAGAGAGAGAGAGAGAGACATAAAAGAGAGAGAGAGTAAGAGAGCGACAAAGAGAGAGAGATAGAAGGTAGGGAGAGACCGACAGGCAGACAGACAGATAAATAGACAGACAAAGACACAGAGATAGACAGAGGAAGAGAGAGGTACAGTGAGAGGTAGAGAGGTGCAGTGTGAGAGAGAGGAAATTATTGCATCTGCGTCAAATTATCCGTCGGGGCTAAAGAGATTTATGTTGCGCCAGTACAAACGCTCAACAACAACCAGCGTCATTGCAGTATCACCACTCTATTCCTCTTTTCATCTATTCCTCTTTTCATCTATTCCTCTTTTCATCTATTCCTCTGTTCCTCTATTCTGCTGTAGAACAACATAATATTGTTCTCATCTTTCTGAAAATTAAACATATTGATGCGTAACTGCGAGCATGACCAACTTCCCTGATCCTTCAGTGGTCTGTGCTGATTTGTTCAGAAAACCACACGTAGACCTAATTTTGCACACTAGATTGAGATCGGTAGCAAGAGGTAATTTTAACAATGCTCAAAAGAAGTCTTCACTGATTTTTGCTGTTCAAATAAATATTACTTGTAACCAACTAATCTCCGGATTACTTTCTCAAAACATTTTGGCCGTTGCTATACGGTTCCTATTGTCCACTTTGACCGAACACTCCGGTTTGTATGTATGTCTATTTCGTCAAAGCATGACTGCAGGTCAGTGCTTATCAAAGATACATGGCAAACCACAAGAGCATGCTCACTTGTATGCACCGTTTTGGATATATCAATTCGGTCTGTATAGGCCTAAAGGTATCACCGATGTGAATTTAACATTCTTTAACACATCCTGGATTCACAGGCAGCAGCGTGCAGGCAACCGTTTTCTAGATGCTCCTCATCCAATTCGGTGTGCTTAATAATGTGACGCCTGTAGAATGAAGATAGAATCCAGATTCAAACTGACCTTTCTGTCCTTCTGTCTTTTTGTCCTTCTGTCCTTCTGTCTTTCTGTCATTCTTCCCTGTAAACTCCTTACGAAGAGTAGGCCTACTCCTATAGAAACAAGTCTTTAATCACAACATTTCCCGCAGTCTCTGATTTTTAACCAGCGTGAACTTTTTGGGACTGATCCGCGATAGAGAAGAATTCTCATGGGTCATTGTGTATTCCAGCCATGCAGCTGCCCCCAGTGCCCCACCGGAACTGAGCAGAGAGTCAATCAATTAATTAACAATTTTACATCGCTGGTGTGAACGCACAAAGCATCGTCCGCGGTGTCCACAATGCTTCCTGCAAGACCGAACTACTTTCTGTCCTTTGAGGAACACCGCAAAAGTCGAGATATCTCACTGCACTTCTATTTATCTCACACTAGCAGTTCGGTGTGATTTTCAACTTGCACTAAGCCCATAATGACAGTATTAGTAGTAACTTTAGATAAACACTTATAGGCCTATAGTTGGAGATAACGATTACGGCCATTGCGTTACAACATCCGTCCATCCATCCAAGCGTTCAACTTCACTGCTTCAGCAAGATTTGATTTTTCCGTTCAACTTTACTATCGCGATATATTTACAAATTGCTTAGCATAGACGACCTGTAAATCATTTCGCTTTTCTTTACGACCATCCATGGCTTCAATGACGCGTGCAGAACATAATACAAAGACCACGGCTTCTGTGATTGCTTAGAGCAAAAACATTCTGAGCACGTTCCCACCTTTGTAATAAGTATTTTCTTTCAAAAAGTCATCTCTGAAGACATCGAACACTACTGTGGCATGCAATATCTTTATTATAGAATCGTATACAAGTAGGCTAGAGACATAAATAATACGGATCTGAGTAATAGAAGTTGTGGCTGAGGCCATGCATACTTGCATAGCACAGAGAGATATTGACTTACTAACGGATATAAATGTGCGATGACTTCCTGATCTATTCTTATTTATTCCGATCCGTTCTGATAAACTCTGATCCGGTCGAATCTATCAAAATAAAATCTGCAAAACAAATATAGTCATGTTATTATTTTAATACGCATAAAAAAGACACTGAATCGGAGTTTCACGCCGAAGTGCTGAGCAATTGTGAGTGAAGAACTTGCCCAAGGTCCTTACGCGGCGAGGTGGATTCGAACCTCGAACCTTCCGGCTCCAAGGCAACGACGTCACCACTACACCGCCACGCCCCACAATGTATATGCGCCTTCGAATAAACCCTTTCGGAAGCGACTTGGCTTTTTCTGTTAGGTCGAAGCCGAAGAAAACTAAAGGGATGACTTTTAAACTCGTCAATAAGACATGCAGTGGAAAAAACAAACAAAATAGCACACATACAGTCTGTATTGTTTGTATGTGCACTTGTTATAGCGCCCCTTCAAGCTCTCACTACTCAGAGGCGCTCCCGAATGCAAAGCGGACACTGAATCGGAGTTTCACGCCGAAGTGCTGAGCAATTGTGAGTGAAAAACTTGCCCAAGGTCCTTACGCGGCGAGGTGGATTCGAACCTCGAACCTTCCGGCTCCAAGGCAACGACGTCACCACTACACCGCCACGCCCCACAATGTATATGCGCCTTCGAATAAACCCTTTCGGAAGCGACTTGGCTTTTTCTGTTAGGTCGAAGCCGAAGAAAACTAAAGGGATGACTTTTAAACTCGTCAATTGCTAAATGCCCACTGCTCAGTTACCGAAGGATTTATGGTTTAGGTCAGAAGCGCCTCTTATGAGTCCCTTGAAGCGGTGCTATATAAATTTGCAATTGATATTCAAATCGCATCTTGCGTAGTATTCGTTGTATACAGTATACGGTCACCTTTTAAGTATACTACAACCCTACTCGATACTGTCACCGTTGTGTGGACTAAAGTCAAACGACAACCATGCATGCCAGAATATGCCAATGTCGGTTATTATCGCCTACCAGATGACTTATATGATCATGTGTCTGCTATAACCGGACATAGCATCAGACAATTGATGCTTCAGCAGATGGGGAGACGCGAGAGATGCGGCTGCTGATGTTGCTGATGGTCGCGCCATCTATCGGCAACGCCTCCTTCATCAATCGTTAATCATCATCATGCAAAATCAAACGTTAATCAAATCTTTCTATACAGCTTTTTCGCGGAACGCAATTGGGTGCAAGACGTTAAAGAATTAATGCGTAGTTCGGTGTAAGGGGAGTTGGACCGTTGGACGGATTGCAGGGACAGACTGGGTGCCTGAGAAAGTGAGGGAGGAATAGAGGCATTGTCTTGGCTGTATATTCCAGAAATTTCCATGATCCACGTGTCTTGTTGGCCGCTGCTTCTCTGGCCACGCCCACAAGTTCCTGTTTGATGAGACTTGTATGATTTTTATGCAAAACGCTAAGTCTAAATAGAATAGAGGAATAGTAATAGCATAGAATTGCAAAGTACTGCATGGCATAGTATAGTATAGTACAGTATGGTATGGTATGGCATGGTATGGCATGTCCTAGCAGCATAGTATAGTCTGGCATAGTACCGTACAGCATATAGCATATATAAGACAGCATAGAGCAATGCACGTAGTAGTAATTTGGCGTAGAGAGTACACTGTACAGTGTACAATCTATTCGTTTAAGAATAATTTCAAAGACTCCTCTCCATGGTTTGCTTGTCTAAAAACGCAAACGAGAAGTATAGGCTTATACTAAAAAATACAGATAGGCCTAGTTATAATTATAGACGCATACAATCAGACAGAAATGGGACACTGGGTGACTGGAAGACAGTCACGAAGAAAGATGCACAAATAGAGTTAAACAGACACTCAAACAGTTTTTATACAGACTCAGTGCTACAGAATAAGAAAGATGCACCATGGAACGACGAGAAACGATGATAGGAAGCAGCGAAGACACTCGCTCACAATAATAATCGACTCATTGAAGATCGACAGACAAACTTCCAGGAAGTCAGACATATACATGTACGTGGATAAGGATAAAGAGAGGGAAAGATAAAGAGAGAGAGAGAGAGAGAGAGAGAGAGAGAGAGAGAGAGAGAGAGAGAGAGAGAGAGAGAGAGAGAGAGAGACAGAGACAGAGAGACAGACAGAGAGAGAGATATGTATACAGAAACAGGGTGAATGAGGACAGAGACGCGACATAATCGTACACACATGGCGCAGAGACTGGAAGGATATACAGGGAATGGGTTTGAGGTATAATAAATATGTCATATAATCGGTCATCATAATCGAGGAACAAACGAACACCAGTCATTGCATTCCGTCTCTTCTTCTATGATCCTATACATGTATACAGTATATACAATACATAGGCTACACTGTATACAATTATACTATACATACACCATCGAATGGGTCCGTTTTACGACAGCCTTCGGCGTTCGACCGGAAACAGAGGTCAGTCGATGGAATCTGATAAGAAACGCAACAATCTGATCCATGCATCGCATCACATATGTCTAGTAAAATATACCACACAACGACGACGACGACGACGACGACGACGACGACGACGACGACGACGATGTCAAAACTGTACCACATCAGGTCAATGTAAGGCAGCGGGGCACAGCTTTGTCAGACACCAGTAATTTATCATGCAAATAATCGGACGATATAACACACAGACTCACGCACATATATAATATACAACATATATATATATATAATTATATATATAGACTAAAGAGAGTCTATGTATAAATATATATATATATATATATGTATGTTCTTCTTTATCGATTCTATAGACTGCGAACTTAGAAGTGCACGGGAATTCAAATCGCAGCCATGGATGACAAAAATATTTGAAGACACCGGTATATACATGCATTGCATATAATCTGCAGCGACCATTCTCATGCAGACATCGAGCACTTGTTGACTGCATAATATACACTGACGATTGAAAGAAGATGGCGAGAACGAGAACTGCATGTCAAACATGGCCGTATGCCGAGACCAAGGAACAGAAGTCGCTAAAACTTCACATATACCCATAACTCCCCTATCGTGCACGGTTATAATATAGTTGAGGGGACTAATCTACTTCATCTATTTCTCCTACTGATATATCCTCTCGGACCTCTCCCAAACCAGACATTCTACGCTTAAGAGCTGCATGTTGCACTCGAAGTCTCTCCTCTTACCAGTCACTATAATTTTAAGTGTTTGCTCCCTAACCGTGTAAATAATGTGCATGCAGGGCCTTTAAACCAAGCCGCTTGGACCTTTGGCCCATAGTAACCACCACTCACTGCAGCAACAGCGGCCATAATTTTCCGTTGCCATGGTTGTGGCTGCCGTCATGAAAGCCATAGCAACGGTGAGCATCAAGTAAACTCTCCCAGGTGCCGGACTCGCGATCGTTAACCTCGCGCGCCACCATCGACCAAGCACAAAAGAAAACAATCTTTTAGAGACATTGAACTAAACGACTCGCAGGCAGTACAAGACCATAAAACAAATTGCCAATATATATATGCATATATATATATATAATGTATTTATATATGCACACACGCTTATAATTATAGAGAGAGTTCCACGCTATAGATCTGCGTACATAGAGTAGGCCTAATGCCTATATATAATGTGATATAAATATATAGATCTATTTGTAAATCATGTAGCCTGTAGGCCCTATACAGGTATATTTTTATAGTTGCAGTGACTTACGATATATAACGTTGCGGAAAGCAATTTCTTGTTATATTTTACAGTTGCATACGTAAATAAATGATTCAATGAATATGTATATAAACGTATGTGCGTGTATATATATATATATCCTCAACCTATATATATATAATATATATATATATATATATACATAGGAACAGCTGTGGGCAATAATTGCTCACGAAGGAATAGCCGATCGGCCCAATAATCGAGAGGAATGGTTTCGAGGCGGTGGTGGCGTATGTCGTCGGATAGATGGCGCTGCAGCGAGAAGAACGAGAGAAGCGAGAGAAGAGGAGGGAGCATGGGGGAGCGTGGGGGAGCGTGGGGGAGCATGGGGGAGCATGGGGCTGGCAAACAACCTTATCGACCATAAAATGCGTCCGATCCGCAATTGGGAATAGCGCGACTTGTACTGAATTGAATTAGCGATGGACGACATCACGCCATGCATATCTTGATAGTGACCAACTATAATGGTCAACAACTTCTGACCATGCACCATCGCTTGCCTCATCGAAGTCTCTGATGTCTTTCGGTGATGGAAGCAAGATTCGTAAGACACAAGAAGGAAAGCGGCTTCTTGTGTATACAAAGAAATAGCTGTTCAGTGCTCAAACACCTGAAATTCTGTCAAGTAAAATGGTCGACTTCGTATCGAGTTTCAGTTTAATAGCAATAATTTGTTTCGACAAAGATGACCTTTTCATGGACGCCTGCATGTGTCATCAATACTTGAAGCTACATGTAAACTCTGCGCTGAGCAGCTTCATATTTCATGGATAGGTCTTTAGAAGACCCGCGTATATAATACTGAAGACCCTCACTGCATCTAGACTATTATAGTAGCCTATAATACTGTTCATGTAGAGTGTAGACTATAGATGTACATGTAGATGACTTGGTTTCCATGAACTGTTTTACAGACATCAGCTCTGACGATCTATTATTATCTTTGTCGTTATACATATACACGTAACATCGAGTAGGCGCCGGTTGTTTATTATGGTATACATTCGCTGCAGTCATCGCCGATCTGTGATTTACATTGAGAACTCGTTAAACATCTTTTGAAGGATGATTAAAAAACCAGCGCCAGCTTGCAGGATATTGAGAGTTCTGCGTGATAATGATATATTATAGTCACTATTTTGTCCAGGCGAAAAGTGTATAATTATTGTCGGGATAATATCAGTGTGTTCAGCATCTGTATGGAGAGAAACAGACAGGTATTACAGATAGGTAGACGGAGACATAGTTCGATGCGTACGCGTACCTTATATAAGGTACGCGTATAATACGTGCGTACCTTTCAAAGAATAAAATACGCGTACCATACGCGTATTTTATTTCTGAGTATTATTATATGTCAGTGTTTTGACGCTTCACCGATATTAAATTACTCACTTTGTAAGTTTGTGACTTGTGAACGGCCTGAGGTGATTTTTGTGATTATAAAACATTTTAAGGCTTTAATACTTGTAAATGAGTATGTTACACCATGACATGGCATGAATAATCAATAATCCATGACTTATAGCATGTGCCACGGTTAAGTGTTGTACCGTACCTTTTACGTACCCTTCAATAAGGTACGTTAAAATACGTACGTACCTTTCAAAGAATATAATACGTACCATACGTACCCTCGAACTATGGACGGAGAGACAGATAGGCTATACACAGAACAGAGACACAGACCAGACAAATGGGGAGAGAGAGACACAGAGAGAGAGAGAGAGAGAGAGAGAGAGAGAGAGAGAGAGAGAGAGAGAGACAGAGACAGAGAGAGAGAGAGACAGACAGACAGACAACATACAGACAGAGAGGGGGAGGGGTAGAGAGAGAGAGAGAGAGAGAGAGAGAGAGAGAGAGAGAGAGAGAGAGAGAGAGAGAGAGAGAGAGAAAGAGAGAGAGAGAGAGAGAGGCAGCATGAAAGTAGGAAATACATGTATATTGTATAACGTATATTATGAGACATACAGACGAAGGCGAGAGAAATCATTGGAAACAGTTTGTTGTATGTGCGCCTGCATTATTATACGTATTGCGTTCAACCAAACACTTCACAAGAAAAATGAACACAAAAAAGCGAGAAGGACGCGACTGCACCCCCACCCCCACCCCACCCCACCCTCACCCCACCCCCACCTCACCCTCACCCCACCATCGTCTTTCTTCTTGACAGTTGAACACCGACTGAAGTCCATGCAATTCTTCGTCCATTGTCATAGAATCCCTTCCAGCAGTGGGTCACTTGCACCGGTCAACTTCTTAATGTCCAATCTGCATGCATACGAGATGCGATGTGAAGAAGTAAATCATTTCAATTTCACATGTCTCTCTGTCTCGACAGACAGACGCCAGCTCCAAGCAGGTGCCTATCGAAATAGCAACGACCTAAAGTATACACTGTCTAACTGGCAGACAATTACAACAGCCATCCGTTATGCATGCATGCATGCACATACACACATACGCATATACAATTATACATAGACTCTATATACAATTATACATACATATATACATTCAGAAGGCCTCATCGTCAGCATGCGCTTGACGGAGGAGAAATTGGATATACATTCATACATGCATACATACATATTACATACATACATACATGCATACATACGTACATACAATACATGCATACGTTCATACATTCATACATGCATACATACATATTACATACATACATACATGCATTCATACGTACATACAATACATGCATACGTTCATACATTCATACATGCATACATACATACATACATACATACATACATACATTCATACATACATACATACATACATACATACATACATACATACATACATACATACATACATACATACATACATACATACATACATACATACATACATACATACATACATACATACATACATACATACATACATACATACATACATACATACATACATACATACATACATACATACATACATACATACATACATACATACATACATACTTACTTTCATACATGCATACAGTGCACCCGGATGAAAAGTGGACCCGTAAGAAACAATGTCATAACTCGGTCAAACGTTTTAGCGTTTGCCTGAAATTTAAAAAACAACAACTTACAGTTGCCAGAATGATTACCAAGAAATGTTGCTACGTTTGTCAAGTTTATGAACGTTTGAGATGCAGCACTGAAATGGAAATATCCATCATACAAAGACAACAATTAAAGACGCGAAGTTCAGCTACAGCTGGTGTCCAACATGCATATCCTCCTTGTTTACGGACACACGACGGTAGACGTGAACACCACTAAACTATTAAATTTATAGATACAATACAAAACAATACAATACACTAAACTTTGATGGCGAGATCGATGATGACGTTGTCAAACAGCTGCTGCCACTCTTCAATCAGATGATCGATGTTACGAACACGAGAACGATAAACGTGCTCCTCTATAGTGCACTCAGATTTGATAGTCATCTCGTTTGAGGTTTGGACTGGTGTGCGACCGCAGCAGCGGGGATGTCTGGTGTCATTGAGGACAACAAAGCAATGGGCTCATATGCTCGGTGCGCATGAGCATGATGAGCACTTTCTTATTTGGAATGTGAAGTAGCCACCAGACACTTGTTTGCTGACGAGAAGAAGATGCTGAGTGAGCAACACATCGCGATAGTATTGCTCCATTCACCTTCGCACCAGACTCAACGAAGATCAAATCAGTGCACCCACCCACCCCCCTCAATTTGACACATTGATTGAGTCCATTAATGACTTCGAGAAATGTGAACGGGTTTTGAGGAGACGTTCAGCAGGAACAATGTGATGTTTCTTGCGCATTCTATGGTCACTGTGTAAACGCGACCATTCCCGAGTTTTACCGGACGCGCGACGGTAAAAACTTGTTCGTCTTGAATCATAATTTTATTAATGGAACTGTGTGTGTTCAGGTTTTTTCATCAGCTGCATGGCGCATATACAAGACTTACAGTAGACTATGTTTTGTTGTAGTTAGATCTTGCGCTCGAATCTTCTTAAAACGAAACCAGGTTAAAAAGAACTTAGCCTAAAGTCCTTCGCAAGATGCATGTCATAATAAAAAGTTATACCGCGGTATTCGAGATCTCAATCTCCCTCGCATTCAGATCGCAGTTCTGTGGGTTTTCCAATGTATTTCTTCGCTTAGGGCCAGCCCTTCAGCCGACTCAACCTTTTCAACAGTGCGTGTACGGTTTCGTGCGTTTTTGGCCACCGCACGCTGGGTTTTCCGTCGGTTTCGTTTATCTTCTTCAACATTTTATTCAATGACGGCAGACACCATGCAGCTTCTGTTCGAAAATTCCTTTAGACACTTTTCGCCCCATAACCCTTTTCTTGCAGCAATGCTTTAATAAACATTTTATTTTCTTCCGTGAATACCATGTTTCTTTATTGTTTACAACAAAAGAAGTGTACCGGTATGCTTTATGTGCCACATGTGTATGCATTAGATTGCATGGTTGTAGGCCTACTTATTTGTCTGCAATCTAGGTTTTCAGAAAAAAATTCTTCTTAAAACACATTCATTATACGTAGGCCTAACTTTTTAAAAGACATTTTCACAAAAAAGGCGTTTCATACTCTGCACTCCACTAATACAAATTACTCGCCTCGTAGCACTTGATTGCAATTATTAAAACAATCGATGCAGGCGATATTAATAGGTTCTATGATTTATTGTCTTAATAGGTTCTGTGATTTATTGTCTATGGTGTGGATAATGCGATCGGCTTAACAGGTTCTATGTTCTATCGATCATCTGAGGAAGACGCCATTTTCACGATAGACGTCAATACAGGGACTTGCTTCGCCTTTAATAATATATCTTAACAATATCCAGCTAGTAAACAAAGACTCTCTTTCTACAGGATATCAACTGGAGTAAAGATCTGAAATCTTTCAAACACTGGGAATCGACTGGGAAATAGATAAGATCTTTCAAAATGCATGATATAGATCTAAGTAGGATTATAATTACAATATTAAGAAATTATAACGAATCAAAATCGTCATTTAAAATCCTCAATTCCTCATGTATCAGAATAATTGATTGAAAATTATAGCATAATAATAAATTATAGATAGAAAAATGCTGCCATCTTTGTCACTTCATTTTCACTGTTACTCTGCTCTAGTAATATTCACGAACCTACAAAGCGCCTCTCACAGTACAACCTAATCAAGTAAAAAGCAGAAATAGCCTAAGACAACTGGCAGAAAACTGGCAGTAGTGTCCCAGATAAGAGTTGCACGAGTTTTAGCAGGAAGATCGTTCCACAACAGAAGCATAGACAGTTAGACACGTTGCAGTGCTGTGTCAATCCGAGACCGAGGAGGTATACTATACTATAGGGAGGGGTGTCATGACGATCTAAAGAGCGGAGAAGACAACTAGAGAGGCAGCTGTGATAAGATCACAGAGGCATATAGCGTGGAGCTTGACCCAAAGGCATTTTATAGACAAGAAAGAGAATTTAAAACTTGATGGATGGTTGGATGGATGGACGGACGGACGGACGGACGGATGGATGTATGTATGGACGGACGGATGGATGGATGGATGGATGGATGGACGTGTGGATGGATGGATGGATGGACGGACGGACGGATGTATGGATGTATGGATGGATGGATGGACGGATGGATGGACGGACGGATGGACGAACGGACGGACGGAAGGATGGATGTATGGACGGATGTATGGAGGACCAAAAGACAAGTCGGTCGATGGGCCATTTTGAGCAGATTGTGATGGCAGCGGAAAAGATTGTCGTCAATGCAACATGATTCCGTTAGAGCCCTTTTGACAGACATACAATGCAGAGATAGGGGCCAGACAGACAGAATGAAAGAGGACGAAGACAGAGGAACGAATGTGACCGGACAACAATCGAGATTGCAGCAGGTTTTGTTGCGAAGTAGGCTAGAGACATCCACCGCGGGTTGTTGAACGCCATCCGACGACGACGACGACGACGAATTTATGTGTCGGCAAATAATAATATGTGGACCGGTTTGCAATCTGAGTAATTGCTGTGCAGCCTCTGCTGGCTGTAAATCTCGGTCGGACAGCAAGATAGCCAAGTGCAGGTCTACAGTCAGGTCAAGTTTTTTCATCTTACGAAGTACACATGTGAGTAAATAAGTGCAAAAGTAGTTGCTCAAAGTGATGGATGGCGTCGATCGGATCAAGCAATCGTCTTAAACCGTTTATGTGGAATAGAAAGGAGAGCGATTGCAAATAAGACTCTGTTTCATCCGATGAGGAATGGACGGAAGAACAGACAAACGTACAGAAAGATATGCAGACATACAGAAAGATATGCGGACATACATACAGACGTAAGCACAGGTAGCTGACGATGGTTCTCGCTAATCCATCTGCTGCCTATGCTTTTTTGGATGCCTGTTAATTTGATATCCAGTTTCATTTGATAAAATCTGGCCATCACCAGGTTGTGGAGTATTCAAGTCAAGGACTTTAGAAGAAAAGAGAAAAGGTTGTGGAAAAAGAGTTGATTATGGAAAGTCGGCAGGTAGAGCAGCCAGCTATACATGTAGGTCTTACATGTACCTGTAGCAAACTGCTGCAAACTGACCAGTAAAAAACTGAATTTTTTATTAGTTCTACCCAGAAAGGCTGAAACCATGCAGATGAGAAATAAAAATTATGTGTAGGAAATTCAATGAATTGTGAAATACCACAAATTAATTGGATGAAACTTCGTTGATATTCCTCTCCCTGCTTTCACATTCCAGTCAGCCTTTATTCATACCTTCTCGTTTTCTGTAAAATCACCAGCTCCCCAACATTGCAGATATGTATGGGGATAATTATGTCGCAGGCAAGCATGCACACATACACCTGTCCCGATTAATTTGCACGAATAGGCCCATGATAATATCGCATGTTATGCACAAGTGTGTCAATTTATATACAATTATACATGCATGCATATGACTGACTGGTAAGTATTTTTCTTATGCTACGAAACCCCACCTTGGCATCTTGGAAACAGTTTACCAAACATAATCTTGGCTTAGAAGATTATCTAAATGTATAGACAGTCCAGAATCCTTGTAGCAATGGAAACAGTCTCCCCATCCCGATTCTCTCATTTGGTTTTGTTCACATAGACAGGAAAGCCGTAGCTATGGGGAATGTTTGGGGCGTTTTTATGGACAGTGCTGAATTATTTTTTTAGACTTGTTTCGTGAATAATAATTTTAGTCTATCTGTGTATTTTTCTTTGTTGCGAACGTTCATCAAACCGCATCTTGGCTGATATGATCTATGGGCAGTATGCTTGGCGGTTTAAAATGGCATTAGTCTACATTCCTGTTGCTCTATTGTTCTATATTCATGACCTGCATCCATGGGCTACATTCGGAATAATTTAAGATAGCCTACATGTGGAGTTTGCTCTACCATTAACATTTTGACCCAAAAGACTATTGCGAACATTTATATACACATGCATAATTTATGTGCTATTTTCATGTGACATATCCAATCATTTAGACTATATAGCGCATTAATAAAACTCTCTAAAATCGTCTATAAAGTGTACAAGCAATTTCCGTTCATTCATGACTTCTCTTTGCCGTCCATCCTAGTTTCCATTCCTTCGACTGATCCTTGGAGAATATGAGACCTGCAGCTTCAGCAGCCAAAGCGGAAGATGAGGAACGTCGACCTATGCGAAGGTTTACGACAAACGCTTACCTAACCCTTGGCAATGGCGCTTCATCATCGACACTCAAGGGACGCCATTGGCACGCTCATTATCTCAGACATGACCTATACACGCAGCAGATGTCTACCGTCCTGCATGCGCACCATGCACTCATGCACACATGTGTGATGATGCCTTGCAGCCATCCACCAAATCACACAACCACCCACTTAACCACCCAACCCAGCCCACCCACCGACGGACCCATTCACCCACCAAGATATAGGACCACAGCAAATATAATTTAGCTCTGCGTGGTTTAAAAATGTTAGCATGTGGGGCCTATTATAGCCTACTTATGAATATAGGCCTAATATTCATATTCAGAATATTATTTATATTTATGCATTTATCAAGCGCCACCTTCCAACAACCAGACATCAATCGATGGAGGCGAACAATTGTCAGTGAAGGATTTGAGTTGAATGGACCATGCACAATAACCGAATATGTCTAATTAGAGATTCAAGTCCGAAATCGTTAGGTTATAGGCTATACAGGCCTATGTATGTGACGATCACTCTATAACCAATCGGAAACCATGATTTTACCTTATAATTATCTCTAAACTGAAACCATTTTAGGGGTGTCTAAGCCGTTATGAAATAATACGCTTAGAGATGAAAACGATTTTGATTTGACATCCATTTAGCCTGCTCTTATGGCATTGCCAAACGGAATTGATATTTTAAACAGCAATGAAAAAGTGGTAAGAAATGTAGGCTGGAATGACAAGAAAGAATACATGTATGTTATAATTGAGTTGAAATTTTTGTGTGAAAGAATTACGCGAATGCTCAGAGAGACATAGAGGTGTGCTGATGTGGTGAGACATCACACAAGCATGCCTAAATAAACGGGTAGGCTATTTCTCAATGCGTAGGCTAAACAGGAACATGTTGGTCTACATGTTCACCGAAAGTATGCTAAATGGGGGAGCCATAATGTGGATATTGATGAAACTGGTATTTAGCATAAAAGAAATGTCCACCAATAAAGCCAAGGGAAAACTGCCCAAGGCCACCACAGCCCCAAGGGGAAACTGGCATCATCATCCAACTACAGATATCAGCAATCTCTTGATTTGTTTATTCGTAAACATGAACCATTAGACGACCATTCGTCGCAGCAATGTCTCGTTTCATATGCATCAGCAATCGGGTAAACACAGACGATGCCGAATCGATCCGTCGGTCTCTACATGCACACTGAAGTCATCGTGGTGGCATCAGTATTCCTAATCTACCATAGTAGGATGCTACGATTCATCAGAACCAGTTCGACAATAATGCCGGTTTTATGCATGCACGCGGTGGTAGGCTGCTGTAGCCTACACGCTGCAGCAGACTTCAATGTCTCAAGATTACTCATAAACGATGACGGCGACGGTGGTGGCATGGTTAAAGATAGCGAACTGGTCCGCGGCTAATATTAGTACCAACTGCGCCGTGCATCTATTCTATAGAATATGTCAGAGTACGATGGACTAATACTTGGACGTGAAGGATTGTTATTAAAGAAGAACGCACTGATATTTTAGCATAGGCTTAGGCTGGAGTTGTATTTGCATGGATCGAACAATTCATAGCAAAGAGCCACATATATAAACTAATAATGGCATCGAAGGGATTTCCTTCGCATACTTTAAAAACTTTATGCCTAACTATAATACAACGGTGCAGTATAGGCTATATTAATCTTCCTGTAATTAAATCTGGGAGTTCAACTATAATTCAAGGGTTTATATAGATTGGCAATCTTTCAGAAAAATTTTCCATAGGCTATCACAACCAGTGTAACACAACTGCACATAGGCTTACTGAATGGCTGTTTATCAATCTGGAAATCTTAAAAATGAGTAGGCCTAAAATTATAATATAATATTCTAGACATGGGAATTTGCAAACAGATCGTCTTATAACATGTTACCTGACGAGTGGGTTGCGGTGGTGTAATGGGTATACGGTATACCGTACAGACGAAGAGCTGCAGGTTCGAATCCACCTCAAGCAGCCTCGTAGAGGCCTTGGGCAAGTCCTTCACTCGCAATTGCTCGGCGCTTCTGCGTGAAATTCCGATGCAATGTCCACGCTGTAGTCGTGAGCGCCTCTGAATAGAGAGATTGAAGAGACACTACAGACACAGATAAATATATTTTTTATGAATTTAGGGCCTACTAGTCCATTAAGGCTAAGTTAAGCTCTGACATTGACTCTCACTAAGCAAGAAGCTCGTTTATAAGACCTGAATTTGTTACAACTAACCTAAGTAAATTAATTATCTGTAAAAATAAAGTCGACTCATGGTCAACATTACCATCATACCAATTAATACACAATCATGCAACGCTACGAACTCTTTTGCTAAACGCGTTTTTTTTGTCTGAGCTGCATAATAATAATATTATCATGGTTTGCATTTAATTTGCATTTCATTCGCTAGGTGGCGACAAAGACAAGTGATTGACACTGACAGCGAACTGAGTTTGTCTTACAGTCTTTTTTAGCATAGGCATCGCACTCTAGCGAGTCTAGTCGTTACAGCTTTTAAAACTGCGCTTTGTCATTTATTGGGATAAGATTTCTTAGTGTTAAAGGATCGTGTAAAAATTGAAAGAAGCATAGTTAAGTAGACTACTACCCAATATCCTAAACAGCACGAATCCATCGACCGCTCTTTTTCAGTTCCTTCACCATCATTAGGCTACTAATTACACGCCATCACCTTTATCAGGCTCCTCTATCCGTCACACCTCTAGCTTTTCATTCGAAATTGAAGTCACACCTCTTCAAGAACTCTTACCTTGTCTCATCTGATCCTCCACTTTGCAAATGCCGACTCAGACGACACCCGTCTTAGTAGCTGTAGAAACAATTCTGAATTACTGTGAATTTCTATAATAGTCGGAAGCCTACATAGCATACATGTACAGGTTACCTTGAAACAATGGATTGTGGCGGATAGCAGACAATCGTAATAAGCAATGGCAGGCTTCGATGTAGCATCTTAACAAGAAGATACGCAATTGTGCAGACAATAGTATGCCATGGATGATGGTTATTGTTAATAATAATATCATCAGAACATGGGTTATTATCAGCGTGCTTCTACTTGCGAGTGGACTCTACAGTCTACACAGATGAGAAAAAGGGCGAGGTCACATTGAACGCATTGAAGAAGGATGAGAAAGAATTAAGAGTTCAAGGGTCCTACGCATGAGATCGCCTATAATTGTTTATGGATTTGTACGCCTCATCAGTATTTACATAGCCCTACATTATTATTGCTATACAATTCATAGCAGATACAAAAAAATCCTAAATTAAACTTAACATTTTAATGCGGCATAGACCTATTGGTCAATGAGTCAGACGAAATAGGTCTAAATAGACCCACTAGGACTTGACTGGTTTGTTGGATGATTGAAAAAGATGACCCCAAAACGTTGAGGTATGGAGAGGAGTTGGTTGCCAAAAAACCTCGTGCTGCAGCTAATGAGGAGAAAACTCAATTTCCTTGAACAACGGTTGTCAACAAACAGACGATCACATACATGTACACACCGAGCTATGAAGAGGAGCGCGCTGCAAAAAGTATCGTATGCTGCAGCAAATAACGAAAAGGAAACCCAATTTCCTTGGACACATTTGAGGGATGGATGATACACACATCAGGATGGTCAAACAAATGTTGTTTGAAATGACGGACAGCACATGAACCAGAGGTAGGCAAGAACATAGAGAGGTTGGACTTCAATTCCCGGTCAGACTCCAGGGATTGTTTCGACCCGGATGTGCCTGAGCTGATCCCTTTGCATATATATATATATATATATATATATATATATATATATATATATATATATATATGATGGAGACCGATGAAGAAATATTGGTCGATCACTCATGTCTCAATTTTACATAGACTATTGGCTCTGTATATTATTGCATACACGGTCGTCGTCGTGCTGTGTGGTGTGCATGAGTCGTTGTAACAACAGTGCAGTATAAACCGTTCCGTTGAATCCGACAAAAGCACATGCTGTATAGTGTATAGGCTACTACGGTCTACAACTCTACACATCGCAGGCATATACGAGGTGCATTCTAAGACTTGCAAGTAGCAATAAAGTGATGATTTCCTGCCTTGAGTCAACAACAACAACAACAACAACAACAACAACAACAACAACAACAATAACTGTAGCCATCGTCAGCTATCCTTTCTATACAGTATAGACCATGCATGGAATGTATAGATGTCTCGTCAGGACGAAGAGCTGCTATCAATCGTTGATTACGTGAACTCTGTTATTGTTTCATCCGTGTTGTTCAGTGTATCGCAAACTGTGTGCCGCGGCACACTAGTGTGCCGCGTGAGATTTCAGGTGTGCCGCGAGAGAAACCTAAAATTTGTAGTCTTTTAAATGACTTTAGAAGAAATTATTTCATAAATATGATAAATACAATTTTCGGCTTCCCAATGTTTTTATGTGTAAGAATAGTTTCTCCTCAGTATTTAAAAACTCTAGTGACGTTGTTCTACTGATTCTACTCTATGTTATTTACTCTTCTCGACGTCATTATTATGAAGATACAAACATAGACTACAAGTAACTACATAGTTAACTCTGTCGACGCCATTATTACAGAAATACCAGTAGGCCTACATCTCTAACGGTGTGAGTGATTCAGGTATAGCCTATTCTTCTACGTTTTTCATTACTGAAATATGTAACAAATAGTTAACTATAAATAAAATTATGTGAATATATATTTTTCTTTTTTTCTTTTATTAGCCTCAAAAATTCAAAATGGACAAATTCTGTGCAAAAAGAGAAATAAATGATGGAAAGGACGACGGTAAACTGAGTAGAGGGAAACATTTTCCGATAACCAAACCACCCGGTTTATCGAAACGTAAATATAATGAAGATTTTATCGGATTTGGCATTTGGTTTCATTTCTTCCGAAAAAGACAGCTCGCTTCCGTGTTGTTTGATTTGCTCGACAACGCTTTCAAATGAGGCAATGGGTAGATAATTAGTAACGGCGCTACAAAAATTCTTAACATATCGGGATCGCTCGTGACGTCATTGGAATGTGTGTTTATATGGCGAGACCGAAGTTAAACTCAAATTTCCCATGTATTTCTGTACATTTTTGAAAAATTATATAAAATCACAGGATCATTCTAGAACATCAGGAGTAGGCGCGTTTGAATACTTACGTTCATATGCATAGGTATGTATGAAAATTTTGACGTTCTGAGCACATGTATACTTCTATACCCGTACCACGTCTTGAGTTATTAATATGCTCTCGTAAACAAGCTCATTCGTCGCATTAGTGATGATTATTCAATGAAAAATGTGCTCTAGTTTCGTTATTGCTAGACTAAAATGACAAGCTAAAAATATGACAAACTGTAATTATTGCCGTTGGCTTTGAATTGTAATAAATTTTAATTGGTGTGCCGCGATACAAAATTTATCTGCTGAGTGTGCCGGGAGTTAAAAAAGTTTGCGCTACACTGGTGTTGTTGATCGAACAACTGGTAACAACAAAGTCTTTCGCATATTATAGTCACGTGATTCAAAGGGTCATTGGACGGAGTGAGTTGTTTTTCGAATCCGCGCAGAGTCACCATGACTACCGCGACTGTACATTGTTGGCTACATGTATACGTGCGTACAACGGCCCTATTACCTGTATGTACCTACGCCTATGCATTTTGTATGGTACAGGATGGATGGCCATTTTTAACGTTTGTTGTTCGTTTGAATAAATTGGTCATTTCAGTGGATGGGCCCGGTGGTCAGAGATGGACCGGATGTAAAACCATGCGAGTAAATAAAAAAGAATGAACGATCGAACGAACGAATGAAAGAAAGAAAAAACGTGGAGCAATGACCGCAAGGGTGTTGCCAACTTGCCAAAAAACCGAATTCATGTTCTTTGCACATTTCGTGCTCAAAGGTGCTTGCTGAAAATTGCCACGTTGAATTATTGTTCTAATGGCCTGCCTAGTTGGAACTTAACACTCCACCGTTGGGCTTTGCATGAAAACGCTCTGACCTCGACCATAATGGCGAGCGCTCAATTTGCTTTGAAAGGAAGAAAACCTAAACCACTGCAAACGGTTTCTTTGACTGTGTTTTTTAAAATTCACATAGAGTCTACTTCTTTTTTATAGTAAACGCTGCAATACATGATTAATTGATTATAATATAATCAATATTTATATTATCAATATCACTCACTATTTAGTATTTAAATAGGAAACTTCATGCAGCTACATCGAGTAAAGCGTCCGTCCCATGCGCATCTGGGTAAAGCCAGGCCTTGCACGTCTCGGTTAGCAAAAATTAGCATACTAATATGGCCACTTAAAGAGTTTAATCTGTCGTCACTGCAGTTACCTTAAATTGCCTGATCCCCATTTAACCTGCAGCAGTTGTGATGAAACATCTTTTCCGTTCAATTCATTGAAAAATGACCAGAGGTCGATGACAAACGGTCGCTAAAGGAAAACGTCTACATTTACATTTCCTTCATGTAAAGACTACAGCTATATATATATATACACCGTGATTCAATAAAAACTAAGCCAAATTGTTTTTCATATATCTCCAATACCTGATAACATATCATGCTAAAATTGTCCAAATATTTAGAGAATTGGACCAAGAATGTGATTCCAAAATTTCATTAGATAAAGTTGAACGAATAAAAAGATATGAATATTTAAACTTCATATGCCGAAATTGCAGTTTACAAGCAATTTTCTGTCAGATTCAATCAAATGTTTCCTTATTATCTCCAATGCCTGATGATTAATCATTCTAAAATTTTCCAGATATGTAGTGAATTGAACTAACAATATGACCCTGACAGTATGGTTTGGTTATTTAATTAAATAACATGCTCAAAAAGTCCTCCTCCTGCTTGCACGCAAACCTGGAGGCGCTGGCGCCATGCATTTGCAACAGCATCGTCGATTATCCTCTGGTCCAGGTCATCCCACACTTCCAATAATCGTTGCTTCAGGTCGTTTATATCATGGATAGTTGTCTGCTAGACTCGGTCTTGCATCATTCGTGCTCCACACTTTATAGTCGACAGAAATCAAATCTGGACTGTTCGGAGGCCATAATGTGGTATAAACGAAGCCTGGCGTCTCTCTTGTCAGCATTTCGATGGTTTCCTTGGCTCTGTGGGCTGGCGCTGTTCTGTTGAAAAAAAAACAGCCTTCTGGGCTATAGATTTCTGATAATAGGTGGAAAATGTTGTGACAGCAGAATATTGCGATAATATACTACGTCAAGTTTACTCCAGGATCCCTGAAGACCAAAATTGGGAACTATCAAGCATCGAAACCAGAACGAACACCATTACAGACTTGCTGAAAACTGACATTTCTGGAGATGTTGTTTAAATATTCATACCTTTCTATCCGTTCAATTTTATGACATGATATCTTGGAATCCTATTCGTGGTTCAATTCTCTAAATATCTGAAAAGTTTCAGCATAATTAATTATCAGGCATTAGGAGAAAATTATAAGAAAAGCAGTTTGGCTTACTTTTATTGAATCTGACAGAAAATTGCTTGTAAACAGCAATTTCAGCATATGAAGTTTAAATATTCATATCTTTTTATTCGTTCAACTTTATCTCATGAAATTTTGGAATCATATTCGTGGTCCAATTCTCTAAATATGTGGACAATTTTAGCGTGATATATTATCAGGCATTAGAGATATAAGAAAAACAATTTGGCTTAGTTTTTATTGAATCACGGTGTATATATATAATATATATATATTTACTATATATAGATATATATATATAATATATATATATTTACTATATATAGATATACAGCTGCAGACGATCTTCGTTCTATTCTGCAGACAGGGAACTTGATTGATGACTGAAGTGTCAGTTGGAGCTCTGAAACCGATGTGCAAGGCCTGGCTTTACCCAGCTTACGACACGGACAGTCCTGCAGATCGAAAGCCTTGAGTATAGGGCACTTTTCAAAGCGACCTACACTGCTGAAAATTCGATGAAATTGCCTATGGTATAGTATAGTCGCTCAACTGACATCGTCATGACCAGTGACGTAGAGAGGGCGGGACGGAAGTGAAGTCTGATTTTGACGACCCATCTGTCACGTGACTTGGCATCACGTGACTTGGCATTGCGTGCCTTCCTCTTGCTCGCGAAATGACCCAGAGGTCACGGAGAAAGAAATACGCGTGTATACTGTATACTGTATAGTCACATACATGTATCTGGCCGTTCCTTATTAGTTTACGAACTTCATTTGCTCTTTTGAATTCACGCATAACCTAGTTCAGTTTGTCTATAGCTATCTAACCAACCATCCATCCATCCATCCATCCATCTATCCATCCATCCATCCATCCATCCATCCATCCATAATACATTCATACTACAATTCTATCCATCCATCCATCCATCCATAATACATTCATACTACAATTCGCTTAACCAGCTATCCATCCATCTTTCCGTTCGTCCATTCATCCATCCCTCGGTCCACCCATATATATATACCCATCCATGTTTAGTACAATTCGCCTAACCTCCTATATCTATCTCCCCTTCCAACCTTCCGACAGTCCATTCATCCATTTTTCCACCCGTCTATACCCATCGATCTTTAATCCATTCATCATACAATTCGCCATCCATTCATCCATTCAGCCATTTATCAATTCATCCATTCATCCATTCATCCATCCGTTCGTCCATTCATCCATTCATACATCCATTCATCCTTTCATCCATCCATTCATCCTTTCATCCATTCATCCATTCATTCATCCTTTCATCCATTCATCCATTCGTCCATCCATTCATCCATTCATCCATTCATCCATCCATTCATCCTTCCATTCGTCCATTCATCCATTCATCCAGTCATCCATCCATTCATCCATTTCTCCATCCATCCATTCATCATACAATTCGCCATCCATTCATCCATTCAGCCATTTATCAATTCATCCATTCATCCATTCATCCATCCGTTCGTCCATTCATCCATTCATACATCCATTCATCCTTTCATCCATTCATTCATCCATTCATTCATTCATCCATTCATCCATTCGTCCATTCATCCATTCATCCATCCATTCATCCTTTCATCCATGAATCCATTCATCCATCCATATATCCCTCTATTTCTCTCTCTACGTGTATATATGTTAATCCTTTCTGTGATGTCTATGTCGGTCTTAATCGCCCGAAATCTCACGCAGTCTCTTTCTTTCCGTTGTGCCTTCTGTTGCCATCGCTGTAAGTCCGTTTCTGTCCCCGTGTCCCTATGCCTCTCTCTCTTTCTGTCTGTTTGTTTGTCTCTCTCTCTTTCTCTCCACAAAGTTCCTTTAGTCCTTCATTCATTCCCTCTTCTTTCTGCCTCAGAAACGAAACCAATCTTCTCTCTGTCTGCGCATGCGTCATCGGCCGTTTCCGGTTTTAATTCCGCGGCCAACTGAAGCAGATCGTTTGCGACAGACCGATGATTACATTCGTCGAAGACATGGAACCATTAACACGACATTCGTTACGCATCACAGGTCACACTCTTCAGTCGTTACGCATCAGGTCACACTCTCCTCAGTCTCCTGCAGCCGCTGACTACAACTACAACGCTGCAGCAACTATTCGCATCAATGCGAACGTAAAACTGCAATTACCAAATTAACATCATTGCCGATGAACCGGATTGTGTTAGGATTTTACGGCAAAATATTCAAACTTGCTTTGCTGAGGCATAAATATTGGCTGACTGGCTGTCGAAACAAGCGAGGTCCTGGCCCATAAGAGCTACAACAATACTATAGGCCTATACATTATTTACATAGTATAGTCTATGCATGTATGCATAATGAATATGTATATACTGGTTTTGTAGAGTAGTTCTGAACAAGCACAGAATCAATAGTCTGGTATCTATAACGTGGGTGGCTTTCCATTTTGTATGAGCTGTGTATGAATTTCATTCTGATGGAGTGTGGTGTGAAATAGTAAAACAATCCTAAACAGCAAACTAAGCGAAGAGTAAACACGCATGCAAAGAGACGTAGAGTAACATCGTAAAGTAGACAGAACAGTAACTGAGTACAGCGATAAAAACGCTGCACAGCTGCAGCAGCATGGCATCTATAATTCTATATCCTAAACGCAATTATAATATTCTTTATTGAAGCAATCCGGTCGACAGACCACAACCGGTTACAATGCAGGCCTAGAGTGTGATGCAGGCCTAGTGCCTACAGCTATGCAATTGAAACAATTCACAACGCAACGCAAATGACAGAATACATAAATCTTAACCATTAACAGAACAATACACAGCGCTAATAGTGCTCAGCCTACAAAGCACGTCCGCCCTACAAAGCACGATCTCGGTTCCTCTCTCTCTCTCTTATTCTCTCTCTCTCTCTCTCTCTCTCTTATTCTCTCTCTCTCTCTCTCTCTCTCTCTCTCTCTCTCTCTCTCTCTCTCTCTCTCTCTCTCTCTCTCTCTCTCTCTCTCTCTCTCTCTCTCTCTCTCTCTCTCTCTCTCTCTCTCTCTCTCTCCATGCCAGCGTGTTATACAGTGCACTGCCGGGGCCCCCACCCCAATGAACGACGAGCATAAAATAAAAAATTGACAGGGCATGATGTATTTACAGACAACGCAACAGACAGCTTGGTGATTGGTCCCTAAACGTTTCGGATTTCGATGTCATGTTTGGGCATTACCGAATCAAAATGCATTTAGAGGTTCATTATCTTCATTCGAAAATGATGTAACGTTGAAGTTTTAGTAATTGTGATTGTTCTCCGCAGTTTGCAACTGTGTATGAATCGCATCTCGTTCTTTTTTCAGACTTTAAATAATTGCATTCACTGCCAATGGTCAAAACTATGCGACGAGACGAACAAAACTTACATCAAAAAGTTCTTTGCGGCTTCGTGATTTTTAGATTCTATGCAGGCTATATTTCCCACATTTGCTTATTTTTTGACAAAATCGTAGTCGTAATCTACTCTCCAAATTTCTAAAGCTTCACTCGAAAGCAAAAACCAGGGCACCACCAGCTTATTCCCCGAAGTATTGTTTTCATGCATAATTATGGCGTCTGTCGTCCATATTAGCCCACTACAAATTAATTACCATAGACACCTCCTCTCCTCCAGCGGGCATCAGATGATGAGTCAGCATCACGCCATCTCATACATGTAATCAAGGACCAACTGGTGTCCGTTATTTTGGCCTTGAAGGGATTGCCTGGATTCTTCCATCTCCATGTCATAGACTCAGTCGAAGCCGTTGATTGTAGCGCTATATAATTGCTGCTTAATTCGGTCGAGACATATGAGACGCACGCATGCGCTATATAAACGACCATCATATAGATGTATGCAGAAACTGATACGAAATAGATCTATAGCCATGCGGTTGTTTCATGTGATGCTGCCTTCTTAGGATTACATAATGTATTATTGTATATATATATATATCTACACACATATATATATATATATATATATATATACCGGTATATATGTTGTGATGGGTTATATAGGCTACTGTAGCTGGCTACCACAGACAAACACCGGCCTTACATTTAAAAAATACAGACAAATACAGGTAGGCCTAGGCCTAAACACAGAAAAAATAAATCACGGATGGATCACTTATATATGTGAAGAACTCGACAAGGAAAGATGAATTAATTTAAGGTAACTTTTTCATAATTATTTTAAAATAGGGTAATACAATTGGTCATGTAAATTAATATTGCACGCAAATGCCAAGAGTTGTTCTCAGAAGTACATTGTATATGGCACTCGGTCTTAATGATATTTCGGCAACGTAGACTATACAGACAGACAGGTCGAGACTGAGACAATAAAATATTCAGATCTGCTCCGCTGGGTTTCACCACATTATAAAGAAGAAAGCAAAAAAGTCAAAAAGTCAGATAATTGAATTACAGAAGCCGGCTTTCACAAAAAAACCCAGATGGATCTTAATGTGCATCTGGCGTGACCACTGAAGACAGGAACTGAAAGTAACGACGCCCTTGACTCACGCGTTAACACACGCTGTCTCAATCTGTTGGTGGAACTTCTTCGTCCAAAGTCTCGACGTAAAATTGCCATTTAAAAACAAAAAGACCGAACATAAAAGTCGGCGATGGCGCTGAGTTTCACGGCAGATAATAATTATGGCGTTCACGAAACGAATGAAAGAACGATGAACCAAGATTAACATATAGATCAGCGATGTAGCATGAACCAAGGGGAACAATCGTTGAACCAGGATGAACCATGCAGCAAGAACCGGATTAATAACATTTGTTTAACAAAGATGATTACAGTGCGCATCATGAACTAAGATGAGCAAAGGTTAACTAAGATGAGCAAAGGTTAACTAACCAGAGTGAATTGCTGATGAGTATGATTTTCATTCAATTTTGTTTGAAATTATTGATTTAGGCTATAGAGACGTACATGTATGTATGATGTATTTCTCGCATTTGCGCCACTTCAACCTGTCTTCCCAGAGGCGCTCCCGACTACAGCGGCGCGAACACTGCATCAGAGTTTCACGCCAAGGTGCACTATAGTAACTTCGATTAAAAGACTTGTTCAAGGTCCCTGCGTGGTGGCTTGAGGTGGATTCGAACCTGCAACCCTTCGGCTCCAGGGCACCGAGCCACCCACTATAATGCCACAGCACCCCACAAATGTGTCGCATGCACAGATGCTGGAGTATCCTACATTCAATAAATTGACATAGCCAGACGCATACATGTATGTCTGGTAACACAACACCATCTACAAGTTCCCTTCGACTGAGATTTCACTGACGCCTCCTCCAACTGGCCTCAAGAATTTCATCCTACCGAACCAGGATATCGCCTTTTGACCATCGATTTCCCGAGCGACCATGGATCGATAGGTATATTCTGACAGTTAGTGTCTAATAACAAATGGCGTTAATGTGACCAGATAGCTCACACTGTCAGCAGACATTCTTTGTCACACTAATTCCCGACACATTTGTCTCATTTGCTGAAAACGGCAAAGCAGTGTAGCTAATACAGATATCATATTAGATCACCATTGTATGTCTGTTTCGTTGTAAACAAAAGACCCCAATATTTCTGACTGTTTCGATTATACATGTATTTTTGCAACCGTCCATAGATGACGTCACGCACCTAAGGGGAGGGAAATTAGAGATGATGTTCGACATGGGTTTGGGTTTGAGAAATGCGACATCAAGTCAGGTCTACGCAGATCTAATTAAATTTAACGAGTCAACTAAAACTCTTGTAACAACATTAACAGTAACAACATTAATTTTGAGTATGACACCTTAATTAATTATTAATTTTGAGATTATTTGATATTGCATACCGTCACCATCATTAATAATTAATTTTATGATCTGAACATCTGGTTGTAGCTTAATAGACAATGAAAAATGGAGAGAAGGCAGATTGGATATAGACAGAAAGGCTTGTTCTCTGGGGAGTGGGAAAAATCCATTCCAAAGAGATGAAGAGATACAAGAACTCGCTGTTTTGTCTTAGAAAGAACAATTTGCCTCGCCATGTATGGGAATAGGGAAGCTTACACTCTGTAAATATTTTAAATCAATGTTATTAAATATGAAGAATGTTTACTTACATTGATTCCATGTATTTACATAATCTGTATCTCTAATGATTCAATCAGAGCCTTTCATTCTTTTGAATGAATATGCGATTTGTCATAATTCATTTCTCTCTCCATTTTGCTTTGTTCTGCTGCAACGTTTCTATTATTTTTAAAATAGTTATTGCTTTTCACTTGGAATTATTCATTGTCTAACCAGCAGTACAGATTTTCAGAATATTATAATTAATTCTAGAATCTGTAGTACGGTAATTAAATTAGTCTGATCACAAATATTATCCAGTAAATTCATGCTATTTTCAGATTTCCAAAGTCACCTTCTCAACACATTACTCTCTCTCCTTTAGCGCAACATTAGAGTGCAGTGCCACATTACACACTCATTGCATTAGCACTAAATGCGATTTATGACGTGTGATGATGTTTGGGTAAAAATCGTTCAAAATCGCGTGACGTCATTATGGACGGTCCTTTGTCCAAAGACAATGGATATCTATGAGCGTTCTGGCCACATTAATAACTGCCTGCTGTTGGCAATAAAACTTTCGCTTTCTGTACCTAGTCAAGTGGGCAGGCCTATCTTAAATGGGAGCTACATGAATGAACGATCAATGAATCAATTACTGAATGATCGAATGCGCGAACTAATGATGAATGGAAGAATAAAATTAATGACTGGACGCCGGTCACTTTCAATGATAGACGATGAAAGTATACGTAGCCAGCATTCTAAACACTCGTTCGCCCATTATTCATTCATTACAGAGTTTTATATAGCACCCATACATGGCTACTATTATACTCAGAAGTGGAACGCGGTGTCTAGTCTTACCAGTCATGATCTTGCTTAAAGAGTCTTGCAGCCAGAGTTTGGTTGACGTAACGGCTTTTTATAGCGCCACAAGCGCAACAGTTCGTGACGTTCTCGCATCAATTCTTCTTCTTCCTCGCTGTTGTCTTTCTCCCTGCGTGCCTTCCACACTTAAGACCAGAACAAAATTGTGGCGGCACAAGTTTACCTGCAGGTTACTGGAGGTCATTTTTTGCTTGCTCTTCACTGACGAATATCCTTCCGTAATGATGATGATATTGTCAGCTTATTAATCAGCAGACATTGAATGAAAGACAGTAGACTTCGAGACCGAGACCGAGACCGAGACAGTGGGTTCAGAGACCAAGACATCACAAAACTTGTCTCGAGACATTTCGAGACCGAGACCCACTGCCTCGAGACCATACAACGTGGGGCGCGGTGGTGTAGTGGTGGCGTCGTTGCCTTGAAGCCGGAAGGTTCGTGGTTCGAATCCAACTCGCCGCGTAAGGACCTTGGGCAAGTCCTTCACTCACAATTGCTCAGCGCTTCGGCGTGAAACTCCTATGCAGTGTCCGCTCTGCATTCGGGAGCGCCTCTGAGTAGAGATAGCTTGAAGAGGCGCTATAACAAGTGCACATAAAAAAACACATTTGAGTTGTTTACTTCCCTGCGTTCTCCTCGTTCATCACGCGCTTGCGGGTATTGGGTGCACTTAGTTGCATGTAGTGCTGCTCACGTATTTTGTCTTGAGCAATATTCATAGTGAAAATGCCTCAAACGCATGTCATGGTACTGTGACATCGCCTGAAATTGATCACGTGAGAAATCGGGCGGTCAAGCGTAAGGCCCATACGTTGTGAGGTTTATGAAAAACCGTCGCTGGCATCGCTATGGAACGCTTTGATAAACACACTCATACGCTTATTGTGCGTCTGTATAAAATATAAGCGTCATCAAGATCGTAGCAAAGAAGTGGAAGAAAATTCATTATGGAACGCCAATTCTT
>OX243812.1:18859156-18881656 GCA_945859605.1 Lumbricus rubellus | reverse complement strand
TCGCATTACATTCCGTTACCTCGCCCGGCACGGCATAACATTGGACTGCATTTGGCAGTGCGACATTTGCAGCAGAAGTGCGTGGTTGGTGGTGTTTTTGTCACGGCTGCAGTCAGCATTGGGCGACCTGTCTCTGGTCAGCTTTGAATGATGACCACAACCCCCTACCCCGTCCTATTCACACGACGATTGTACGCGAGAAACACAACCATGGCCTCCTTCCATCTGCTCCCCGGAAAATCCCGATGGAAGCCAGGGCGGCTGAAGGGCCACGCAGACCCAGGCAGACTCAGGCAGACCCAGGCAGACCCAGGCAGACCCAGGCAGACCCAGGCAGATCCAGGCAGACCAACCCAGGCAGACCAAGGCAGACCAACCCAGGCAGATCCAGACAGACCCAGGCATACCCAGGCAGACCGAGGCAGACCCAGACAGACCCAGGCAGACCAACCCAGACAGACCAACTCAGGCAGACCAACCCAGGAAGATCCAGGAATACCCAGGCAGACCAACCCAGGCAGACCCAGGAATACCCAAGCAGACCCAGGCAGACCCAGGCAGACCAAGGCAGACCCAGGCAGACCCAGGCAGACCCACGCAGATCAACGCAGACCCAGGCAGACCCAGGAAGACCCAAGCAGACCCAGACAGATCCAGGCAGACCCAGGCAGACCAACCCAGGCAGATCCAGGCAGACCCAGGCAGACCCAGGCAGATCCAGGCAGACCAACCCAGGCAGACCAACCCAGGCAGACCAACCCAGGCAGACCAACCCAGGCAGACCAAAGCAGACCAAGGCAGACCCAGGCAGACCCAGACAGACCAAGGCAGACCCAGGCAGACCCAGGCAGACCAAGGCAGACCCAGGCAGACCCAGGCAGACCGAGGCAGACCCAGGCAGACCCAGGCAGACTCAGGCAGACCAAGGCAGACCCAGAAAAACCAAAGCAGACCCAGACAGACCAAGGCAGACCAAGGCAGACCAAGGCAGTCCAAGACAGACCCAGGCAGGGGCGGCGGGGACGCAGAGGCTGAGGGTGACAGGCCATGGCAGTTCATCACGGGGGCCTTCAGCGCCTACTCCGTGACGGGCGAGGCCAATTAGTCGACTTAGTAAGTGAGGATTTGGGGGATTATGGTCCCCCCTTATTCTGTGCATCCCTGCTTTGAAGGATGGGAACGGTCGGGTCGACACCGCATAACAATGCACCCAGAATGCATCATTCCATCACGTGCGACTTCACGAATTTGCATATTTGCGTGAAATGTGCGACTGCAACAACTGTTCTGTAACACTTGACCCTGCATGTGAAGCGAACGTCTTAAGAGCTCCATGGTAGCTTCTAATAGCTCTACAATAGCTGCTAGTAACTCCATAGTAGCTTCTATTAGCTCCACAGTAGTTCCCAATGTTTACTTCCCGCATTTGCCGTAGCGCCCCTTCAAGCTCGCTACTCAGAGGCGCTCCCGACTACAGCGCGGATACTGCTTCGGAATTTCACGCCGAAGAGCGCTAGCAATTGCGAATGAAAAATTACCCAATGTCCCTATGTGGCGGCTTGAGGTGGATCAGAACCTGGAACCCTCCGGCTCAAGGCACGAAACCCACCACTGTATCACCAGCGTGATATGAGTGTCTGAAGAGCTAGACAGCAGCTTCTAATAGCTACATGGCAACTGCTAATAGCTCCGGAGTAGTTGCTAATAGCTACATAGTAGCTGTTAGTTGCTCTATAGTAGTTTATAATGAGTCCATTGTAACTGCTAACAGCTCCATAGTAGTTGCTAATGAGCTTCGTAGCAGCTGCTAGTAGCTTCATAGTGGTTTCTTATGGCTCAATAGTAGCTGCTTTTCCCGCTGACAACGATAGTAATTTGTTGTCACAGCCGTCTGTTTGAGATAAAAATATGAACCTTTGTCCAGCATCAAACGAAGGATACTTATCAAGCGCCTGATATAATTATTATGCTAAGCAGAGTAGCGATAAATGCATATTAGATGTCTGATATACGTTTATCAGATGCTTAAGACATGTTTATGCAATGGACATGCGTGAATTGCATGATGCACACTATACCAACGTATGATAGACATTATGCATTGTCAGACTGATTGTGTAATCTAATCACTTCTATGGCATCTCCGTTGTTATCGCCGTTATCGTTGTCATCTTATCGTTCTTATCGTTTTTATCGTGAGGATTTGAGATTCAATCGTAGGCAGATTAGATCGAAACTGTAGCAGAATATTTCTAATTCGTTGGCAGGGACTGTTTGGTAGACAACGATCCAGAAAGAAGAATTTCACGCAGAGTGGAGGGAAGGGCACCCATTAGGAGGGTCCAATAATAGAAAACGGTTGAGATTGAGCAATGGTGGTACTATAGGTCATCCGGCAGATGCAGTTGATTGGAATATGCTGAAGAGGAGAACGAATGAGATATCTGCAGATACTTTGGTGCAAGACCAAGTTTGGACTTACGGATCAAAGCGAAAGACTTTAACATTGAATGTGGGCAGAGAATGGAAGCCAGTGCAGTTGATTGACCACAAGCGATTCTCTTTACCATGATGCTCCATAACAGTTCTCTTCCATTTTTAATCTATTTCTATATTAAATTTTACTGTATTCTGTTTCAACGCAGATTGTAGCGAAAATCATTTATCAGAGATGCTGAGCGAGAAATTGAAGGGAATACAATTCACTTTATTGCAACCAGAAAACAAGAAAACAAATAGAAAGAGACAGACAGACAAACAGACAGACAGACAGACAGACAGACAGACGACTCGTAAATAGCAATTTTACGACGGAAACATCACGAGGCAGATAAGTACGCGGTCACAAAGGCGCACGAGAGGACTAACATCTACGCATAATAATATCTCTATTTAGGACAACAATAATATCTCTGCATTTTTATTAAGAAAACTTCAAACTCGATTCATAAACGCTACAGAAATTATTTCTATGTCATTCTGGCGCAGAGGGCGCTGCGAAGAACAACCGCTGCGCATGCGTATAATATCGTATTCGTTGGATCGTCCGTCACCCGGGGGAGCCACAATCGCTAGCGTCCCATCTCCGTCCGGTTGCAATCGCATTTATACGCTTATTCTGATTCGTCGTGCTATGCAATGCTCGATAAATATGAAAATGAACAATTGAACAACACCCTTAGTAGCGGTTACGATACCTCCCTCTCCCACGTCTCCCTCTCCGTCTTCGTCTCCCTCTCTCTCCGTCTCCCTCTTCTTCTCTCTCTACCTCTTCTTCTCCTTCTCCCTCTGTCTCTTCCCCTTTCCTTCTCAGTGTCTCTCTCCCTATCTCTCTTCCTCTACCAAGACTCCCTCTTCCCTGTCTCCATCTCCGTCTCCGTCTCCCTCTCTCTTGTCTGCGGCTTCGTCTCCCTTATCTTCTCCCTCTCCCTCTCTCTCTCTCTCTCTCTCTCTCTCTCTCTCTCTCTCTCTCTCTCTCTCTCTCTCTCTCTCTCTCTCTCTCTCTCTCTCTCTCTCTCTACCTCTCCTTCTTCCTCTCCTTCTCTCTTCCTCTCCCTCTCCGTATTCCTCTCCCTCTCTCTCTTTTTCTCTACCATGTCTCCCTCTCCCCTGTCTCTCTCCCTCTCTCTCTCCCTCACCATCTCCATCCCTCTTTCCCTTAATACCGCATTGCCTCCTTCTACATTCCTGCCACCGTCTTTCTCGCTTTCTATGCATCGCCTTCGCCTTTTGTCTCTCTGCTTCTCTGTCCCTCACACTTCACATTCCCTTGCAATGTCTCTCCCTTCATGTTGCTCTGCCTCCGTCTCTCCCTCTCTTCATCCGCTTCCCTTATCTCTACACTATTTCTCTCTCTCATTTCTCTGCCTCTCCCTTCGCCTCTCCTCCTCTGCCTCTCCTCCATCCATCCCTGACACTGACAAACGCTATGCGGGTCATTAAGGAAGAATCGAACCCCCTTTGGGGCCAATAGCCCCATATTCCCCATCGGCATACGCATCGATTACCTACCCTCCTCGGAAAGTGAAATCGCGAAATAATGATTGCATTAAGAATACTGGAGGCCCGAGGGTGAGGCGGACCGATCCTTACCTCTCTGCATGCTCTCTCCCTCTGTGCTGCAGCCAATCGGGGCATGGGTAATGACTAACCCTCTGCCGACCACGGGTGTCACCAAAGTGGTGACGTGACTCAGTCCAGGGTACAGAGACCATCAACCTCGCATCTTTTCCAGCCCCTGAGGGTCTGGGAAGTGATGCAGGCACTGAGACACAGTCAGACAGACAGACAAACATACATACAGATAGATAGATAGACAGACAGATAGACAGACACAAATAGACTAATTGGCTGGCAGGCAAATGCAGAGACAGAACACTCGCATATTGATAATTTGATATGCAATGATAATGACATACAATTGATAGACTGGCAGACAGGATGATTGACAGGCAGCAGCAGTGACAGGTGGACATACATAGGAAGAGAGAGAGACAGGCAGAGACAGAGACACAGAGAGAGAGACAGAGAGACAGAGAGAGATGAACAAACATGAAACAGCAGGGTAGATTGACAGATGGACACATCTTCACAGACATGCAGGCCTCTATTCAGACAGACAGAAGTATTCAAGCACAGAAAGACAGACAGCCAGACAGAGACGGACGCCGTAGACACCTAGTGACAGAGAAAGAGACATACACACCGCAGGAGGTGGGTTGAGAAGGGGTATTAGTAGAGGTTGCTGTCGATTCGCTGTTCCACGCCACACTTACACCGATGACCTTCCGTCTGTCAAGTCCGATTATTAACGCTTTGAGTCGACTCCGTCTACCGTCCACTCGTCCCATATTGGCAGCTCCTGTGCGTCGTCAACATCTACCGACACCCACCCCTACCCACCAACCCACCCCTGCCTACTCATCCCCACCTACCCACCCCCACCTACCCACCCTATGCTATCCCTGCCACCATAGCAACCTACCCCACCGTTCAGTCCAGTGGCGTCTACCAATGGAGGGGTTGGGAGAACGTTCTCCCACGGCTGCTAAAAGTGGGGGGGTTTGGCGTTTTTTGGTGTAGATTGGGGGGGTTGCTGAATTTCGATTATAAGGACCTGGAATACGAAAATCAATATATTTGTGCATCATGTAAGTATCGAAAACACACGGTGTCTCAGACTAATGAACCACGGTTCGCTTGAAGTCACATAATTATTTGGTAGGGTGTGTGTCAACTCATGGACATTAGTGGCAGAATTCACTTGTCACGGTTACTGACGGAGTCAAGCCAAAGCCCAAGCCATGGCAGGACGTGATGAAGGCAATAAAATTAATGATACGACGGTCGCGATGAATTTATGATGTTATACGTCCAAGAATAATATAATACCGTACCGGTAATCATGCAAGACTGTAGGGAGATAGCGGTCATGCGGATATTATAGCTAATGATTATATATATACATGTATATGCATAATATACATATATATATATAGGCTATGTATATATATATAGCATACAATACATACATGTAAACTCTAAATGGACAAGCTCCTAAATACCTTTGTGACTAGATGCACAGACCCCTCTTCACAGTCTCTTCCAGCTGTCTACGGTCTGCTGATCTCTTAATTGATATTCTATTAGTCCTCGGCAAGGACTACCATAACCCAACACCTAGCCTTTGCCATTGTAGAATGTAGACCCTTCTATGTGGAATGACCGACCTTTATCTGTGGTAAGATCTCAAGATCAATCCACACACCTTGATAAGATCTTATTCGATGGGGAGTGATATCTTCAGCCTTCGCTGTTTGAAGTCTTTCTTATATCCTAGGGCCTGTTTCGCTCGCTGGATAGCTAGTACCGGAAGAGGCGCTGTATAAGTTCTCATATATAGGTTACGATAGGGCATATTCCGCATATTCAAACGAAGACCTACAGAGTATTGCAGACAATTGTAAACAAATAAAATCGTGAATAAAGTGCTCTGCGGTAAATTATTTTAAAAGTAATCTTTTTCGTTTTTCAAATCACTTCAAGCAGGATTGTGCTGGTAAGTGCAATGAAAATAGTGCAATTGCACATTTGCCCTCTCTATTAAGAACAGCTTTTCACATAGCCTACACGCATACTATTCTATAGATTAATTGCTTAAGACTTTTCTTTTTGACCGGACCTGGGTCGGCAGCGCCTCTGAGTAGATTCCTTGAAGGGGCGCTATATAAATAGCTATATATATATATATATATATATCTTCCACGGGCTCGCTTATAGCTACCAGACAGCGCCGAGCCTTCTCGGTTGTGGGGTCGTCAATCTGGAATGACCTCTCCCCAAACCTCCATCTCCTCCACCTGACCAGTCAATCTCTATTTCTCAAGTCCCTTAAATCTTTTTTCTTTAGCCGTGGCTGGGCTGGGAGCGCCTCTGAATAGTTTCTTGAAGAGGCGCTATATAAATTCTAATAACGAATAATAATGAATAATGAATAAATTACATGGATGGATGATAGATGATAGATGATAGATAGATAGATAGATAGATAGATAGATAGATAGATAGATAGATAGATAGATAGATAGATAGATAGATAGATAGATAGATAGATAGATAGATAGATAGATAGATAGATAGATAGATAGATAGATAGATAGATAGATAGATAGATAGATAGATAGATAGATAGATAGATAGATAGATAGATAGATAGATAGATAGATAGATAGATAGATAGATAGATAGATAGATAGATATACAATTAACCCCCTAAATTCATGAGAAAGTGACAAACAGCATTGGACCTATATCATTATGATCGGATTCCCGTAATTTTGTTTCTTCCACGTAAATAATTTGTTTTGGTCGCATTTCGTATTTGTGATCGCAATCGCAATCGAAAGATTTCTTCAGCGCCCACATAAGCTTTTAAGTTGCGGGAGTAAGAATATTTGTGAGACCCTACGGGCCTACGCACAATTCCGAAGAGGAACGTTTTCCTCCCCACATTTGGAAACAGATTTAGCCTGCAGCCCTGCTACATTAGACTAATAGACTAATGCATATATATATATATATATATATATATATATATCACTCTGCTGAACGTCTGAGTGACCCGAGTCTCTTACAAAAATTGCATGTCGGCAAAATGGGGGGTTCGTTCTCCCACTCCAGGTGGGGGGGTTAGACGCCACTGGTTCAGTCCATCGGTGAACCGGTGAAGAGGAGGCGAGACGTATCTGTTGTAAATCTGACGAATCGAGCGAAGTGCATATTGCGCGAGATATCTTCAGGTTACGCCGACGGTTTCGCCATCATCCTCCCCATCCTCCTCGTCGTCGTCAGCTTCAGCAGCAGCATTAGCACTGCAGCATCAGTATCCGTTAACACATCGGCTGCAGAGGATGGGAAGCTGGGAACAGACTCTCTGGCGATGAGGAGGATTTGGTGTCCGATCCAACGAAATATGACGAGTCGTCCATCCGTCCGATGCTGATGATGGTGATGCTGATGATGGTGGTGATAATGGTGAGTAGTTAGCACGTCAAAAATAGATATGTTTTTGTCGATGCAATTTTTTTAATGCATTTTGTCTCAGCTTTGTCGCTGTTCCTCTGCTTCTGTGTTTCTGCCTCTGTGTCTGTTGTTGCTGTGTTGCATTATCCATGCTTCCATCTGCGCCTTTCCTGGGTCATAATTTTATCATTTGACTGTCTTTCTGACGGCTTGTCTGTCTGTCTGTCTGTGTCTATGTGTGTCTGTGTCTGTCTCTGTCTGTCTTATCTATGTTTCCATCCGTCTGTCTGTCTATCTCTGTCTCTGTCTGTCTCTCTTTCTGTCTATCTCTGTCTCTGTGTCTTCTCTGTCCCTGTGTCTGTCTGTCTGTCTGTCTGTCTGTCTGTCTGTCTGTCTGTCTCCCTCTCTGTTTATCCATTCGCTTGTCTGCGTATGTGACTTTGTTACTCATCCAAATTGATATGCATCACTTTGTGTTTAAATCTGCAGCTTCAATCCACTTCTATGCCTCACTGCTGCTTCTCATTCGTCTATCATCTATGTCTTGTATGTCTGTTTGTCTGTCTATATATGTTCACCTATGCCTATGTGCTTGTGTGTTGATGTCTCAATCTGTTTGTGCGTGCGCTCTTGTCTGCTATGATCCATGTGCCTGTTTAAGTGTTTATCTAGATATCTATGTATGTGCACTTGGTATAGCGCCCCTTCGAGGTTACTACTCAGAAGCGCTCCCGGCTACAGCGCGGACACTGAATCGGAGTTTCACGACGAATCGCTGAGCAATTGCGAGTGAAGGACTTGCCCAAGGTACCTACGCGGCGGCTTATGCTGGATTCGAACCTGCGACCCTCCGGCTGCAAGGCAACGAGCACACCCAATTAATGCACTACACCACCGCACCCCACGCGATGGGCATGGGTTTGTAAGCGTCCGTCGGTAAATTCTGAAGTATCTTTGTTCCCTTCATCAAGATATGAGTCGCGACATTTTCCATCTGCATAATACGTCCATAATATTTTAGCGGTGCAAGGCTGCTTGCAGGTGTGTTATGGTTTCTTAACCTGAGGCCAGACCCCTCTTTCAATGGACCGCCATTATCAACGCAGTAATTTAATTAGCACAGCTGCGCCTCAGCGCTAAGCGATCTAAATGGCTTTCGATACTTCGCTGCTTAATGTGGAAGAAGAGCTTGCAGCATGGCTTTCATTTTTCTTCACCTAACAAGATTATTCAATTTCGTAAGAAGGCCGTTCATCACTACAAATGAACCGTTCAAAACCACCGGAGAACCGGCGGAATTGGCCGATGCGTCGTCTCCACCGCTGCAGCTTCGAAAGCCTCTTGAAAGGAAGGAGGCGCCCTTCTTCCAGCGAAGAGCAGCAATTGCAGTAGCCACATGAGTCAAAACATGGCAGAGTTTCATCTATTATGCAATCACTCTCTCGCTCAAGCCTGTCCTACGGTCTTTCTTCTGGTCTTCGTTTGATCTCTGTGGACGCGTCTGTCTCGGTGTGTCTGGGTGTGTCTGGGTGTGTCTGGGTCTGTCTGGTTTTGTCTGTGTATCTCTAGATTTGTCTTTGTTTGCTTTGTTGTGTCTCTCGTTCTCTCCTTCAGTTTTTCTCTCTCCCTCATTCCATCGCTCCCTATTCTCTTCGGCTACTGTCTCTTTCTCTGTATGTCTGTCTTTTTGTCTGTCTGTCTGTCTACCTGTCTGTCTGTCTCTAGCTCTCTGGGTCATTGTGACATCGATTGCACTTGTCCTGTTCTTTGTCTCTTTCTCTTGTTTTCCCTGCTTTCATTTTCGTCTGTGTCTATTTCTGCTTTGACCCTTGTCTATCAAAATATTCCTGGCTGTACATGTACCTACATGTACCTACCTAGCCAGTAGCTACCTATCTACATCATCTGTCTGTCTATTTATTCATCCACACACCCATCCATCCGTTAGTACGTCCGCCCCGTCCGTCCATCTATTCGTCCGTCCGTCAATCCGTCCATCCATCCATCCATCAATCCATCCATCCATTCATTCATCTATCTAACTATTTCTCCTCTCTTTCCTCTTCTTTCTCCTCACTTCTCTGATCTGCTTCTGTTCCCCCATCATATATTATCCTCTCCTTTTCTCCTCATCTTTATTTCTCGAACCCATTCTGGTCCGTGTTTGTCTCTGTCGATGAGTGACTGAGACAGACAGAGACAGAAGGCATAGGAATAAGCATCCTACTGTGCACTTCTGTCTCTGTGTGTCTCTGTCTGTCTCTGTCTGTCTCTGTCTGTCTCTGACTGTCTCTGTCTGTCTCTGTCTGTCTCTGACTGTCTCTGTCTGTCTCTGTCTGTCTCTATCTGTCTCTGTCTGTCTCTGTCTGTCTCTGTCTGTCTCTGTCTGTCTCTGTCTGTCTCTGTCTATCTCTGTCAGTCTCTGTCTGTCTCTGTCTGTCTGTCTCTGTCTGTCTCTGTCTCTGGTACTTCTTCGAAATCTTCTTCTTCCTGTCTCCGTCTCTGTGTTTAGCACCTTCCTTTTGTTCCATCAAGTTCTCCCTTGCTGCTCATCTTACTCTTCGGCCACCAATCTTCTTTTCTCTTTGCTTTGTCATCCGTTCCATGTTTCGCTCTTTTGCTCTTTTCACTCGATTGCTTTATGTCTGCTGCTGTAGACTTCTTTTGCGCATGGCAGACCATTCCTCCACTGCAGACATTCGTCTATTCTCCTCCTCCTTAATTCCATCTATTGTCTGCCTATCTCTTTCTCTCCTACCAGCTGCCGTCTCTGCGTCAGTCTGTTCGTCTGTCTGCCCGTCTGACTGTTCGTCTGTCTGTCTGTCTATCCGTCTGTCCAGTTGGTTGGCAGGAGTCCCTGTCCGGCCCTTAGCCGATCTTATCTCCCTTCATCCTGCAGTCCACATGCTCTGTTGCCTGCCTATCAATCTATCTGCCTGTATGTACGTCTGCCTGTCCCTCTGCTTGTCCACGTGTGTATACGTCAGTTAATATGCCTGTCTGTCTGTCTGTTCGTCTGCATGTTCTTCAATCTCCTCGGCGCCGAATAAGGCTGAAGAATTCGATCTGCTTTTAAATTAGATTACCACCTACCTCCGCATTGCTGTCCACTCCTCATTCTACCCCACCCCATCTCTTCCCAAACTCTCCCCACTCCAACCCAACCCCTCCCCATCATCACCATCATCCAACAGGCACCTGGCCGACGCATCTGATGCTCCCCGGCTCGCCAGAAATTCTCTCGTGATTTCGCGGCGTCGCAGTTCGCATGCGCGCGAAAAACAGACTGGAGCGACACCTGCTGCTCGGTTTAAGTGTCGACGACCAGCATGCAACGCGTTCGTCACTTCCGGATTATTCACGAGTCTCTTCTCGAAGCGGACTATGACCGAGTTTAATTTTGGTGCACCACATCTGATCATGACTGATGCATTTAAAGAGACTTCTGCCGAATTATACGTTTGATTATTAATATCGTATTAACTACATGATAATGAGAAAGAACGTAGGCCTATATTTATGTCACAACTGGAAGTATCGGGAAAAGTGGAAGCCCGTGACGGGTAAGGATATGAGAGAGAGAGACAGATAGAGACAGACAGAGACAAAGAAACAAACAGAGAGACAGAGAGAGAGAGAGAGAGAGAGAGAGAGAGAGAGAGAGAGAGAGAGAGAGAGAGAGAGAGAGAGAGAGAGAGAGAGAGAGAGAGAGAGAGAGAGGGGTGGGGTAGAGAAGCAGTGTTATTTTAGTTCCTGAGAATAGAATAAGAATAATAATTATTTTAATTTCGTTCCATGGAACGAAAACTGGAATAAAAAATAATTCTGTAACGAGAATAGAATAGGAATAAAAATTTTAATATTTTTCTGGAACGAGAACGGAATAGAAATAGAATCTTTAAAAAAATTTAGGCCTAATAGTTTTTCGGACTGAAGGCGGCTCCTGATTTGTCACCACGCGGCGCTATGATAGTAGCTTCTCCGTATACTCTATCTCAGTATAATGCTTTATGAACACATTTGTTAACAGTCGCATTCACATTGTCCGCAATTTACTAATCTTATAAATAGGTCAAAAGACCCGTGACACTGTTTTGTGTGTTACTGTAATCATTCATATTAGACATAACTATGAGAAGCGGAATTGGAAGTGGAACTAGAAATATAAATTTTCTGGAACTGGAACTGGAACTAAAATTATTTCTAAATAGGAAGTGGAACTGGAATAAGAACGAAATTTATTTATAAAGAAGAACTAAAACTAGAATAAAAATTACAACAATGGAATAGAATAAGAATAGGAATAAAAATTAATGCTGGAACTAAAATAACACTGTAGAGAAGGCAAGATTGAAAATAACACATTTAGAAAGGTATCCTACTAGGCCTATATACATGTACCAATGTCAATTGATAGGTAGGACTGGTAGGTAGATATGTAAATTAACACTTTGTTTGATATATACAAATAGGAAGGCATACATGTACGTACTTATAGCCGGTATTGAGGCATTTAGGTGAGTCGGTAGAAAAATGGCATAGAATGAGCATGCGAACCTAAGCACATTACAAATATCAAGATGCATAGAAATTGACCGATTTAGAAGGAAGTTAAAAAATGGTCAACGAATATATATTTTTATAACTTCTCTACATTCCTATAGTTCCATTTTTTTAATTTCTAAAACAATTCAGCCAATAAAAAATATCCTGGATTAATGTCACAAAATGATTTGCAAAATCTAGGTATTGTATATATTATATAACTTGAACAGCTAGCCTACATATCACAGTTGGCCTCTAGCCTACTTAGGCTGTATACTCGTCTTACATGTATGTCCGTTACCTCATTAGGCTTCTTGTTCAAATTCTCAATACGCAATACTGGCCTATCATGTAGCACTCACAAATTCACATCTAAGAGCGAAACAGTCAATTTTGGTCTTTGCCCCATAATAAATTATATTCAGCTTCCTCGACTCTGCCTCAGTTATCAACGAATACTTGCGAATATTACGAATATTCACAATTATTAAAGCATCGAGTCACGAATTCTCGTTCTATGATAGATAGATAGATAGGTGGGTGGACGGTTGGATGGATGGATGGATGCAATAGAAGGAGGAATGGATGGGCGAATGGAGGGACGGAGTGATGGATGAATGGGTGGGTGCAATGGGTGGACGGACGGACGGACGGACGGATGAAATTACCAACGGAATGGAGGAGGAAGAAAGGACGAAGTAGGAAAGATGATAAACGAGAAGAGGAGAGAGGAAGGAAAATAGGCAGAGAAGAAAAGAAGAAGAAAAGAAGAAGAAAAGAAGAAGAAAATAAGAAGAAAAGAAGAAGAAAAGGAGAAAAGAAGGAGAAAAAAAGGAGAAAAGAAGGAGAAAAGAAGGAGAAAAGAAGGAGAAAAGAAGGAGAAAAGAAGGAGAAAAGAAGGAGAAAAGAAGGAGAAAAGAAGGAGAAAAGAAGGAGAAAAGAAGGAGAAGGAGAAGAGGCGAGAGTGAATGATGAACAGCTGAAGAAACGGCGAGACAATTATAATAATTCGCAAATCTATATCTATTATTATGCATATGAGATAAACAAGCGGAGAGGAGCACTGACGCACACTATAAAGATATGATACACAGCGTTTGTATTGCACTGAATAATGCAGTGAGCTAACCGTCATCGAAACTGCAGTGGAAGAGGCGAATACGAGAATCCTTCGGATATTCGCTTCCAATGAGACGAATGAATCACGTCCTATACGGTCGTGACCTTTGCTTATCTCTTTACCACTGAGGCGATGAATATTCGGAAGAAGGGAAGACCCTGGAAAAGACGGAAAGACCCTGAATTGGTCGTTTCTCTTGAAATTCTCTTCCGTTGCATAAACATTTGTATTGCACTTGACCCCAATCTGCACATAGGAGTGATAGACTCCTTCTCAAGCCAAGCAGCGAAATTTCACTGAAGTAACAGATTAAATGTTTCAGCAAATGTTATGTTTCGAACCTGTACCCCAGAAATTGTAAAATGAACATGAATGCCTATTTTGTACAAATGCATCTGGGTAGCCTATGATATGGTACCATTTTTGATCATGCTAAAACGAATTTTTAGCCAGCGAATTTGATGTGTTTAAATCGATAAGTTAAACCTTCAACGTTCACACCAGAAATACCAACAAATCTCTGAAGCGTTTCACATCGTTACGCATCGCCTGATGCTTGTCCCCCCCCCCATGAGCAGCTAGATTGCCCTACAGAATCGACGACGACCAGGTCTCTATTAATACATCGCTCGCTCATCATACAGACCCCAACCCGGGAACTGTCAGTCTCTCTCTGTCTCCCGTAAAGTGCTATTTTATTTGGCGCCTATTTGACCGAGCACCCGCTATCTGCGAGGCCACAACCGTGCTGCTGCTGCTTTCCAGTGCAACGTCAAGTGCGGTTCCGTGCCTTTCCTACCCGACAGGCAGCGCGGCCTCCGGAAATCCTGAAACGGTCCATTTAGGACGTTATCAGTGCGGTCGAAGATCTCCCTATGGACGGTGGACTGTGGAGGACTTAGAGGATCGACTGGGGTTGGAAGAGGACGAGAGGAAGAGACGGGGGAAGAGGAGTAGAAGGAGAATGGGTAGGGTGGGGGGAAAAGAGGGCTGGTGATAAAGTGAAAAAGAATGGAAGAAGATGAGGAGGAAGAAGAAAAGAAGAATGTGCTTTTGATTTAGATTTGATGTCTGCAGACATGTTGATCTCTTTGTGATAATATCAGATGATAAAAAGGATTAGGAAGAGGATGCATGCAGAAAATGGTGATGGTGATGATGACGGGGTGGTTTTGAGGTGGTGGTTGCGGTTGTGGTGGTTGTTGTGAAGGTGAAGGATGTTGCATGTTGTGATGATGGTAGTGGTGGTGGTGGTGGTAGTGGTGGTGGTGATGGTGGTGGTAGTGATGGTGGTGGTTTACGTGGTGGTGACAACGAAGACTCGGATTATGATAAGGAAAGCAGATTAGAGACAGAGAATGAAATGAGAATGAAGAGAGAACGAAGAGAGAACGAAGAGAGAATGAAGAGAGAATGAAGAAAGAATAAAGAGAGAATGATGAGAGAATGATGAGAGAATGAAGAGAGAATAAAGAGAGAATGAAGAGATAACGAAAAAAGAATGAAGAGAGAATAAAGTGAGAATAAAGAGACAATGAAGAGAAAAATGAAGAGAGAATGAAGATAGAATGATGAGAGAATGAAGAGAGAACGAAGAGAGAATGATGAGAGAATGATGAGAGAACGAAGAGAGAATGAAGAGAGAATGAAGAGAGAACGAAGAGAGAATGAAGAGAGAATGAAGAGAGAATGAAGAAAGAATGAAGAGAGAATGAAGAGAGAATGAAGAGAATAATTATAGAGAGAATGAAGATAGAATAAAGTGAGAATGAAGATAGAATGATGAGAGAATGAAGAGAGAACGAAGAGAGAATGATGAGAGAATGATGAGAGAATGAAGAGAGAATGATGAGAGAATGAAGAGAGAATGAAGAGAGAATAAATAGAGAATGATGAGAGAATGAAGAGAAAATGAAGGGAAAATGAAGTGAGAATGAAGAGAGAATGATGAGAGAATGACGAGAGAATGATGAGAGAATGAAGAGAGAATGACGAGAGAATAAAGAGAGAACGAAGTGAGAACGAAGTGAGAATAAAGAGAGAATTAAGTGAGAATGATGAGAGAATGAAGTGAGAATGAAGAGAGAATAAAGAGAGAATGAAGAGAGAATAAAGAGAGAATGAATAGAGAATGAAGAGAGAATTAAATGAGAATGAAGAGAGAATGAAGAGAGAATGAAGAGAGAAAAAAGAGAGAATGAATAGAGAGCAAAGTGAGAATGAAGATAGAATGATGAAAGAATGATGAGAGAATAAAGAGAGAATGATGAGAGAATGATGAGAGAACGAAGAGAGAATGAAGAGAGAATGAAGAGAGAATGAAGAAAGAATGAAGAGAATAATTATAGAGAGAATGAAGATAGAATAAAGTGAGAATAAAGAGAGAATGAAGAGAGAATGAAGAGAGAACGATAAGAGAATGAAGCGAGAACAACGGTGCATGAAGCGCGATGATGAAAAGAAGAATGACGGAGAGTAGGGTATGAAGATAATAATATGCGCAAAAGTTTTGACTAAGAGGAGAACGATGAGAGGCTAAAATAGCTTAAGAGGAAAAAGAAGAAAAATTTGGTTGGATTCTAAGTGTAGAGGCTAGAGCAATGGAGGAAGAGCACTTATTGAAGTCTGTAACATAATCAAAATTGCAGTCGAAAGAGAGATGCTCTTAAGTGCGCTTTTGATTGCAATGTGCAGAGGTTGGGTGAGTTGAAAACCTCGGGGGTGGATGATTGTCTTCCGCATTCTTCCCTCCAGCGCCCCTGGCAGACTGCAGGCCTCCCTTCCTTCCTTCCCCGTCTTCTTCTTCTTCTTCCCCTATGACCAGTCAGGCGCAGCCGCAGACGCAGCCGGGAAGCGACGGGGAATAGTCGGAGGAAATTAAGGAAACGACGGAGAAGGAAAAGCGGCAAGAAGATTACATTCGGATGGATGGAGCTAGAAAGGGGAAAAGGGGGATGGAGAGAGACAGAGAGAGGGAGAGAGAGAGAGAGAGGGAGAGAGAGAGAGAGAGAAAGAGAAAGAGAGAGACAGCGGAAGTGGTATTGTCAAGACAATGAGGGAGAAATAGATGTATTGGCAGAGAGGGAGATGTAGACGGAGAGAATGGGTAGAACAAGGAGAGAAAGAGGGAGACGTAGAGGAATTGAAAGGCGACGGGGGGTTGCGAGACAGACAGGGAGTGACCTGGGACATATAGAGGAAGAGAAACAACTAGAATGGCACACCAAGACAAAGAAGGAGAGACAGACAGACAGACGGAGAGACAGGGACAGAGTTGGAGACATATGTGCGGCATCATGAATAGCGCAATTTGGTAGACAGAGCATGCATGGAAGGCAATATCACAGATTGTGGAAGATTTAACATACATGCATACATGTAGAGTCATCAGACAGAAAAGACTCAGAGTCTTAGACAGAGAAGGAGTGACCTATGACTGTGGACCAGACATGCAGGGACAGAGATGGAGGCAGAGAGAGCAATACAGAGACTGGCAGCGAGGCAATTTGAGACATATCCAAAAACTATACAGTAAAGACAGAAAAGAACAGACACAATAATTATAATAGAGACGAATAACGGCAGAGACGTGCATTAAAAGATATGCTGCAGGCAGAGAAAATTTAATAGGGAGGCATAGCCGATTAGCCATGCATATACGGGGACAGGAAAAGGAACCGGTCTACATGCAGCTCTGAAAACACTGTCTAAGAGAGGAGCAAGAGTGGGTTGGAGAAGACGAGAGGCACTGAAAGATCCTTTTGCAAACAGACAATGCCTTGCATACAATAGAAGTCTGTCATTTAACCTGTGATATATGAGAGCTTCTCTTTCTTTCTCTGTCTCTATTATTTTCGTCGTCATCCGTAGAATTGACGACGACTTTGACATTCGATCTTCTTCTTCTAGTGTCAGATATAGCAAAATCTATGAGCAGCTGCTGTCTTTCGAAACGGGCGCTAAATAAATGTGTGCTTACTTCAGTATAGACTACTGTTAATAAAGGCAGGTGCAGAGTTGCAGACTCGTTTCAAAGATAGTCTATGTAAGAAACGCCTTGATCAGAAGAAAAGAGCTTATCTTAGGTCGTGTGAACAAAAATAAGAAATGGTAAGAGATGGCGCTTGGAAGCTTTAGGAGGCAAGGAAACCTCAGATGAAAAGTGAACCAGTGTATGGCATCTGTACTTGGACAACCCTTCTGATACAGGGTATGGCTCTTGAATAAGCTGGTGCCCTGCGCTTAACGTTAGAGTATTATACAGAGTGTGTCTTATAAATTGGAGTCAACGACTATGATTCACGGTGGACGAAAAAAGCAGGAAGCGAAAAAGCATCGAGTTAAGGAGGAGACAAATTATTGTGAACCGAACGCATGACACGGCCGCAGCAGCTGCAGTGGAAAAACTGAAGGACTGCAGCAGCAGCAGCAGCAGCTTTGAAGGATGCTGAACACAGGCATTGTCGGCGTTTTCAGATGTTTTCCATAGTTTTATCACCTGCTGTCAAAAGCATCAATAATAGATTAGCGGTGCTCGTGAAAATCGCCCGCTTCCTATAATAATAACACAGCCAAAGCTCAGCAGCAGCAGCGAGAATAGCGCACCGGAATTTCAAATCTCTGGCTTAACACATCGTCGTCGTCGTCGTCGTCGGCCGAGGTTCGCAGAAGACCAGAGAGGACCGCAGAGGACCGCCGCTGCAGGCACCAGGGACTCTAAAAGCCTGCTGGTTATCGGTTTTCATTTTATCGTTGCATATAGTACGAGAGGTGGCTCTATCACACCATTTAGTTCGATTCATGACCATTAAACGCCAAACAATGCATTGTTATGGGATCTACTGTGTGTACTATTGTTACATATGAAAATGGGTATATACGTATTGTAAATATGCATAGGTATTAGGAAGGCCATATAATTTTATATGTGTATGTATAAATTGCGGGTATACGTGTTTTGAGTGTATGTAGGCTTATACATATGTCATAGGCCTATAGAGGGCACTTATAGGCCAATAATAACCGACGGATAGTTCTCAGAAACCTTTTGTGCCCCACTCTCTCTTAGTGTTCGCCATTTCCGCGCCATTGGTTCGACTGAACAAAGTCTGCTCTCAGTCACTTTTGCTCGTGCTTCCAATCAATCAATCAATCAATCAATCAATCGATCGATCAATCAATCAATATTTATTGAAACCTTTGCCAAAAACATTATGCAGAACCGTGCTTTCTTGGTGGTGTATAGGACACTCAACCTGAAATGACCTTACGTTGACATTCCGCTCCCTTTCTAAAAGTCCTTCTCAGGTTTCCTCTCTCGTTTCAAGACAGTTTTATTTGGCCGCGCTGAGGTTGGGAGCGCTTCTGAGTAGCCCTCTCGAAAAGGCGCTATAGGCCTACAAGATCTTTGATGAGGAGATATCTTTCTCAACAAAATATCAACCAGATAATACTCGTGAGACAGTTTGACACAGCAAACACGATCCTCAGGACTGGAATATTTAAGAAGACGATATGTTGATCCAAATTTTAACAATGCCTCCTTCGTAGTCTGCTTCATTGGATATGATTCTTTGCATATAATATGACGGATCGGTCTCAATGTTTGTGAGGATCATCCACTGTTTTTCTCAGAAAGACGTCGCTTACTTTGACCCCACGAGTCCCAGTTACGCTTCGCTGCACATGGCCTTGTAGGAAGATGACTTTCAGCATCAAAGCATACTGCTCGCATACTGACTCTGGATTGCTTAAAGTAGTTACATCTGTGTCCATGTCAGTATATGTACATGTATTATACTGGTTGGCTATCAGATGGTGTGGTAGCCACTGTTTATTAGTCTTTATGTTGGTCTGTTCTCCTACTGCAATCTAGAATTAAGATCTACTATAAATGGCAGTGCTATAGATATTGTTTTACGTTTAGAATGCGTGTTATATTCGTTTAGTCATTCATTCCAAAAATTTATATAGCGCCTCCTCTAGACGCCTAAACAGAAGCGCAATGTGTTGAGTGTATATGTACATCTGCATCTATGTATGTATGCGTGCAAAAGCTTTTAATATGTATAAGTGGGCAAGATGCAGACCTATGTGTGAAGGCAATGTATGCAGGATATACGATTGTGCGTAAGTGCGTCGTTCAATATTATTTGGATTGAGTATAATTATCATAACAAATCGTATGTGAGCTTTCTCGTGCCCGTCTCAATCTGTCTGTCTGTCTGTCTGTCTGTCTGTCTGTATACCGGTATACACATGTTTGTCTAGTGTCTGCAGATATGCAAACATACCGTCGGTCATAGAAAGAAGGATATAAAATGTTGTGATGTCTAAACTGTAAACATTAGCAGTTTACCATTTAATGATCGTGCAATTATAGATTAATAGTTACATGTATATTTCAGCATATATGCAATCGACTGTGCACATCTATTACGTTCGTATTAATAAATCATGTGTATATGTATGTATAAGCATGATGCAAATATTTGTACATATACATATGAGGTAGATAGGCCTATATATAGTTTTATATAATCATACACGCGTGGACCCTAGTCTCTTAGCCTATACAATGCATACATGTATATATATACATGGGGCCAGAAGCCCCATTTCCCGATAGTCTTCTGCAGATCCATTCCGTTTCCGTCTTTATGCCACCTTTCATCATCCGAATCCGTCATCCGCCAAAGAGAAACGACCCTCTTCGGAATCTCTTCTTCTTCCTCCAATTCCTCCATAAATACATATCCATCCATGCTCCTACGTGCCCCATCATCCCCCCTGCCCAATGCTCCTCGGCGTGTTCAAATGAAACGCGGTCGTAATTCGCTTGCCCGCACAATCCGATCAAAGTGTATCAACCATTGATGCTTAGTTTATACATCGCATTTCCCATTAAGACGATCCGGAGCTCATTGGTTCAATGGATAATTTCCTAGCTCTCTCTTTCTCTCTCAATCGGATAATATTTAATTAAGATATATATATATATGATATATAATGTAAGCATAGATATATGTATTTATTTATATTCATATATCATAAATATATCTAAGTAGTAAATCATCTGTTTAACGCCATTGAATGACTACTAAAGTTCTATAATAAAAGGTCATACGTGCACAGAGCATGCTTATTCTCGAGTAGTGCCTTAATCAGAAGAGTCGTCTACTAGACATGTCGTACTTAACTTAACTAAAACTTAAGTTAACTAAAGCTTAAGTTAACTGAAATTGAAACCAAATTTAAGTTAACTGAATATTTCTATCGCAGTTACCTGTAACTAGTTCTTAAACTGAAAGTTATGCCAACTGAAACTAAGACCAAACTGAAATCGTGTGCATCTTTTTATTTCCACGTCTCTTGTAAGTCGTTAGGCTCTAGTCTAGCAGTAGGTCTACAAAGGTTTAACGCATGCAGAAGCGTTCAGTGCCACTGTCGCCAGGCAGAAAGTAGACGAATTCCGGACATTTTATTCTATTTCACTAGTTAATATTCAAGTCCCTGTGAGACCCTGTATACCTCGGACAAAAAAACCCATAACATTTGAAAATTGAATTATTTTTTCTTTGCGGTGCAATAAACCGAGTGGCGCACATGTCCTCAACGGCTGGCGGTGCACGTATTGAACGGCGCACATGTCTGTCTGAAAGCAATATCGGTCAAAGCAAACATCCGGTCTAGACCATTCCCTATCGGCTTCTCTTTAGCGGTCAGTCTATTGTAAAAATTAATGCAGCCAACCGTTAAGATCAGTTGAGGTCGGCTGCAAGATAGCGACGCATGGAATTATTTAGATTACAGCACAATGCGGTTACAAAATATTTCTGCATTTGCAAGAACAATGTCGGCGAGCTTTATAACAGCAATTGTCAGGGAAAATGGCATATATCATGAAGTTGCACAATGCGATCGAATCACGTGACTGATTTTAAGTCATGCACTAGCTGTGAGGCAAGCAATCCTTAATCGCAGCAGATTCTGCGGGAAAAAGTAGAATTTACGAGGAGGACCTGATCCACTTGGTGAATTAGCTGAAAGGGAAACTCACTCTGCCATTTCTATGATAAAACGTCCTGGTTCGGTGTGCTATTAAAAAATTAATTTATTAATTCAAACAAAGTCATCAAACATTATCAGGCGCTGATGGATATTTTTTTAAATGATAGACGAAACAGTTTTAAAAATGTTACCACTGGCTAGAATGACGACCGCAGTAGGCCTATAGGCCTGATAATTTATTGCATTTTACATGGGCCGTTGAAAATTAAATTCTTTTAGTTAACTAAGTGAGAATTTTCGATTAATTTATAGTTAACTTTCATAAATGTTATCCCCAAAAAGTTTTGACAAATGTATAATCGATTGTGTGTTTTTTCAGTAGCCTACTTTTTACATATAGATCTATTTATTCTCTATTAATTGCTGAGTTATTTGCAGGCGTCAGTAAGTCATCATCTTTTCATGTGCGATTTTTATTTTTATCATCGATCAGCGTGTGTGACTGTGTGTGTGGTTATGTTGACGCCTAGGCCTATATATTATATTTATGCACAATTGCACATTCGTGATTGTGCAGCTGACCTTTTCTCATATTATATGTGCCTCTAAATTTGGGTCAGGTCGACAGCTATGGTCGCCAGATGGGTCGTCAGTTGGGTCGTCAGTTGGGTCGTCAGTTGGGTCGTCGGATGGGTCCCTGGCAGTACAAACAATTGGTCAATCGGGCATCGGAGACATGACTTAAAGCAGAATCACGTGCATGCAGGCCCCATGTTGCAGATATTCAGCTCATGACATTCTGCCTTTCATTTCTCTCTTCCAGCCTCGCAAACATGAATTATACATGCATTAAGTGGGCTATGGGTGTATGTACGTGTAGTGTATATTTATGTATATATTGTTCATTTATTTATATTTATTTATTTCATTTTTCATTCATTTTCATTTTTCATTTTGTTCATTTATTGACTTGCAATGTCACATCAATAATCACATAACAGAAACAGACATTAACAACAACAAAACTTCAACAAGGAAATAATTGTTATAAATTTAATATTAGTGCAGGTTTCTCCATTTCTATTGCGCATCTTCAAACTCACTACTCAGAGGCGCTCCAGACTACAGCGGGGACACTGCATCGGAGTTGCTAAGGCGAGCGTTGAACCAGCCAGTCATTTTCTGGCGTTAGGTTCATGCATTAAATAACGTATAGATGTCTGCAGCAGAAATCAAATCAAAAACGACGCTGTCTCTTATAAAAAATGGCCGACTAAAGATGGCGGACGTCGGTTAGGCACGCA
>OX243812.1:18838608-18858956 GCA_945859605.1 Lumbricus rubellus | reverse complement strand
ACGCACCGGAAATTTGCACGAGCAGTCCAATAGACGCTCGATGGTCGGGGAAAAAATTGTTCAATTTCCGCAGTCTTGCGTACCAAGTAGGCTACAGGAACGCCGACAGCAAAATGAGCGGCGCACGAGCGCATAGTCATAAGCCCATACGGCGTGTGCATGTAAAAGACGCTCTTTACTCAGGTAATATGACGCTCAAAGTTTTGATAGCTATTCCTGTCTAAAATGTCTGAATAACTTTAGACGGCTAAACAGCGAGCAAACGCCGCCGTCCTAATAGAATTAAAGCCAAAGAAAATAGATAGAGATGGCTCTGCTAAAAATAAACTCTCGTATTGATGCAGTCTATGATTCCCAAACTTTATTTGCATAGAATTAAAAAGTTTCCAGCATTCAAAGCAGTTTGATTGCGTATTCAGATGAATGAAAAACATAGATCTATGGTGATAAAGTATTGGCTCCCTACAATACATACAATGAAAAACCGCATCTGCTGCAATATTACGTTTGCACAAATACCCTTCTGATTTACTCAAAACACAATTAACAGCATTAGCTGGAACGTATTATTTTCTATCCAAAAATGCTGTCCACCAACTAATTATTTCATAGGTTTGAACTTTCTAAGACTTTCGGACAACAATGTACGTAATACAAATCGAGCCACCTCCATCAAAATCTCGCTTGCCATACATTTAATGAGCGATGAAACGCTTCGATATACTTTCTAAAGCAATGCAAGTGATTCTGAGCAAGAGATGTTGAAAAATTGTTGATGCATTAAGGCGACTTCTTACAATAATACGTCGCGAGCGATATTAGGATTAACGTTCGTCTGCGGCATCGAAACATCGCGTCATTGTTGTTGCTCTTTCACGAAACGCAATCAAAATTTTTGACCTCCGTCTTGCACTAGGAACACGTTTTTTCTGGAACACTCGATATGCATACTGCATGTGCGTTTTCATTACCAAGATTGCAGGAATATTTCGGGAATTAAACGTCTTTGTATATTATAAGCGATCTCTATGTTTATTTTTATGCGAAGTGCATGAGAGATTTTTCTGAACAAACGTCTAATATATTGCATCTTCGTTACACAAGTGTGCAATAAATATGCAATTACCGGGTCGTGCAGTATTTGCCATTAATTTTGCAAAACGATGGTGGTTTCTGGGAATAATATTGACAAATTCCTCCAGCCTGGGAATAATAATGACATATTACTGCAGGCAAAAAGCAGCGCAGCAAGATAACTCGCGCAGTCATAAATTGTTTGGTAGACAGCATAATCGCTGTGGACCAGAAGCAAGAGGGCAAAGCGAGGAAAGCAGAACACCGTAATGAGTCATGACCACTCTGTTAAATTATTATTACCGCCTGGATTTGAGGCCATGTGTCCTTCATCTTTAATTCTTATCAATCTGTCTACTATCAGCATTTATGAAATATTTTCGACTAGGCCAGGTGACAAAAAGTTATTTGAGGTAAAGTAAGTCGAGGCAGGAAATTGTTCGCTTAGATATTAGCATTCATTTGTCTTATCGACCGTAGGCTGGTTTTCAGTTTCATCGAGAGAGACAGTGAACCAGTCTACGGAAAGTAAAGCAATTTTTCTGAATATCAATCTGACTGCAGCTTGACTTGGGGCGCCATCGCTTGAATCCCTGCAGTGCATTATGCAATAGCGCTACAGAAATTGCTAAAATTTGCAACAACTTTGTTAAGAGTTGTCCCCTTAATAACGGCATTACTTTTAGAAGTTGCCGTTTCTTAATGGATTTTCAAATTATTGAAAAATGCAAATCCTTAAATTAAGTAAATGTAACTGATAAAAGTCAACAATCTCATTAGAAGTTACCATGGGTCGTAGTTCTGGATTTGAAGGATTTCTTGGCTATAATATATACACTGTTGTGTATATATATACATGTATACGTGGTAAACAAAACAATAGTCCAACAGTGAACTTCTTCATGTCCCAGCTTGACCCTTGTTCCAGAAAGGATTGAGGAAGGTCTGGGTTAGTCTAAGTAACCTGGTATTTCACACACGATCACCTATCTAAGTACTATTGGGACTCAATGCTGCTTGATATAGCCGTGCTTAGCATCGCCATCGCCGTATGCCAAATGCCATTGCAAGCAGCGCCAGTATAAAATAGTCTACGTGATTCTTTTAAACATTTGTCTTCAGTGTCATGGTCGTCGTCTCTCGTGGATTCGTGGAGTAGATGCAGACTTGGTCGTCGCATAAGACGAATCCATCAATCCATCAACTCTATATACTGCATGTGAGAAGCCTTTTCTTAGCGGTTAAACGTCGTCTCGACTGCAAATAATCAATCTCACTTGATCAAATCGATCACCGTCTATATGCTATGCTACTATCCTCTGTTGTGCAGTTATAAACTGACACAAGGTAACAATCGATCAGCTATGAACTGGGTTGGTATATTATGTCACCGCTGTAAAAATCGTAATCCGGTGAAAAATTCGATTTTAAATATATAGGCCTATATGGGTCAGAGGAACCACAACTAAAGCTATGTTGGATGAGCAATGCACATTGAAAATCAGCAGGTTTAGTTCTGAATGAATTTAAACAACTGAGGACATACAGTAGAAAAGAAGAAGACGATAACGAGAAGATGAAGAAGAAGAAGAAGAAGAAGAGGAGGAGGAGGAGGAGGAGGAGGAGGAGGAGGAGGAGGAGGAGGAGGAGGAGGAAGAATAAAAAGAAGAAAGAAGAAGGAATGAGAAGAAGATTAAGAAGAGGAAGAGCAATAGCTTGAGCTAACCTAATAGGCAGCCATTGGTTTGACGTCTCGACTACTTTCACCGCCGTCTGATCCTCCCATCGACAGCATAAATCAATGTAAGCAGTGTATAGCTGAGTTGGCATGGGATGCAGGTGCAGAAGAAATCATCAGCCAAATTTTTCTGCCCTAGCGGGGATTTCAACTCCCGACCTCTCGATTAATAGCGCAGCAATAACTCAGAAGTACTCTGAGCAATAGATTACAGATATATCGATTACTCACCTTGAAAGACTGAGAGCCCTGTGGGCAATCGAACGTAGACCTACAAGGATTCAACCCCAGACGCATAAATGAGAACGTCATATAATAGGATGTATCGCTACGCCGTTGCTGCATGTGTGCTTCGAATAGAAAGACATCATTTTTCGAAACACCCGGTATACACTATACAGACTGCAGTGTACGACGTATACCGACTATTATTACTTTGAGCTATAGGAAGGATTCTCGTTGGTCACGCTGGCACTGATTGGTCGGGTGCAGAGTGGTTCAAGTGCTTATTTGTTTTTTTCGGCCGATGATTATTCGAGGTGTCGATAGAGGGCAATTCCGAGATGATTTGTCGGGGTCACGTGGTCCGCGTTTCAACGAGCAAACAAATCTTCGAACGGAAACTCTCTACAACGTAAAGAATTTTGCTGCTTCTATACTGATTATCACGTGGCTATCATCTGTCTTGTGTTTCTCGTCATTAATTATTATCAGCTATGACCGCCACCGATGTTACATACATAAAATGCACAAAAATACATATGCAGCATATACACATACATACATTATACCAGTGCTTGAAGTGTAGAAGAAGAAGAAGAAGAAGAAGAAGAAGAAGAAGAAGAAGAAAAAGAAGAAGAAGAAGAAGAAGAAGAAGTGCCTGGACGCCCCTTACCTTTCCATGTGGTTCTGACCTAATAAGTGGCAGACAGGACGGCGTTCAGATTTGAAAACGAGTGCATGGACGCCGTCCATGACCGTCCAGGCACACTTTAAGCCCTGCATTATACTCATGCACATGCATTCATATGCATGACATTGTATGAGCCAGGATTCACGAACATCTTTGGACTTATAAATGATGCCAAGTCTATTAGTATAATTAAGTAAACGAAGCTTCGCACAAAACATGCATCGCATGGGATAAGCTTACGCAATTACGCATGGTATGTAGCATCAGGTTCATCCACGAAACAGGTAGCTCCAGGGGCGAATCCAGGGGGGTTAATCCGGCCATGGCTCCCCATTTAAAAAGTGCATGGGACGTGGCCCCACATTTGGTTTCAACAAGGTTTAAAATCAATACAGCGGGATAAGGCGAGAGAGAGAAAGTATAGCATACGACTAGAAAGGTCATCGGGCATGCAAATGACTAAACAAAGGTCATCAGATTTTTTCTGACAAAGATGGCCCCGCCTTGGAAAATTTCTGTATCCGCCCCTGGCGTAGCCCAACATATCAACAGACATACGGTACAAGACAAAGTGCAACTTGAATGACATCAATTCTGGATTATTTTAAACATTGAAAGTTATTTGAGAATGGGCAAAAGAAGTTGTCTTCTTTCGTCTGAAGAGTGCATGAAAACCGTGATGTTATGCTGAATAACACAGCTACTCATTCGCAAATTAATTAATTATGGTAAGCAAGCAATTCATTTTCATTAAGAGCACGTATATATGAAGCATAGGCCTATACGTGTGGAAATTGTTATGCTGACAGACTAAAATTGATTGAGGTATTGCAACTTTTTAATTTACCCATAACTTAACCGACAAATCGATATGCCTGACCTATTAAATTCGCCCCAAACCAAGATAAAAAAGAATTATTATCTGAGTCTCATCCGCATGGTTTTGCGCTGGTTTAGATCTAAGTCCCATTGATACATCGACATCTACTCAGGATGTTGATCATTCTTTGCTAAATGATAACCACGAGAACTCGTTCAGTGAGGTCGCGCGATCAACGCAGGCACTCTAAATGAAGTGAAATTTAAAACAATAATTCATTATAACGTGCAACTTGCAAGAATCATCGAGATAAGCTGAAATATCACCGAAATAAGCATACAATATATAGGCCTATCACCGAGATAAATCGAAATATCACCGAGATAAGTCGAAATATTGCACTACCAACCCAGAACTTAGCATCAGCGCGTATAGGAAGCTGGAAATCAATGCTTGACTGAAATCTGATATTGACTATTCATGAGCTATTTAAAGCGGTGGGTGAAAATTATGTAAACGTGATGCCATTGTTCATTCCACCGAAAACAATGGAGGAGTAGGATTGGGCGAGATATATCCAGGGACCGATAAATCTTTTGGTTAAAGGAGCATCAACAGTTGTATGCAAATGCATGCGTGCCTTCATTTGCACCGACGTTGGCGAATTGCATTGATGATGACACACGAGAAGTGCCGTATAAATGCGCCAAATTAAGCCCTATTCGTACATAAAATTGCATAGTTACACACATGCATACAAACAGTTACGTATACATGCATACATGTATGCTCCAACCAAATTCTACACTTAGATCCACCCACACCACAATCCCTTCTGCTTACAACATTGCAGGAAGGATGGTCGTTCATACTTGTTCTGCTTATTGATACCGCTCCCTCCAAGGAAGGTTCAGTGTTGGCCTCTTCCATTAGAGTGGAAACGTGATGAGCGTCTCTCTGTCTCTGTCTCTGTGTCTCTGTGTCTCTCTCTGTCTCTCTGTCTTTCTCTCTGTCTCTGTCTCTATCTTTATCTCTGTCTCTGTCTTTGTCTCTGTCTCTGTCTCTCTGTCTCTGTCTCTGTCTTTGTCTCTGTCTCTGTCTCTGTCTCTCTGTCTCTCTGTGTCTCTCTGTCTCTCTCTGTCTCTGTCTCTCTGGCTCTCTCTGTCTCTGTCTCTGTCTCTCTGTCTCTCTCTCTCTATGTGAATCCCACTGCGCCTCTATCGCAAGCCGATCCTGGTGAGCAACCCTTCTGAGGATGGCATTTCCCAGAACAGCCAACGGTCTCGTTCGACTATTGTGTAAATGTAAATTTACTCTTTTTTCTGTAGCAACGATCGCATGACCTCAATCCTCTTTCTTTTCCAATGAATTGACGAGATGAGAATAACTTCCATCTTTTTGGCTACTCTCTCTCTCCCTCTGTCTCTGTCTCTCTCACGCTCTTTTTTCATATCTCTTCTTGTCTCTGTCTGTCTGTCTGTTTCTATGTCTTTCTGTCTGTCTCTCTGAATGTCTGTCTCCCTGTTTCTGTCTGTCTCTCTGCCTCTGTCTCTCTGCCTCTGTGCCTCTATGTCTGTCTGTCTGTCTGTCTCTCTCTCTTCATTAGCAGTCTACAGCCCGCATTTATGGCCATTAATGCAAGGCAGCAGAGACGTTCTTTGAGCCGGCGTCTAAATCATGAGAGAAGAGGTCTTGCAAGAAAAGTCTTACATGACATTGTCTCCGTTTCTTTTTTATCGACACTCACTGTCTCGCAAGTTTTTTAAACAACTCGTCCTACCGACATCAAACGTGTGTGTTGTTCCGTTTTTCGATGTAGAACCTGTGGCCTCAAACGTGTATTGGCCATGCAAAGTACCGATATACCTATTAAAATGTAAACTGAGCTCTCCTACGTGGCTGCTGTTTATAGACAGTTAATGACCAACTTAGTTTTGATTCTGCTATGGACTGTGCATGTCCTGACAATTCTAAACAACTTACTGTAGCCGATAATTCTTCAGAAGAAGAAATCGCGGTCTGACCATGAAGACCATCTCCTCTATAACCTTCGTTATGATTCAAGCAGACTTTCGCCTGAAATATAAAATTATATATATATATAATATAGAGGAAGGCGCCGACCCTGCACTTAACCCTCGGGCTACCAGGGGGGGGTGGTATCCACCCCCCCTAGGTTTTTCCCAAATCAAACTTTTTTCGTAAGGAATAAAATTTTGACGTTTTAGGTAGCTGTAGAGGATTCATTTGCACACATTTTGAGCTAAAATGTGTGATGATATACCATACCATTCAAAAGTTATACCCGATATACCCGAGGCACCAGGGGGGGGGGGGTGGATACCACCCCCTTAGATTATCGACTGTATCTTATCCGTCCTTTGACATGAAGAGACACCAGTTACACCATTCTGTAGAGGGAATGTGGGGCTACATTGTGGTGGTCACGGAGTTGTCTTTGGACAACCGGAAGTGCTCAAAATAAATTAAAATATAAATAAAGGTGTTTTATTTTAATAAAATTTTCATGTTTTTCCTATTAAAAATTATTCATAATTAATTGTTTTAGAGAAATAAATTATGTCATTCTATAGAGGGCATTTAGGTCTATTTTTTTATACCAATTAATTTGACATTTGATGACCGGAAGTGCTCAAAATAAATTTAAATGTGTGAAAATGTTGGGTTTTTGTACAACGCAAACCGATAAGTCTGCGTAAACGTTTTTCAGCATGTTTTACATGTTTTTTCTCTTTTTATTGTCACTAAAACTAACTTATTACTAGTTTTTATAGTTGAATATTGGACTTTATTATATGTAAACTATTTTTAATTAAATAAATTATGTCAAAAACACACAGAATCTAATATTTTGCTTATGCGAAAGTATACATTTTGTGGAATCGACGGGTGCCTACGGTAAAAAATTCATAACTTCGGGGTGCTTTCATATATTTTAAACCTAAATATACCATTTTGTGCAGAAATGAATGCTGAATCCATAGGTGTATTACAAGTTATGATATCTCAAACCTAACCCAAAATCCAGGGGGGTGGTAACCACCCCCCCTTGGTAGTCAGTGTTACAAAAAAGCTTGGTAGCCTGAGGGTTAAGTCAGTTCAACGATCTGCGTGTTGTGAGCACACACACACACACACACACATATATATATATATATATAATGCCGGTAGCAACCACGCTAAATCATATATGGATCCATTTTGGTAACCGGACATGACTTTGACGTATCGGTTACCCTATTGGTCCCATTTAATCTTTCAAATCCGAGACTATACAGTTCATCTTGGTAAATCGACCCGCTCTATCTTCCATTTATATATTCCTTCTGCATCGGTCACCTGTATGTATCCAGAGTTCAAACGACGACCTCTGATTTTATCCTTATCTGTTATCACTCTGACCTCGCAGCACAGTCACCCCTTAACCTAAAGATATCAGCATCATTGAGCTGGTTTCGAATCAGATATGGTGAGCTGCACTACGGTTGTGTCTTTCCTAAAAGCGCATCAACGAACAGCTATTGTCTCTTCGCTAGCAGAAAGACTGGGCAGTGGGCGCTATATACCAACTTGATCGTCATCTTGCTATGAGTCTTCACAAAGCCTCGCAACTGTACTTTGGTACTCTGTTTCTTTTCTAAATAATAATAGTAATAATAATGATGATCTGAAAATATGAAGGTTATTTGATAACAATTAGTCTATTTGATACGGGACTTTAAAACAATTTGTTTTGTTACTTTTTGTTGTGATATGTTTTTTGAGCATCACAAAACAGTGATCGGACCGGACTCACTAAAAGTGATATAAATTTTGTTCTATTTGAAATAACTATATTGGTGAAATTTGGCCATTTTACGTAAATATGAATTACCGTTAAGCCTGTAAAGTTTGATTTAAAAATTTGTACGTTTATTCGAAATATTAGCAAAACCCTTTAGCAGACTGCTACTTTCATGGCCCACCCTGTACATGACCCACTTGCGAAAACTACTCATGAGTGTTTGCGCACCTGTTGCTTCTCAAGTAGTTTCGCGCAACTTTATCTTTCCGAAATCTCTTATTATGTTCTTCTGACGACATAGTGGCTTCGAATCGTCTACCGCGAAATCGAATTCTCTGAGGCGCATCCGAAGCAGAAATGCAGATTATGCAGCGCTCCTGAAAAACGAACTAAATTATTTATCCAAACGCTCTGGTGATGTATGCTCATGCAGCTTTACACCCTTGTTTTATCACCCAGACATGCACTTTGACCCAGAGCCCTCATACAGCGTCACCCAACCCATTTGAATTGACTTATAAGGCGCACTAATCGATCTGCTTCTAATAAGAAAAAAGACTGTGTAGCATTTAGCTTCCTCGTCGGAGGCAATCAATTATACAGTCATAATTGTTATCATAATTAAGCAGTTATAATTTTTATTATAATTATACAGTTACAATTGTTATTATAATTATAATTATACAGTTACAATTGTTATTATAATTATAATTATGCAGTTATAATTGTTATTATAATTATAATTATACAGTTAGAACTGTTATTATGCGCTTGGAAAGGTCAAGATCTGCCATACATAATGAAACTATCTTTGGGATTGATAGAAAATAAATAATAAATTAACCTTAGACCTTAGTCATTGGGCGACACAACTCCTCCAGCGCTCTGCATGATGACGTAACTTTTCATAAAGCTGTCACTGACGTTACACTGTAGCCCTTTTACTTATTCACCACGACGCAGAGGGGGATACAGAAACTTTGGACGAAGGGGGGGGCAAAAATTCAAAAATTCTTGACCTTGGGTCTGAAACGTTTTTCTTTCCGCCAAAAAAGTTGACCTTTTTTTAGTCATCTGGTCGAAATTTTGGGAAAAGAATGTCATCTTGTCCGCCAAAAAAGCTGAAAACCTTTTTTAGTCATCCAGTCCAAAATAATGTCCTCAAAATATACCGTTATACATTGTTCGGAAGCTTGTTGAAACCAAATTGGGGGGCCACGATAAATGGGCAGTTCTAAATAGGGGCCGTGCCGGATTGGCCCTCTGAATCCGCTCTTGCCACGACGTGTCCTTCCTTTTTCTGGTCCTCTAACGGCAGCACTCAGAACGTCTCACGAGCTGACAGCAGGGTGGACACACGAACTCCGTGGGATCAGCAAGGCCAGCCTAGAACCGAACAGTGATTGATACGACTGTATAGCTGAGTAACGCATTTATGAAGCTTCTTTTCTGAATGCCCTTTCGTCCGTAAATATATATCTCGCAACGCTTCGGAAACTGCAGACTTTGATTTATGATCACTACGTACTGTTACAGTAGTCGTCCAACGTACGAATGTACTGTACTCGTCCAACACACGAGTGTTCTGAATTTATCACCAACGACGACGATAATCAGATTCTAGTGTATTTGAAAAATTCACGCGTAGCCATTTCACGTTAAGTGCAATGCAGAGTCGGACTACGCCAACTTTAGTAATATTTTTTTGTTTTTCCCTGGTCTTCCACGTACAGCGTAGCACTTAGATTTACGCCAAAGTTTGTTCTCCGTATACCGGGTATCACCTTTTTTCATGATGTCCGTGCTACTTATTGGCCGAAGCAGATGCTCTCATATCACGGTGTTTTTTTGGGTGCGGAGAGAACCTAAGAGTGTAAAATAATATCATCGGCTTCCTAAGTAAATTAATTAATTTATTATGAAGGGTGTTGACCGCGAGGTAGCAAATTTGATTTAAAATAATGCGTGCAGATGTAAGAAAAATAATGAGAAAATGTGATACTGAACAACTCAATTATTAGGTCTATGGAGCAACATTTTCATTTTCATAAAATTAATTCTGATAATAATAATCTTACTACTGCTGCTGCTGCAGCTACTGCTGCTGCTACTACTGCTACTCCTACTATTATTACTACTAATATTTTGTCATCTTTGCTGTACCATTATTGTTAGGTCCATTACTACTACTAGTATTATCGTTATCATCTATCGTTATATCGTTATTATTTATCGTTATCTGCTACTGCTACTGCTACTGCAACTGCTACTGCCACTGCTACTGCAACTGCTACTACTATTACTACTGCTACTACCACTACCATTACTGCTACTCCTACTATTACTACTACTATGTTGTTATCATTGCTGTACCATTAATATTACTACTACTGCTACAGTGCTACTATAGTATTATCGTTATCATCATCATCCTGTCACCATTATTGTCGTCGTTATCATGCTAATCATCATCACTATCATTATCATCATTAGTGTGTCACCTATCCTACCATCATCGATCTTCTTTCTATTCGTCCATCCTTGACTACATTTTTCTTACATTCGTCCGTCCTGTCTCTTATCTGTCCGTCCATCTTTCCATCCGTCTGTCCGTCCTTCTATCCGTCTGTCCATCCTTCCAGTATCCGTCCGTCTATAATTCTATCCGTTCGTCCATCCATCTGTTCCACCCGTTCGTCCATCTGTCCTTCCTTCTATATATATGGTCTCCAGTCCATCCTTCATTCAGTCCATCTTATTCGTCCATTCGCCAATAGTGGTTGTTAATCCAGACTAAGACCTGCAATGCATACATGTAGACATATAGACTGCTCGCATATTATTCATTGAGATTTGTCTGCATGTTTCGCTCATCGGATGTAAACAAATCGGATCAACAGCGCCATTCGATTCTCTCTCTGTCTCTCTCTCTCTCTCTCTCTCTCTCTCTGTCTCTCTCTCTCTCTCTCTCTCTCTCTGTCTCTGTCTCTGTCTCTCTCTCTGTCTCTGTCTGTCTGTTTCTCTCTCTGTCTCTCTCTCTCTGTTTGTCTCTGTCTCTTTCTTTTTCTCTTTCTCTTTCTCTGTCTCTCTCTCTGTCTCTCTGTCTCTCTGTCTCTCTGTTTCTGTATCTCTCTCTCTATATATGTACGTCTGTATGTCTCTTCTTCTCTGTGTCTGCATGCTTAATGATTCTGTTTGTGGCGTTGTCCGACATTCAGCCCCTTCTCTGTCTGCCCTTCTCTCTCTGTCTCTGTATTTGTCTTTGTCTCTGCCTCTCTCTATATCTCTCTGTTCGTCTGTCTGTTTGTCTGTCTGGCTGGCTGTCTGTCTCAGTCGCTCTCTTCTTTGTCTATTATGCAGTATGTATTGTACATCAATGTGTCACTCCTTGCAATCGAACTCCCTTTCTATATACTTTCTATCGTTCTCACAGGCTCTCCCATTCTACATAATCTGTCCATCATCTTTATGGCACATCTCTCTCTCTCTCTCTCTCTCTCTCTCTCTCTCTCTCTCTCTCTCTCTCTTTCTCTCTCTCTCTTTCTCTCTCTCTCTTTCTTTCTCTCTCTCTGTCTCTGTCTGTCTGTCTCTCTCTCTCTGTCCCTCTTTCTCTTTCTTTCTCTTTCTCTTTCTCTTTCTCTCTCTCTCTCTTTCTCTCTTTCTCTCTCTCTCTCTCTCTCTCTCTCTCTTTCTCTCTCTCTCTCTCTCTCTCTCTCTCTCTCTGATTGTCTGTTTCCTTTCGTGTTAATTCCTCTCTCTCCCTCCCTTCCTTCCTCCTCCTCTCTTTTTCTTCATCTTCCATCTTCTTCTCCTACGTGGTCTCTCTCTCTCTCACTCTGCATGCATGTTGTACTATCTCTACGTGTGTGCGTGTTGTTGTCTCACTCTCCGTGTGTGTATGTGTGCGTGTGTGTGCGTGTGTGTGTGTCTGGCCTCTCTAAGTCACTCTCCTGGTCAGTGATTGAACAAAGCTGGGTGGACGATTACGATCGAATTATTCAGGCATTTTCATTTCTGTGCCACAGTCCCCCTGACCCTCGCCACCCCCTCTGGCCATATAGATCATGCCTGGCGCCAAATAAAGGCAGCAGGCCACTACACATAAAAACCGTGCATCCCGAGTAACAAGGCAATGTGACAGGGATGTGACAGGGCCTCTGTCCACACGTGATTACATAACATTTGTGTAATTGCATAACCATTGATCGGACCATATATAATTATATATAGACTATATATATAGGCAGATCGAAGTAAGGATAGAGTCGCTGCTACAGCATAGACAGAAACAGACAGAGGAAGGTAGACAGAGATACTCATAGGTAGTAGGAGATAGAGATAGGCATAGGTAGTAGGAGATAGAGATAGGCATAGGTACTTTTAGGTAGAATATAGAAGACAAAATATATTAATAATCGCAATAGTAAGATGGTAATAATATACGGAAATTGAGACTGACAAATAGAATTGGACTTATAGGGAAGGATATAATGAGATATAAATAGACGGAAAGAAATAAAATAATAAATAGTAAAATAGGCTGAAATAGAGAAAATAGTAAAATAGGCTGAAATTGGAAAGATAGAGAAAAATAGACTCAGACAATTAAGAGTGAAGGAGAGAAATAGGCGATGCTAAAGAGATATGAAGAAACACACGGAGGTGAAGAGGGGCAGAAATAGAGAGACAGACAGACAGACATAAAGAGAGAGACGCGAAGCCAGCGAGAAATGGACATTGATGAGGAAACAAACTAGGCCTACGTTCAGATGGAGAAAAAGAAATTCATGATTACAAGGACGAAAAGCAGAGCTGGACGTATTTATAAATATTTATGAACATGACAGAGGAGAAATTAGATAGATATCTAAAAACAACTATATACAAGTGCGATCTATAGGCTATTGACGAATATGCATGTCAGAGGAGAGCAGAAGGAGATAGAAAATGATAAGAAATAAAATAATTAGAAAATAGAACGGATGTAAATAACAGTAAAGGAATTAAATGGAACAATAGACGAAGAGGTAATTATGTTGTGGATTGGCACACAAGCACAGGTACAAAAACAAATAAATGCGCTGCAAATCCCAAAATGATAAATTCGCATATAACACCAGAAGATGTAGCCAATCCCATCATTACGGTTACAGTACTGTCTGAGTGATTGGCTGATTGTAGCTGATTGGTTGAATGAGCGACTAAAGGATTGACTGATTGGCTGACTGAAAATAGATAATAACGCTTTGATTGGATAAGTTATTGACTAAATAAAGGACTATCAACTTGAATGAGATAATAACTGGCTGTGTGACTGACTGACAATAGTCCTGTTGACTGAGAGATTGAGGGAAATAGTGACTTAAAAGTTAAAACTAGCTAACTGGTTAAATGATCGACTTATGTAATTGACATGCCTTTTTCTTTCATGCGATAATTATAATGATTGATATAAGCTTAGCTTAGGCTACATTGTCATGGCTCAGCGTTTAAACACAGTGTCGAGTGGGTTAGCTGTCTTGCATATACGCCTACTCCATAGACATCATCTCAGTTCGTCACCCTGCAGTGACTAAGCAACAAGATATTATAAGTAAAGAATGTAATTTAGTCAATGTCTTTCAGTATATAGGCCCTATATAAATTGTTTCGTCAAAAAGGTCTGCGTCAGAACACGCATTCCATCTATCTATATGTCGTCTTCTTAGCTGATAGAATCGATGACTTAATCTAAAACGCAACCATTGTACCGTAAACTTATTTCGCCGAAGTTAATTGCATTTTATTTATCAGACGTTAATTAGAAAATCGAGTCTGCGGACGGATGGCGGATGGAGAGGGGGAACGAATGTTGGGAGGTGAAAAGCGTGAAAATGAAACGAGAGTTCGATCAAGCGCGGGAATTCAGATTTTTGGCGCGAAAAACCAATAGTGGATTTAATTTCCGGTCGTCGCTTCGAGTGTGCTGCCCCCTGGTGTGATAAGACGGCGTCAGTAAACGTCACAATAATAGTCCGATATTGACACGTCGTCCTATCTTGGCCGCTAATCTCCCATATCGCTATCGTTTTTCATTAGCGCCCTCTGTCTCTGATTCTTTCTCTCTTGCTATTCATGTATCCAGTGAACTATCACGCTTGCTTGCATCTTACTCTCGCTCTGTCGTTTTGTTTGCTTGTCTGCATGCATGTCTGCGTCTGTCAGTTTGTACTTTTGTTTGTGTGCTTGGTGTTCTGCTCTGTCTGTCCTTTTGTTTGTCTGTGTTCCTGTAGTCTGTATTTTCTGTCGTAATTTATTGTCTCTATTAAAATTATGTCACTTATAATTTATTATAATTGGCTATTTGATGCATACAGCCTAGTCTCATCACTTGACGTTTTGTTTGTCTGTTTATCTTACCGTCTGTCCTTGTCTTTAACTGTATGCTCAGTTGAATGACTTCATGTATGTCTGCCTGCCTGTGCTTGTTTATCTGTATGTTCATTTATATGTCCTTGTGTATGTGTAGCTGCTTGTCTATATGCTGATCGTGTTTTCATGGGTCTACGTCAGTGCTGTCCAACCTTTTTGGTACCACGGGCCGCAAAAGCAAGATTCTTACAGCCGAGGGCCGCAACAGTAAACTCAAAAGTAGTGGCCAAAATTTATTGATATTAGGCTATATTATACAAACATTAAAACGCATATTGAAATTTAATATGGAATGATTGTAATCTATCCATCAATCAAGCTATCGATAATCAATCAAGCTATCAATAATATCGCTAGCTTGATTGATGGATAGATTACAATCCGGATCTTGACCCTGCGGTATTTGAATTTCACAATATTATTATGAAATTCAAATACCGCCTGGTCAAGATTCGGAGTTGCTCCCGACCCAAGAATTGTCAAATAGAAAAGTCTTGAGCAGTTTGTGGAAAGAGTTCGACAAGTCCACAGGAATAATAATGACTGGTTGCATGTGGACTACACAAACCACAATTATCATACTTCATAATAGGCCTAGTAGAGCACCAAAATGTGCAAGGTGGCTCTTATCCCTGACTTGCACTCATTTCCATCGCCCAGACATAGTTTGGCCAGCTCTGCTCTTCATTAGGTTTACGTCGCCCAGCCACTTCATATTGGCTAAGATCCACTTTATGACTGGGGCGAATTTCCATCCTCCATGATGGATAGATAACAATCCGTATCTTGACCCTGCGGTATTTGAAAAATGAAAAATCTTTAATGCCAAAGTTTCGGTCTAAAGGGCTAGGCTGCTAACAGTCACAGTCATCGAACCGGAAAGAGCCAACACATCGCCATTCGTCGGCCCTGGGTCTCTTATCGGTTGTTTCTTTCTGAACCTTAGAACTAGAACTCGGCTATCTCTCGAAGGAATGATCGCAGTCACTCTTGCAGTCTTGTTGGAACTCTGTAGCATACATATCTCAGGATCTGACTAGAAGTGAACGGTTTGGGACGGTTCGCAGGGTCTGTTTGTTTAGTTGAGTATGTATACAGTAATAAGAGTTGTTAAAATCAGAAGTCATGTATCATTCTCCTTAAGCTGAGACTACGGGAACATAACCCTGTGAAAAGAAAGAAGGGATTTAATTCTCGGATTGGTCTTCCTGGTAGCATTCCAAATCAGCATTTGTCTCAGAGCCAATAACAAAAATAAACGCTCAAGTCGACCAGTGACTTTATCCTTTACTTAGTTTATTTCATTTTACACAAAAGGAAAAACTTAATGAGCCTTGGCGGGCCACTTGAAATCATCTCGCGGGCCGCATGCGGCCCGCGGGCCGCACGTTGGACAGCACTGGTCTACGTGCTGCTCATGTTTGCACAATGCACACATCCCAGTATCTGTGGCCAAGTCGTGGATCAATGTCACAAAATGTCTCGTAGAAAAATCAGTCACTTTCGACGGATTTCTGTATAACCTTCTACGTGAATACAAAGGGGTGGGGGGGGGCACAGTGCACACTGATTGCCTTTAATTGAGCGACTAAACACTTCGTGTCGATGCGTATCCTCACCATAAATGTCTGATCCTGATAGATATTAAAGTTTGGGCGTGTGTGTGGTTCGTACACGTGACCATGTTTTTCATATCGGTCGCCTCATCAGATCTGTCTTTGAGTTTGAAGACTCGAAGTCGAATCGATCGCAACAAAAACTTCTTCGTCTTCTTCTCTATTTCTTCGTCAGAACGACGATGTCCGATTGATCTGCATGACGAAGAAATTCCGAAGAAGAAAAGTCAATCTTTCTGTTTGTTCGAGAATTAAATTCGCCCAATCTGGACCGAATTTTCGGCCGACGATCGGCGAACGACGGCCGCCGTCTTTCTCGAAGTCACGTGCCGGATCATGTCTCATTTCTGCGTCAAACATCAGTCAAAAGAAAATTATGTTCGGACAGGAATAGGGACGATGGATAAATTTAATAAATGGACGGAAGGGATGGGTAGAAGCACTAGAAGGATGAATGGGATGTATGGATGGATGGATGGATGAAATGGAAGGAAATGTGGATGGATGGGTGAATGGATGAATGGATGGATGGATTGATGGATGGGTGAATGGATGGATAGATGAATTAAATGGACGGAAAGGTGGATGTATGGACTGATGGATTGATGGATGGATGGATGGATGAAATGGACGGAAAGGTGGATGGATGGATTGATGGATGAATGGATGAATGGATAGATGGATGGATGAATTAAATGGACGGAAAGATGGACTCCATGGGATGTGAGTGGACGAGAGAAGAAATAGATAGAGGGGTGTAGCAAAGAGATGCATATTGAGGCAAACATGTTTTCGACAATAATGCTTTGCTATCGATTTGTGCTATACATATATATAGTCTTTGAAAGCGTCTTATAATACATGGATTATTTTGCGCTGATATGAAATTGTGTTTTGTATTTCTTCTACGTTTGGGAGCTATTTTCATTCTGTCGTGGATTTTTATATTTTCGAACAAATTCTGGTGGGATGTAAACAACGTAAGATCGTCTGCTCCACATGCATGTATATTATGAAGCGCGGGAAAGCTTCCGACAAGAACAATACAGAGTTTCTGACCAATGTATGCAGTCTACAACTGGAAATCTTTTTTAGTTGACCATCAATGACGTAGGGACTCTATGCGACCAGTTGGTTGGCTGGTTTTGATGAAGATCTGTACAGACCTTAGCCTGGCTTCCGGTTTCTCTGAGCTACGGTACTTCAGCCTGACTTCTTTTCGAAATGATTTTGACTTTGACTTTTATTTCACTTGTAACGACCATCGTATACAAAAGTAATGTCTTTGTCATTTTGATAACTGAATCGTTAGATGAGATTTGATGGCTCGACGAATGACCAAACGATCGTTGCTACTTATATCTTTAGCTAAGTACATGTACTATATATACCAGCTAATACCATGCTTTGATTTCATCATTTCTTGTCTATACCATCCAACTCGCTCTTGGAACTCTGGAAAGGGTGTCGCCTATCAACCGTGTATAGCAATCCGTCGCCACTGTCTTGCTTAGACTATAGTACTTTTCCGCCGCTGATAGCTAGTTTTCAATAAAAGTCTTTCCACGTCATCCACGGTCTTTCTCCAAGCGGAACTTATTCCCTGCTCCTGTTGCCTCTCCTCGAATCCCTGCCACCGCGGCGGCGGCCTCGATAACTCGCACGCTACCAAGAAGCTCTCGACCACCGTCTAATAAATATTCCAGGCGCATCTGCCAACGGCGTTCCTGCACACCGCCGCGCGGTCGTGCAGACGCTGCTGCTGCGTCGTGATTTCATAAACGTCGACCGAGTAATAACAGTAATTACTCAAGGGTCAAATTTCTGCCAAGTACAACGTCTGCCGTCGCTGCTGCCTGTAATGACGTCAGTCAGAAGGTATTTCCGCTTTAATTTCACAGTTCGAGGGTCAGACGCTTCTGGATTATACGACGCCACAATGCATCACAATGCATGCATCGGCGAAACGTGGCACCATGCGAGGCTTGAGAAGTCGTGCGTAAATACAATTATTATGTGGATAACGATCTTTCTTTATTGGATTGCTAATTATAAAATTATCGGTGAATAAGCTACGGCTTGTATACAAGTGTGCATGCTTTCATTTTATTGATGATTATCAAATAGGCCTAGTACTTTTAAGACTGTATTTAAGGACTAGGGACACAGACCTGTACAGAAGCAAGATAGTTGGTCTGTAATGTATGTCCGCTGACTATAATATCTTGTGGTCCCTATAAAATATTAGTAAGCTTGCGTACATGCATGCCAGAATATGCTCTTACTTAAGTGTGGTATTGTGCTATGAATGCAAAAGTTTAAATCCATTGTTTAAAATAATTCAGTACCAGAATAAACGGAAGCAGAAGCATCTATGAAGTCCACAGGTTTATAGATAAGCCTATGTGATTTGGCCTTTTGTATAATACATAAGTGCATTGTCTAGGAATTATCAAGACTGAAGCTAAATAATAATCTAGAAAATGATCAAGTCCATGATATGGATTATGGAGTGTGGTCACTGTGGTGCTTTACGGATCCGAAACATGGACCATCAGAAAAGAGGCTTTAAATCGCATGAAAGCCTTTGGTATAAGTATGGATAATTATGACGAAGGATGGAGATATTCAGCTGGATGCATGGAGAGCAGGCTAAATGAAGAAATACTGCGAATGGCAGACGAAAAAAGATGCCTGATAAGAATAATCAGTAGCAGGCAGAAAAAATGGCTGTAGATCTATGCCACGTCTTGAGGAGAGACTCCCAAGACTTAAGAACCATGGCCGATGGAAGAATGGTGGGCAAGAAAACAAGATTAAGACCGAAGATGGTGTTATTGAACCGGATAAAGGGGCAGAGGAGGATTATTATAGCAAGATGATGGAGAGAGTTGGACGACGTGACGAATTTGGACGCATAGGAAACTGCAGAGAAAGGCGGAGATTCAAACGAAATGAGTCCATTTTCTGTACAAAAAATTGTTGTTTACAGATGTGTTATTGTAAGCATGAAAAAGCATCATTCCTATGGAAACAATTTCGCATTAAATTGAGCAAAAACGATGGCAATTTAGCTTCTTTTTGTGCAATTTATATTTATGACGGAGCGCATTTTCTGTGCAAAACATGTTTGTATTTGTTTGTACACTGTACATATCATCTTCTTGAAATAATCAATTTCTGCTATGATCGACCTAGTTTCCAAAGGAGGACAAGCTCAGGCGACCGCAAGTCGTCTGAGGAGCAGTTGGGCGGTAATTTGCAATTTCTCGTAATTGCTATCCTCATGGAAGTGCCACCACCACGTCGTCTATGCCATCGACTGCACACGACATCCGCAGAAGTGGCATCGGTAATTGGTGCGAAGGATGGAAATGAGGAGGAGAAGGAAGTCGAAGAAGAGGAGGAGGAGAAAGAGGAGAAGGGAAGGGGGATGATGCGAGGCTGACCCTCAAAGGACGTATGGCCAGTCCGCCTGCGTCGCTGCAATCAGTCACAAAGCCGCCGACTTCTGCAGCAGCGAGTTCCTCGCATAAAACTTATTTCCAGCACATGCAGTATTTTTTCGGACTCCTCCTAGTCTCCGGACGAAGCTTTTAAATTTTTCGTTGGTGTATTCATGTACATATAATGTATGCATGCATGACTTGCATTTTTGCATGGATGCATTGCATGTATGTATATAAAACTATATATATAATTGTATGTACGTATGTATGTATGTATGTATGTATGTATGTATGTATGTATGTATGTATGTATGTATGTATGTATGTGTGTATGTATGTGTGTATGTATGTGTGTATGTATGTGCGTATGTATGTATGTATGTATTTTTATTTATTTTATTTATTTAGAGAATTTATATAGCGCCTCTTCAAGAAATCTACTCAGAGGCGCTCTCTGCGCTAACTAGCCGAAGTGATGTTAAATGTCATAACAACAAGAAAATTTCATCATATAGCAAAATA